>OZ026616.1:34859506-35302006 GCA_964020975.1 Hermodice carunculata | reverse complement strand
CGTCTATTAACATTTTGAACCTTTATGTAATTTTGTGGAGGTATAGAGACACATAGTGTATCGTTTTAACCCTACTTAAATTATCATGATCGATTTCACCGTCGAATTTCTCCTGAAAAGACATTTCGTTAAGTATTAGCATGCATTATCTAATTCAACAGTTTGTATCAGAGAAATTGGACGGTCTTAGTCAACGGCTTTGCTTGACGCACTTCGGAAACGTTTCCTAATTGCACAGAGGGAAGCTGTTTACTAAGTCAAGAAACAATCACTTTAAGGACAGGTAAGACACCAAAATCCTTTGCACGGGCGATTTTGATAATTTAACAGTTTTTACAATATAAATGTTCTTTCTATAAGTTGGCAAAATTTCAAGCTCCTAACTAAAGTAGAAATACGAGAAAAACTTTTAAAAAAAGCACACACACAGGCATGTGGACATCTGAAAGTCCATGTGTCATTCTCTTGGTTTTCAGCTGCTTAGCGGAACAATGTCAGCCGTCAGTTATACTTAACAGTCGGTCACGTGGCTACAGGTAGCAACGGCCCATGGCAAAACGAGAGTGGTACCACGGCGGCACCGCGAAATCAGATGGCATGTCGAAAGTGTGTTTGTGGACAGGGAAATGATGCGAACATGTAAAAATGTCAAAGCCTTAGTGGTTTAATTTATTGTTATCCTGCTTGTTTTGCGTTCAAATGAAGGAAGAGTTTAAATGTTCAGGAGCCGCGGGAATCGTCAGACGATGTCCCATCAAAGACCATGCCGCGATGGATTACCCCAGTGGTCCTGCGCACCAAAGGCAGGCGTACAAAAACTGGAACTTTAATTAACAACTTTAATCAACAATACCTATGTGCATAATATTTTGTCAAGCCTCCAATGATGAGGAAATAAAAATACAAAAATACATCGAAAATATCATAAACGTGAACACTTGAGAAAACATATTGAATAGCGATACAAAACTCAGGTAGGAAAGAGAAATGAAACTCATTGAGAAAATAATTAAAACAATAATGAAAAGCTAAGTAAAGTATACTCACAAGTCTAACAAGCTAGCTAAAAAGTATACAGAAAGGAGTACATACAATAAAACACTATGCCTAGAAAACGGGATGAAGAGGTGGAGGCCGAAGGATCAAACCCGCTACCCGTCCACTGGCAACGAGCGGCCGTAGGCTGTGCCACCGAAGCAAGGCAATAGAACTTTCGTTGCCAGGCTTGAGGTCCAGGGGCCCAAAGGCCCAACTCCATGACGTAACGCATTGAAACCACTTGTTGCTGTCGCCGTTTGACAGATCGCTGAATGATGTTTTTCGTACTTCAAAGGCTTTTTGTTCATGTGATTCGTCAACAGTTAATTGAAAAACTCACCAAATGTTAAGTGATGGTGTTTACTCCGTTTTGTACAAAGAGCAGCTCAACTTGAGCAAACGGTATTGCTTCAGAGGCAAATGATCAACATCAAAGGCCTTTGAAGCTTGTTTTCTCAGAAAGGATAATAGGATTAGAACCCCACCCAGGAATAGTTATTCAGAGAAAACGGCTGGACGAAATTTAATCCGGTTAACGGCCTTTGATTCTGTAATGTCTGAACAGCAAAACAGGTTCAGCGATTTTCAAAATTTTACTTCGTTGTTTTTCCATGAATTGAAGAATATGAACATCCGAGAAATCAAACGGAAAATTGAAATGTCAAACTTTGCGAATGGATAACAGAAAAACTAAGCCAAACATAAAAAAAATAGCAGGATCGTTCTTTGGTTGCCGTGCAAGTGTAGTTATGATTTTATCCTGAAGAATTAGTGACTTATATGGACATTTATGGGATGAATGGTTTGCGGTCAACTTTCGTTCTTCAACAGTTAACATCACAGACACGCAAACATGGACTATATACGTTCTTTGGAGTCCGACGATTACACACATATATGATTTGTTAACCTGACACAAATTCATTTTGAGCTAGGGTTGATTAAAGGAGGATTTATTTTTGGTGGCTTGGATGTCCTGAAAGATTTATAATTGTTATTTTAAGGTTTGGCCAGCCGAGCACAGCGCTAATTACATTAAGGTGCAGAATGGTGATAAATTGGGCTTCACGAACGACCAACCCGCCAGTGCCATCTCTCATAACACTCTGGTTAACCAGGAGGGAAGCCACTGTCGAGCCCACAGACCGGTCGGGGGCCCCATTCCGTGTACTGGTGGCAAGACCGACTTTGCAGATTACTTCTTCCAGTACTATTTTTCAATATCCGTTACCATTGATCCAGGTAAAGAATAATGTTCGTTTGTCACCATCACGTCGAGCTTCATATTACTCATGCACCCCAGCCTTGTATCGAACGAGAAAGACATCGAGAGTTCAGCGGGCAACTTCCTTAGTTGTAGCTGTAGATTTTTTATTCGTCATAAATTTCTGGTTGATTAAAGTATCTGAAGTCGGGGTTCACAAATCGATACACTAAGAATTCCACAGAAGTCACTTTACTTGTGAAAGTAACTAGTTTGCTAAAATTAGAAAATACATCTTAGTCTTATTTAATATTTCATATGATATATATGTATAACTAGACAGACAAACAGATTGACTGTCAGACAGACTGATAGAGATGGAAGTTTTTTTTAACAGCAAAACTGTTATTTAGAAAGGTTACTCACCATAGGTCACTTAAGTTCGTCTCTGCACACTTTAGGTGCTTTGCCTAAGCTCCCCCCAAAAATTTGTTGGGTCCAGTGCCGATCCATGCTGCTGCAGTGACTGGCCTAGAGGCCATGTGGCATGTCACAGCGCCCCTAGCGGCAGTAGGCCTAATGTGTAGCAGCGAGCATCCACATACCAGAATCCTACACTGCATAGGAGGAACCGATAAGTGGGGCTGGTTGGGTGGGAATATTAGTGACCTTTGGTGAGTAATGGTTCTGAATAATGGTTTTACTGTTGAAAAAATTCATACTAAGGACACATTACAACACCATAGGTCACTTAAAGATCCCAAATGCCATGAGCTCAGACTGGCCAAGCGGGAACATGCGCACACTGACATTCATTGCTGGGAGTCAATTTTTACAATCGGAGTTGGTGTAGAAGCTCCTTTCCATAATGTCACAGCCCCCAGTGGTCACACTGACGGAAAGTAATGATGCTTGATGAAAGCAGCTACCAAATGAACGACAATTCCACATGATAAAAGTGTGAATAAAGTATATATTGCATTATCACAAAGGAAAATTTTCTTCACAACTGCCATATCAATTCAACTCCTTCACTTTTTATAAAAAAATAAAGTACTTGGCGAGGGAGAACCTTAAGCTGATGTCAAATCAGACTGGAGGAGGGGGTACCTCCAAAAATATCTACCCCAAAACTCCACATTAGTAGAGAGCCACAGCCAAGACAACCATCTTGGACTCCGGGTGCCCCTAGACCAGCTCCGTTGAGCTGGAGAGGGTTGGGGAGGTTCCCCTTAAAACTGGTTGGATGCAGCTGTGAGGAAACGCTTCAGTGCCAACAGCCACTCCTCTTGTTCTACCAGGTCCCTCAGGTAGAAAGGCATAAGCAAACATGATATCCCCTACTGATCTGTTTTGCAACATGCCCCAGGAGGCAAAAATGCCATAGTCTCATGAGTCCTGAGAGAATGCAAACGTCTAAGCTGTTCATCCTGGCAGTCCACCTGGTAGGCAAAGAAAATCATGCTTCCTTATCCACCCTGAGATGGTGCCAGGAGAGAAAGTCCCATACTCCATCTGCCTGAGGAAGAAAACATAGGTTTCCTCCCAGCTTGATGAGGTTCAGTCCTACTTAGAGAGAACTGGAGTGCTCTCATGGAACAAAGGGCCTGATATGGCTTAGACCTCGACATTGTTGTCGAAAAAAGACTTGACCTAGAACATGTCAATGCAGTCAAGGGGTCACAGCCCACCTATATCTTGGACACAAATCCCTGCCAGGGCCTTAGAAACCCATCCTTCTCATCAGCAGACCACATCTGAGGCAACAGTAAACAGAGTTACTTTGGCACTGAATAGCATCTGGGACTGCCCCAGCATCACGATCACCCGACCAGACCACCAACTCAGAATAATCCAATAGTACGGTTGAATTGGGATACAATAGGACAAGAGCCTGCTCTGTCGATCCCACTAATCCCAAAAATCTGAGCTGGACAGGCCAATGATACAACCTTCCCAGGGAACTTGAGAATCCATGGATGTAAGGGTCCCTGCCAGATGCATCAATTGATGCACCGATGGGGCCAATGTCCTCCTGAATCTGTTCAAGAGGGCGACAAGACACCTCCACCTGTCCTCTGATGGGATACAGATGAAAGAGACCATCAAAAATTGAATCCCCAGAACAAACTCCCTCGTGGGAGTCAGAGTGGACCGCTAGAGATTCAAAATGAGTCGTAACTTCACACAAATATTCAACACGAACTACATGCTCCATAGAAGTAGGTGTTGGTCCTGAGAAGGCAGGAGCCAGTCGTTCAGATAGACGTGCAGCTGGATCCTTTGCTGGTGCACAAAGTCTGCTACTTTGCTCATGACCCAAGTGAAGATGAGTGATGCCAGGGCCAGGCCAAACAGGGGAGCACAGAACTGAAACACTCTTCCATTGATGCAAACAACCCGGGAACTAAGCTGTCCCCAGGGATCCCATTTCTGGCATGTTGCTGGACCCAGAGAGTTCTGTCAACAATTTGACATATTTCCTGGCCAGGCAGGTGGGGAAAGGCACCCCTAGCTTGGGGCGCTGGCTCCACCCCATCCACCAACATTGACACTCCCCAGGCTGCACCAATGTGGGCTGTGGCACTGACTCCCCGGGAACGGTATCTCACATAAATGCGACATTGGCCCGAAACACAGACCCTGGCTTCTCCACCTTAGTGGGAGACTGGTCCACCCAATCCACCACTTCCTTGGCTGAAGCCACATACTGGAGAGCTTTCGTCTGCTTGGCAGCCACCTGAAGTGGCCAAGACTCAGCCTCCTCCTGTATGCCATCAGGCGGGAGGAACAAGTGCCCCCCCACCCACCCCCATCCACCCCCACCCCCGAGCTTGAGATCTGAGCAGTTGAGGTCAAGAATGTCCTTGGCCATGGGACAATCATCCTCCACATAATCCCCCAATCTGAGAAGCAAAGCCTCAAGATGCTCCTTCTCCGTCTTTGCCTCATCCTCCACAAGAGGTCCCAATGCCGCTGGAGCTTTGATGGCCAGTGCCGCAGTCCCTGAAACATACTGAGACTGCAACTCCTTCCATGCATAAAGAGTCTCCTTGGGCAAGACACCCAACAGAAGCTCCCCAGTGGGAGGAGGCAACACTGGCCTGCCGGCATGCACTAGGTGAATATGCCTGGAGGCCAGGGAAGCAACAGTTGCTGCAACCTCTTGCACCGGCCCGGTCATCTCCAAAGAAGCAAGACCTTTAGCATCCATGGGGGGTTAGTGTTATGAACCTGGGTATGCGTTGTTGTTTTGATTTTAGAAGTCACTGTACTCATTGAGTGTGTAGCAGCTGACAGAGCAGAGTTAGCCTGCTCTGTTGGGGTGACACTCAGGCAGCTTGTAAACAAAGCGTTGACATATGACTCATTTCATTGTACCATCTGTACACATTTCAGAGGTGATCTAGAAAGATCAGAGACAGGTCTCACTCAATGCACTGGGATGTGTGACTAGTTGAGAAACTCTGGAACAATGTTGAGATTTCTGTCTTTATATATATATATATATATATATATATATATATATATATATATATATATATATATATATATATATATATATATATATATACATATATATATATAAGCTATTTTCCTGACGGGGGAGAGGAGAATTTGCGATCTGACAGAAGCTGTTTGACTTCAAGCCAGTGGGACTCTGAGCTATCGTTATTATCTGTTGTGGAGTGTGGACAGTATCTTTGAGTGGACTGGTATATGTGATGTTAATTGTACCACATTGGAACCAAACTGCACTTCTGTGGGATTGGATCAGCACCACAACTCTCAGTACTGCATTGGAACCAAATCATACCTCTGTGGGATTTATACAAGATCATTTGGCACCTGTCATAGGACCTGGAACTGTGGAACAGTACCTGTGGGTAATGTCACCGGGGATTAGGATTTACCTCAAATTGTTTAAATATTGAAATACCAGTGGAGATAAGTTTACCTACTTCGAACTGATTTTAATTGTTAATATATTGTTACTGTTAAAATTATATCATTGCTGTCATTCTTTGTTGAGTTCTGCTAATATTCAGAAGGTGGGCATCATAACAGTTAGGCTCAAGCGCCCAAGTGCCCCGTCCCGCTGTCACATTGGCATAGGTCACAGCAGAGGTGACATTCCTAATGGAAGAAAGATCAACAGCCTGATCAGTCTCAATCGGGGTGGGAGAAGAACACCAAGCCTTCAACTTGGACCAATCCACTCCCCAGGCAGGACTAGGCACCAGGATATCTGATCTGTGTGACACTGTACCACCCTCCAAATTAGGATCTGCGGAGTGACTATAATTACCAAGTCCTCACCACTGAGAACTATTTTATGTTCCGTTACCTGGTCCCCAAGAGACCAGGAAACAGCTGCAGCCACCATGGAGGACGCAGTGGGGGCCACTGCCCTGACTGCAGTAGCCACCTTAGGCTTTGGTGTGCCAACTCAACAGAATATTCAGCCCCACTCTCGCAAGCAAGGCAACTCCGAGTGAGGGGGAAAGGAGGAGTGGCCACAGGCTGCCCAGAGGTAAACATTACACTCCAGCATGTTCAGCCGTTCACAGAGTGCAGCAAACAGCGCCTCCACTTTGCCCATAATCACTTGGGCAGTTGCCTCCACCTGCACACCCAACCAAGTTTGACCCGGCGGGGCACGAGAGAGTCCATTAAGGATAGGCGTCAGAGTAGGAAACTGGTATGCGCATGCTCGCTAGTACGCATAACTGCCGCTAGGGGTGTTGGGACACGCCACAGGATCTCTAGGGCAGTCACTGCAGCAGCATGGATCGGCACTAGACCCACGGAATTTGGGGGGGGGAGCACTGGCAAAGCACCTAAACTGCGTGGAGACCAGCTTAAGTGACCTGTGGTGGTGTTATGTGTCCTTTGTTGATAGATTTTGTCACATATTGAATTGCATTGCATTTCAGACTTGAAAAAAGTACCTGCGACTGCAGTTGTACCACCCTGTGTCCGAACAGCGGAAAGTAGTCAAAGTGACGACATGGAAATTAATCCAAACATCCGTTAGTATATCTGTTACTAGTACCTCTCAATGTGATTCCATTGCAAATATGAAGTGCAATGTTAAAACATCCGGGATTCCCCTTCTTTTGGTTTAAGTTCATTTTTGAAGGCACACAGAAAATTTTACACAGTCGCAGACACGTTTGATATGCATTTCTACAATGAAAGCAAAATTAAAAATAATCAACCATCATGTACGTTTGGGAGCATCAAACGCCGAATTGATACTCGGAATTTTACATTTGGCTACCGTGAATACAATTTTAAACAGTTCTTATTGCAATAGATTCTCAAAACAATTGTTATTAAAAGGCTATGCGCATTTATTATGTTGGTAAGAAATCAAAACCGATAAAAACAAACAAACAAGAAAACAGAAAAACCGACCATGCTGATGATATTTGAGGAGACCTCTTTCTGTGTTGAAATATTAAATGAAAATTGTGTACAAGCTGTCCTAGATAATGATATTCGTTTAGATTCTAGAGATATATGACGGGCCGCCATTATTGTTATTTCCAGTACAGTCCTTCGGCAATCCGCTGTCTGTACAGTCTGCAAAACAGAATCTGGCGCCAGACGGGATTTACATTCTGTCCAAATACAACCTGCCCGACGGATGGGTCAAATATTTCGAGTTCTACGGCACCACTAGTGGTTTGGGCCTTGACCTTCAAATATGGCGGCATGTGGGCAATACAGAATATCGTCTGGTGGGAGAAGAACATGTTGAGCTGACTACCGATCAACCACACAGGGTAAAATGTCCTCTATAGTACGTCAGCTATCGCTATGTTCAAGTGCTGAAAGCACACAACATACTTACATGTAACCACATAATAACATACACGTACAGTCAGCCTGTGTGCCAAAATTCGTTGTCAAACTGACTGACAAAGCTCACTTGCTTGAGATTTACTTACACTTTGCTACCCCACAAAATATCTTGATCACGTGACTTGTGAGTCTTGACCCACGGTCCGTTTTTAGGGTAATATTGTGTGTGCTAAGGTTAAGCATTCTTTAAATGCACTTGGTGGTGTTTTTGAAATTGGTTTCCTCATTTGCAAATCAATTAAACCCTTTGAACCTTTCATTACGTGCAAAAGAAAAACATGCGAATTCACGCACATGTAAGTCTACCTCCACAATGTATTGCTTCAGAGCATGAGCAGTGTAACATGGCAACCTAGTTCAGGGGGACAACAAACCTAAAATCACAAAGTTATTTATATAGCCCAAATACTTACTGTCTGCAGGAAAGTCATCAAATGTAGTGGGTACTTTAAGTAGACAATAATTTTCATATCTGACTTTAATAGTTTTATCAGTTTTCACGGACCAAAAAGTCTTATTTTAAAGAACGTAACTAGGCAGTTTCAGGGAAAGTTGGCCCAGGGTGACAGCAGCTTTACCCCTGACCTAGTTTGGCCAATATGTTGCCCAAGACTTATCACACCTCTGCTCATGCTCAGAGCAGTGCATTGTGGAGGTAGACTTAAGTCAATGAACACCCAGAAGTGCCGTCACCTAAGGCCCAAACTTTGATTATAGCAGAAGTTTGAGTACAATCTGCTATATCTAAACTAAGTCTTTAAAACTTCTTGGGCGCGAAAAAAATATCCTTCAAACATCCTTCTGTTCCTTTCCAGGCGCATATTTCGTTAAATCTTTTGCAACTCAATTCAGAACTTGAAATTACCAGCTCTTTCAATGGAAGGTGTTGGCTTAATGAACAACTTTCATCAGCATGTCTTGGGAGTATATTCTGGCTCGGAAGTGCACCGAGAGAAAATCTATTAACATGGGCCCTTCTTATGGTGTCTGCAACTGTAGACCTGCTGATACTTGAAGATAAGATCAATTTACAAAGAATATTAATACAGTTGACCTAGGAGCTATTGTTATGTTCATTCAGAGCACTCTGACTTTGGCTGAAAATGGCAATAAAAGAGGTTTAATTAAAAAGACCGGTGTCCGACTTCGGTACAGAGGGAAAGCTGACAACATACGAACATTTCCTTTTACTTTGCGATATTTAGGGGGCGCTTGGAATCAAAAAGTGCCAAAGTGCCAACCATCCGCTCATTCTATCCATTGACAAAATCTTGTAGCCAGGTTCACATACATAGCGAGTGCCTTCAGACGCAGAGAGTTTAATAAAAATAATTATTTTCTGTTATATGAGAAACACAGACGTTAAAATGAAGCCTCTATGATTTTAATTACAGAGTTTCACTCCAAATCTCATGCTGTAGTAGTGCGTGCTTTCAAAGACACAAAAATCTTCACATTTCTTCAAATCTGCTGAAACCATTAAATGGCACTCCTCATAAAAATTAAATCACATCGATTTCTTAATATGGCCAAAATATCGAACTCCATCAATTTGAGGAGACTTGATAAATTGAGCATAAAGGGCATGTTGGTGTCTTACACCCATTATTTTGGCCAATGATCCAAATTGTAATAAGTTTCGGTAACTGGTCTAAGAGTAGGTGCATTCTTACTCCATTGCCTCTTGTGCCAGACAATATCTGCAAAGTCCTATATATGTATTTTGAAATAATGATAAATCAGGAATTTATTAAACTTTTCAAAGCACAAACAAGCAGAATGCATTCTTTTACGTGTTATAGCTAGAACGGGGTGACGCCCACAAACGACCTGGATTGTGCGCCTTATGGCATCAAACTTCAAGTACGAATACAAAATGAGTTTTGTTACAGAGACTAGTCCACAGGCGTATGAAAATATTCTGAGTGCGAGAGCACCGATGCTGCATGTGTAGTAATACCACAGGTGGTATTCCTACACATGCAGCATCGGTGCTCTCGCACTCAGAATATTTTCATACGCGTGGACTAGTCACATATAATTAACAACAAAGATTCTGTAAACACGAGACTTGCGTGCTTCAACGTGATAAACAACCACTGGCAGCTCTGGGCTGCATGCTTTGCCGTGGTAACAACGGCGTCCCTCGAGATAGGCTCGTCTGCTGGCCATACTGGTCGTGCATGTGTGAGTTTGCCACATGGTGATGCCAAACTCTAATCTTGTAAGAGGTGGCAGCAGTTCCACCGAACCGCCGGTTCAACCGGTTCATGCCTCAAAAATCACGAACCAGTTCGAACCGCGATTCGAACTGCGGTTCGAATGGGCGGTTCAGATTACTTAATTCGCCGCCAAAATCGGCCAGGGCAGAACATTGTTAATAAAAGTGTACACGCATTGGTTTTCCTAAGTTGGGACAAACATGTGTTGTATCATACCTTGCTAATTTGTTGATAAAGGGGCATTGTTTGAAGAATTATAATACACATTTGCGACATTACTTGCCGCAAGTGTTTAGAACAAAAATAGTCCATGAGCTGAAGGCCCAATTTTGACCAATTGGTACCATCTGAGGGCACCAAACTTAACAATGCTTTTTTGATTGGGGTATGTCTCAGGAACTCAAAACAGCATGATGGACTTTTCTGCGGCACAGCTTTTAATCAGTATGCGCAATTTAATAGATGTATGTTATTTTGCATAAAAGATGATAAAAAACCTGCATAGTGATTCGTTTGATGAGCATACATGTCACAAAGCAAAAGGTAGCAAGATTTGTGTCACAGTTTGTTAATTGAAATGGAAACTTGAGGAATGGAGGTGCTAATCAATTTTAATAAATGTGCAAAGACTGCTAATCATTGCTAATCAGTATAGATTTATGATAGTGAAAGTGCTTAACATTGTAGAATAAGGTAACTTGAACAGTTCAATATATACCGCATCCAAACAACTGCTAATCAACGTTGAGGAACTTTCATACACTGCTAAACAATACTAATCAATATTTATTAATGGTAAGGAAAGTGTCAATCAATAAGATAGTCTCCCTGTTTGGAGAAGTTGGAACCCATAGACAATCTAGGGTTACCCATATGCCAGAAAATGTATACCGCGACGTACATATATTGTTTTTACTGTCACTATATATCCAATTTACATAACACATATTAGCATATCACAATAGATACCATCTTTTGACCAAATTGAATTGTAAATTTGAACATATAAAATCAATTAGATGCAGGTTGTTGAAATGAATTTAGATTACTCTTGATTGTAAATATTACAAAACCAAAATATTATGTACAATAGCTTTAGGTTCATTGTATGAACATGACATCAGAATTAAAGGACAAATAACATTTGTCAATGTTTAACCAATGTATGGAACCCTTTAGAAACAACAGACAAGGAACTTTTGCAATGGTAGCTAGGAATGAAAACAGAAGAAACGTAGACTTCCCGACATACAATAGATTTCAAGTATTTCAACCTAGACATGACGCAGACCTATTGGACAGACAAAACCCAAGGTCAGAGATATGAACTAGGCCTAAGTGTAGAAAATGAAGAAGAGTTTCCTTTCTTAAAAAGAGAACCACTCTCAAATACACGATGGCGCCCTCTACAAGAGCAAAAAGGCTACACAAATCAAAGAGGAGAAAGACCACAAACAAACCAGAGACAATCAAGAGTAGCAAGAGTCACCTACCAAAAAGAGCAAAGATACAACAGATGGAGAGAAAGAGCGCAACAATACACCCAACAGCAGAAGCCAAGAAGATATTAACTTCAAAAACATCTATTGTTAAAATTATAAACTTATCAAGCAAACAATTGACACAAGGACGAGTAAAGTTGCTTAAAAAGGGATTAAAATTCACACCGACACCAAGAAAAGACACAGAAAAACAAGTGTGTGATATTTTAAAATTTTGTCGTGCATTACGTCTGAAAGAATTTTTCCACAATACAGATAAGGAACTGGATGAATCACTGGTCAAAGAAAAAAGTTCTTTCACCCCTCCTAAAAGTCAAAATGTATTGACAGACTGAAACAAATTGCGCACTCTCTCCACAAAGTACCTTCACCCACCAACAAAAATAATTTAATAAAAGAGGAGCTACAAGCTATGAATGAATTGCAAACTGACAATTCTATCATAATTAAGGAAGCAGACAAAGGTGGAGCAGGTGTCATTATGGACACCAATTATTATGCTGAAAAGATAAAATCATTACTTAATGATGAAGAAATATATGAGCGATGCGAACCAGACAGAGAAAACAAAGTGAGTTATAAATTAAGAAAATTTATTGACAAACATCGTAACATCTTTACAACGAAATAAAAAATTATCTGGATGGTTTGCAGTTAAGAGCAAGTAATTTATACGGCTTACCGAAAGTTCATAAGTCTGATATTATCAAAAAGCTATAAATGAACAAGATGGTATCTATGTACATATTATTTGACCTGCAGATTTAAAATTCCGACCAATCGCCGCAGGACCTGTATGCAATACAAGTAGGCTTGGTGAACTTATAAACAAAATTTTAAAACCGTACAATATCGACTTCATCAATAAAATATCACGACAGCAAGTCAAGGATCGGTATTTAGTCAGTTTTGATGTGTTATTTATATAGTAACATACCTCATGAGTTAGGAAAGCGTGCGATTGAATACTGGCCGAACAAATATCCTGACACATAAAAAATCAACGTTTCACAAGAGAACTTATTGTGGAAGGTCTTTCACTAATATTAGAAAATAATATGTTCAGATTTGATGGAGAACAATACATACAGAAAAAAGGGTGTGCGATGGGAACTAAATGTGCACCAACTTATGCAACGCTTAGTCTTGGATATCTAGAAGTTTTATTATACGAAAAACGTACACATGCATCCGAATCCTTCGCCATGTTTTTTTTAAAGGAACTGGAAACTTTATCCAGATGACCGTTTTATAATGTGGACAAAGTCGCTGTCAGATTTACACGATTTTCACCAACTTTTAAATCAGCTTGAACCAAGTATTCAATATGAAATGAAATATAGTCAATGTGAATTAAAATTTTTAGACTTGAACGTTCTTCAAAATGATGGAATGATTTCATTGGATATATACTACAAGAATACAGATACTCATCAGTATGTGCCATTCAATTCATGTCACCCACGGCACACTAAGACAAATATCCCATATAATGAAGCAAGAAGGATCTGTACAATTGTAGAAAGTACAAATAGAAAAGCAACGCGTCTGGATGAACTGGGAAATTTTCTAAAAGCCAGGGACGACCCAGATTCATTCATTTCAATGGGTATTCAGCGAGCTTAAAGTGTAACACAAGAATCATAAAGAAAGGACCACAAAAATCACAAGGGGGGGGGGGGGAGGGCGACAAAAATCTGGTCATGATCACAAGTTACAATCCTAACAATTCAGTGATAATACCACAAGTACGTGAAACCATTAAAATCGTGGAAATGGATCCCTCACTTGGAGAATTATTTAAAAATCTGAATTTATTTCAAGCCAAAGACAGCCTCGTAATTTAAAACAAATTCTTACGAGAGCAAACTTTGAATCAAGGGGCAGTCAAGGCGGGAGCAAAAAATGTGGTCTTCCTCGTTGTAAGAATTATATAAACATGATAGTTACTGACACAATTTCGCTGGACACAACAGTAAAGCTAGCAAACTTTCAAATTAGAACAGAAGTGGACTGTTTGGATAAAAATATGATTTATGCGACTGTCTTCAGAGGATGCAATGAGGTGGTTAAAGGATCTATAGGCAACGAACTACGCAGGCGCATGACTGTACACAGACAGCAAACACGGGTGCCTGAGACACGGCAAATCCAGCTCAGTAAACATATTGATAGTTGTTCTAATCTTGTGCCTAACTTCTTTGTATGTCCCATATATCAGATGTAAAATGAATCTGACATAGAAAGAGAGCAAAACGAATTCATATTCCAACGTAAATACAAGCCTAGACTTAATAGTGTAATTTACTAATTATATATAGTAATCTGGGACAAATTAGGCCTATTTTCACTATGAGACGTTTATTAATAATTTATATGGCAATGACGTCATGTAACAGGTCTAAATCAGTAACGTAATAAATGAACGTCATTATATGCTTCTATGCTAATAGATTTCATTATAACAACAGATAACGTCAAGATTATGCTCGACTGAAAATTATTTCAACATCTATGCGTTATGGAGCGTGACAATGCATTAAAATGCTGAAACCGGTCGCGTCTAAAACGCAAAAAAAATCTTATATACTTATATATATATATATATATATATATATATATATATATATATATATATATATATATATATATATATATATATATATATATATAGGTCACCATACATAATAGAGGACTGGTAAGAATAGAAATAAATGTCGTGGATAACTGTGCTTAAAACGGATTTTTTCTCCTTTTACATAATTTTATATAACAAAAATCCTGAATGTAACTACCCACAAGTGTGTGACCTTCAGAGTCATGTCAAGGTCACCAAAATTTAGTCATCGTGATGTAGTATATAATCACCTCCAAATGGTAAAGCAAAGTTTGATTATACATGCAGAGAATGTGAAATTTCACCAGGATGTATATGTGCCTTACAATGGAGGAACAATCTCCGCAGGCCTACCAATTATATCCTCCACTAGGATGTGACCTTGAAAATAGGGTCAAGGACAAAAAAAATCCAGGGATCAAAGGATGACCCAGAGGCATGCTTGCACAATTTTTCAAGAGATTTGGACCATGTATTCATAAGGTATTGAGATTGCAGAAATGTAATACTTGATCTACAAGCTGAGCGCAGCAGCCCCAGCCCCCCCCCCCCTAAAAAAATTCAATCAATGTGGGTATAATAATGGCATTCACAGCTAATTCAAAAATTGATACTCCAGCAAAAGCATTTCAAACCTCCAAGCACTGGATTTTGATACTGAAGGACAATGGCAGCCTTCAGATGATAATTCTGCCCGGAGGTGCAAATTTATTGGACGTTTTTGTTTTTGTTTTTGTTTTTGTTTTTATTTTTTTAATCTGGAGAGGTGGCAATAATACAAGTGAGCAAGGTATTCGACATAAACGGGAAACTGTTAATCTGGCTAGGTTGGAATTTAAGCTGTAGATAAAATTTACACTGGGTTTGGGAATATTACGTCGTTTAAGATGACCAATTCTGTGACGGGGAATTAATATGCCATGACACGCATGCTGAGTTCTTGGACGCATTACTCCCAGGTGCGGGGGGGGGAGGGGGGGGGGGCAGACGGAGAGTACTCCCATAACTTAGCATTACCGGTTGGCTTTGAGGGAAAGACCCCCGTGTTGTGACCACTTGTTGCTCTCAAAGATCCCCGTTTTTAAAATCATCAATCCTAAAGGCCGCATTCCATGTGTTTAATTGTCGCTCTCAGAGGCCTCCATAAATTTTACTCGAGCTCAATTGCAGCTTATTTTCTTCTTCTAGATAGCATGGCTCATAAGTGCTCTGCAAATCTTTTAACTGTGGCTGTTAATAACTTTGTCAACCAGCTCCCGAAGATACCTCCCCCCCCCCCCCCCCCCCATTTTCTCATTGATTCAGCTTCTTTTGGGTCTGGGTATCATACCCTCTGTGAAGCCTACTCACTCTAAAATATGGGTAGTGCCACCCCCACCCACCCCCATTGGGGCGTGGGGGGAGCAGGGCATTGTGAGATCACCACAAGGGCTAATTCTACAGTGGCTACAAAAAAGAAGTGGTCTCTGAAAGGACTCGTAACATGCAAAAAATAGCACCAAAAACATAATAAGTATGGTCTCAAAAGGCAAGTGGTCTCTCATTGGAGTTCTCTCATATGAGGGACCACGTGTGTAGTCAGTAGGAAAAAGGAGTGAGTTGTCTCATTGTTTTGACATGGGATGCTCAGAGTATAAGCTTCTGACATGATGCATAGTTATAGAGTTGCGTAACATGGCCATGAAAACCAACTTTACGGTTCAAATGGGGAGGGGGGGGGGGCAGTGCAGAGTAAGAAAGAGATGGCCGGGAATTGAGATACGACCGGGATAAAGCAAAGAAATGGTCACGAAGTGTATCCAGTACTGAGGTGAACATGGGGTTGAAAGGGCCTGCTGCAAGCACGAGATATCAGGGACAGTCAGCATGTCTCGGCGTTGGAGTCACTGGGAACAGGCCTGTGATTTTGATGGAGGGGGCATTGTTTGTATGCTAATTTGCAGACACACCTAGCTGTAAAATATGCCCAATGTGAGTTATCTGGGATCGCTCGCGTTTTTTTTTTTTTGCTCCAAGGTATGGTTGAAAAGATCAGGTTTTTTTGTTTGTTTGTTTTTTGTTTGTTTTTCTTTTTGTTTTTGTTTGTTTTTTGTTTTTTAATCAGAATCTTTATGACTAACATCATAAGAGAACCAGTCTGTATTGTAACTGTCTATCTACTGCGTGTGTGTCGACTTATTCTCGCAGATTTCACCTGGGACACGATCAGGGAACTACATTCGTGTGAAGGCGGGAGATAAGCTAGGGTTTAAAGGAAAAAATGCCATCGCCTTCCAGATGGCATCAGTGCCGTTTGAAGATGGCTGTTGGATCATCCACTCACCTCGAACCACAGAGGTTACACACTGCACTGTTGTCGATTTCCCAGATTTCTTCTTCTTCTGGGCATTTTCTATATCCGTTACAATAGATACAGGTAAGTACATACTTAAAAGGTACGACTTTTTCTGAATAAAAAACCCGATAGATTTGGTCCCTGCAACAACAGGAAACACGTACGAAACATCTGTTGGTTGCCGGGCAGTACTGTTACCAATGAAAAATAAAACAAACTTGTTCCTTACTCTGTTTGTAGGAGAAATGGATATGAAAAGTTTTAAAATGGATAAAACAGGTCTATTAATACTCTGATAGAAGAAAAAGAAGGGGATGATGCCTTTTTCGTGAAACGGGATTGGGGTTTTCACTTTTTGTGAACTGTGAAATTAAAAAGGGCCCCTAAAAAGAATAATTTTCGTGAAACGAGCTTGGCCGGTTCACATAAAAATGTCACTCATGACACGTGATTCAGCATTTCAATAAGTCATAAACCGTTAATTGCCATTTCAATAAATCGTTAATAGCGAAATCAAAATTTTTGTCCCGTAACTTGAAATACACATTCTCACTGGGTCTCAACATGAAGCATGAAAGCAGAATTCTTTTCTCCATATTTTGTGAACAGGACCCCTTAGAATGAACCAGTGAAATCAACAATTTTTGTCGGGTGATTTCTGACATATACATATTCACTGGATTGCTACATGAAATATGAAAGCAGAATTATTTTGTCCCCGTTTCGTGAGATGGACTCCTTAAAAAGTAACTGTGAAATCAAATTTTTTTGTCCCAAGACTTATGAAGTATATACTTTCACGGGGCTCTCTGCGTTAACTGTGAAAACGTTTTCTCCATGTTTTGTAAACGGGATATCCCATCTGTATGAAGATCTTGAATCCACTTTAGGATCAATTCGGGAAAATAAAACATGAAAAATTCTATGTCGGGGTCAAATATGGAAATGCAATGCTTGGGAATATGAAATGATATTACAGTATTGACATGTAGTGCATTTTAACCACAATACAATTGCATGTAGTCATTGTTCGATGAACATATACAAGGCGAAGTTTGATCATCGAACACGTATAAAGAAGGTAAGTACTACAGGATCACCAGCATTTCTCCATACGATCTAATCGCTTCCGTAACAAAATTGATGCAGTTTGTTGTTCTTTGATGTTCACTGCAGCAACTAATACATTGTCATTGCATCAGCTGCAGTCGTATTTTCGGGGCGAGGATGGGGATGGGGAATGTGAGTCTTTTCAAGGCATTGATTGGGGGGGGGGGGGGGAAACGTAAGAAAAGGTTTAGAACGCCCAAACTTTGAAAACGTCGTCCTACTAAGTGGACGATTTTCCTGTGCATTTTGTAAGGAAGCGCAAATGTGTTTCATGCAGCTTGTACTAAAACAACCACTGCATTCCTGTCGATGATGTCCTTTAAGGTTTGAATAGTTTTCAATGTACTGGATGGGGCTGAGGCAGCAGAATGATACGTGAGAAGAGTTGAGTTTGGTCTGTTTTTGTTTTTTGTTGGGTGTTGTGTCTTTTTATTTTTTCCATGTCACCAAAGTTTATGTTTGTGAGGCTACCGACACCTCTATTTCAGATATGGGTAACATACCACCTGATGCCGACCCCCCGCCCTGTGACGTTGATGTAGGAGAGAGTCAAGGTACATGAACCGTTTGCGTGATTTTGTTCATCACTTCCTTTGACACCCACAGTTAACCCGTTTCTATTCAGAACAAGACTTAAATCTTGATAGTTTTTCATCGCAGCTGACAAGTCACCTGAGGTTCTATTATGGTCCATCGTCCTTCATTCGTCCGTCTGTTCACAATTCACATTTTCGACTTCTCAAAAACCTTCAGCCAGATTCACTTCAAACTTGGTGGGAATGTACCTTGGGCAGGTCTCTTCCAAGTTTGTTCAAATGGTCATGCTTTGTGGAATTTTAGATTTTTTTCGAATTCTTTTTTGTTCATGTTTTGGCAAAATCTAAGAAAAAATCAACTCCGAAACCGCTCAGGCAATTGGTTGGAAATGGCATAGGGACACTTCTGTGTACCCCTCGACCTTAATTTGTTCAAGAGGTGGCGCTGCAATTTTTTCTATATTTTTGAACAATTTTTGTGTTCTAAGCCTATTTTCAACATCTCCAAAACTGTGACTGAGATTGTCCTGAATATGATGGACATGTAGCTTGTGGGAGGGATAAACAAACTTGTTCACTAGGTAGTGATACTGCTGATCCCTGATTTTTAACGATTTTTTCAATTCAGGTACTTGTCGGTTAACTTTTTTAATCTACCTGGTGCCCACAGATTATTTTACAATTTTTGTATCTTCTATACACCTTTTACTTGTGTTGTTCACCTGATTCGATTTTATTTTGCATTTGTCTATATTTTAGTTGTATTATGATTTGACTGATTTGTCACTAAGATTCTGCAATGTCGTGCTTTTGAGTGTATTTCATTAGTGCATATTTATACTAGAGTTATATTGTAATTTTTATTATCTCGATGTATATTTTATATTTCCCAGATCTCACAGGCTCCATAAATTTAATAGTGATAATAGTAATGATGATGATGATGATGATGATGATGATGATGATGATGATGATGATGATGATGATGATGATGATGATGATGATGATGATGATGATGATGATGATGATGATCTATTGATTACTATGTAAGTCAAAGAAGATTGCAATGGAAATTAACACTTTTAACTTCTCCACAACCGAGAACAGAGATTCACTTCAAACTTGGTGGGAATGTACCATAGTTTGGTCTCTATCAAGTTTGTTTAAATGGTTTTGCTCCATTGATTTTAGAATTTTTAGGATTTTTTTGGTTTAATGTCTTGGCAAAATATTAAAAAAAATTTCTCCAAAAGCTGTCCACCAATTCCTTTGAAATTGCGTATGGTTTCTGGGGAACTATGGACCTTATTTGTTCAACACGTGGCGATTCAATTATTTTTATTAATTTTTAGCTCAGCTGACTTGTCAGTCAGCTGAGCTTATGTTTTGACTAGCCATCCGTCGTCCGTCCGTCCGCTAACCCACCTTGAGAATTTTCTCTAGTCCGTCTTAAGTCGGAAAACCATGATCATACTCACTTTTTTGCAGGATTTCTTTCTTTTTAATCTTCATCCAGCACAGTGGAAGAGGTGGCTTTCAGCTAATACCTTAGTACACTTTACCTCATAACACCTCTAGTCAACTTTACGATGCTAAAAATTGTATTACTATTTACCGGTTTATACCAGTGTCGGTATGGTGGAATAGTGTAGTGTTGAAATGTTTCCAGAGATATGACCAAATACCTAATAAATACAACACTAACTCAAGAACATTAGTCAAATTGTACCAAGATGGAGTTTGAAATGATAAAGTGTAGTCCTCAAAGTGTTTAGAGTGGTAAGAGGGAAAGTACCCAAGGTAAAGTATACTTAACCCACCTAGATAATTTTCTCTAGTCCGTCTTAAGTCAGAAAACCATGGTCATACCCACTTTATGCAGGATTCTTTCTTTTCAATCATCCTCCAGTATAGTGGAAGAGGTGGCATCCAGCTGATACATTAGTACACTTTACCTCACAACACCTCTTGTCATCTTTATGGAGCTAAAAATTGTATTACTATTTACCCTTTTATACCAGTGTCGGTATGGTGGAATAGCGTATGAAGCTTTTAAGTTTCAAAGGAGACATTCATCCGCTGTCCACAATTCACATTTTTCACTTCTCCAAAACCGTCAGCCAGATTCACTTCAATCTTTATGGCGATGTGCTTTGGGTGGGTCTCTACCAAGTTTGTTCAATAGGTCACACTGCAGTGATTTCTGGACTTTTTATTAATTTTTTTGCTCTTTTTGGGGCAAATATTCATAAAACCATCCTCTCCGAAACCCCTCTCCCAATTGCTTTGATATTGCAGAGGGACACTCCCGGAAACTCCTGAGTCTGAATTCGTGCACCAGGTAGCGCGGTGATTTGTTTCTAATTTTTAATGATTTTTTGTGTGTTTTTACTATTTTTGACTTCTCTAGAACGGTAACTCAGATTAAGCTGAATCTCGGTGTATATGTTTCTTGTCAAGGGTCTAACAAAGTTGTTCACTAGGTGGCACTGCTGTCGATTCCTGATTTTTAACGATTTTTGTCAATTCGGGTACTTATCGGTCAATGCAGCTTTCTTATTCATTACTATGTAGGTCAAAGGACATTCTAATGCTAATTCACATTTTTGACTTCTCCAAAACCATCATCCAGATTTCAATTCATGTACTTATCGGTCAAAACACCTTTTCTATTGCTTAATATGCAAGTCAACGGGCATTCTAATGGCAATTTACATTTTAGGCTTTTCTGAAGAAACTGTCACTCAGATTTACGTCAAACTGGTGGCAATGTACATTAGGTGTGTCTCTACCAAGTTTGTTCAAATGGTCACGCTCCTTAAATCTTAAAAAAAGTTTTAATAGGAAAGTTTAACATAAGATTTTCTTATGATGGTTATAACTAAAATAATTTTGGCCGGATTTGTGCCAAACTTGGTAGGGATGTACCTTTTTTATAAGTGTCTACCTATTTTGTGCAAATGGTCATGCTCCAGAGATGTTTGGACCTTGACCTTATTCCCAAGGTCGCAGGACAACTGACACATAATTTGCTGTTCACTTGATAACTTGAGATTTGTTTTGAATTAGTAACTTGATGTTGCACATGTTAATGTTTCTGTATGAAGATCATACTTAGACAGTACATGAGTGTACTTGACGTTGTTTCTGGGGTCACAGTGCAACATACATGAATTTTTACTCTTCACTATAACTTGAGAACCACTTGAACCTGGACCCTGATGTTGCACATGCGTGTTCTTCTATAAAGGTCAAACTTACTCAGTACATGGGTGACCTATATCCTATATCCGAAGTTCATAAAGCTGCAAGTGTGATCAATGTCTAGGTCAGCTGAGCATGGCCTGTTGACACAGCCGTCTTGTTTTATATATATATATATATATATTTTTTTCCTATTTTCAACTCCAAAACCGTCACTTAGATTATTCTGATACTGGGTGGAAATATAGCTCGTTGGCGGATTAATGAAAAGTATACTCTAGGTGGTGATACTCTGGATCTCAAACTTTTAATGATTTTTTTCAATATGGATTCCTGTCGATTAATGCATGCATTCCTTTTGTTTACCATGTAAGTCGAGAGCGATTGCAATGGAAACTCACATTTTTACTTCCCCTCCAACGTCTTGATCCCCTATAGTGGAATGTGGCTTATTATGGGTTAAATTGCAATGTCAGCTGAGGACGGGCTGCTCACAGAGCCCTCTTGTTTTGCGGAACGTGCCCAATCCGCGCAAAAAAGCCTATGCAATTCTGTCAATACAGTTTTTAGGTCAACTCGTTTTCTGTTTACGCAGAGCAGAATTTAAGTAAAAACTTACCCGATGAAGACCCTTTATTTTATTTGGGCTGATACAGCCTATGTCAAAATTTTACAGAGTAACGTGTGCAATATGGACACCAGTACTTCCAAATGTATATTGGTTAGACAGGGTCAGGTTAGTTTATGGAGAGTGAAGAGTTCGGACTGCGGAATAGGGTAATGACTACTAGGAAGTGGTTCTGGGCAAAAAGACACAAATACAATTTAAGCTGTTGACAATTTAAATGGATGCCTTTGGGAGATTTGAGAAGAAACATGTAGTGTTTGTTTTAAATATATTTTTTCCTCAAAAGGACTCAGTTTGTGAACTTAACTAGGTCAAAACATTTCACCACATCATCTTTCTCTTGTTTGTACACGTCCGTTGTAATGTCCCATCATGACATAATCTCACTCTCTTGTCATGAATTTAGAATGGTGATAAAGTCCCCTTGCTTTCCCGTAACCTTAGATTTAAATCTGGTAAGGATCGCTCGGTAGTACATGTTTTCAAGAACACGCCTTTGTTCCATTTTTGCTCAAAAGCCCAAATACAAATTGTCATTCCCTTCAATCTTTTTACCAATTTTCTCAATAATTGAAAATATTTTGGGTAGAATTGTGGAAAAAACGTAACGTGATAACATGTGCTGAGACAGCTGCTTTCCACGGCGCTAAGGAGCACTGATTACAAACTGTGTCGGGGAAAACTATTGACTCAATCTTACTCTAGTCAGGCAATGATTATTACACCTGTAAAAAGCATGTGGAGTGAATTTGAGGCATATATTTTGACATTCGTATAGGTGTAGAATACAGTTAAGCCAAATTAAAGACTTTAAACTTGCAAGGTATACATGTGCCTTCCAGTGTATTCTAGTGCTTACACCCGGTGTCTAGTGAAACCGTTCATTGTTTCAATGATGTTATTCAGAACCAAATGCGAGAACTGTCTTCATTACTTTGCCAGCTGAATGAGCCAATGATTATGACAATGCATTAATTGTTAGTCGTATGCATATGACGAGAATGAAAAATGGAGACTTCTATTATGAACATGAATTCTTATAAGCATCATTGATGCTGGACACAGCATAAAGAGAGTATTGCCAAGAAATATGCGATGTGCGGTTTTCATGAATTATTCCACTTATTGTTCCTGATGAAATACACACACACACACACACACACACACACACACACACACAAAAGCAATAAGCTACAGATCATCTGAACACAATTGTTCCAGAGTGGCTGCTGGGTAAATTGGATTATTTTCCTCTTTCAGATCCTGGTAGTAGTATTCCATACTTGACCTTTCAAGGGCACTTCAAGATTTCAAACAAAAACTATACGACTACTCTCAGCAACAAATCCTCTGATGCCTATCGACTCCTCAGTACGTCTGTGAAATCAGCAGTGTGTACACATCATTTATTTCAGTTCTGTTATGTTCACTAAAGCAGTGTGCATTCTGATTTTTATAAGCAGTTAAATGAAATCCCCGTACCAAAATGTGCAAATAAATATCTCGGTACTAAGTCGCTCTATGAACTAAAATATTAAGTTGTCTCATTTAAGTAAGAAATGAATATGGTTTGATGAACTCAGGATTAGCCTTGGAGAAGTTGTTTTGTCCTAAAGTCGCGGTAAAATTTGAATGAGATCGATATGGACATACAGCGGGCGCAGAGTTCGTAAGACACACAGACGGCTGGCCAAGTGGGAAAGAATTGGTTCCAGTTCTTAACAGTTACTGCTCAAAAACAGCTTGACGGCGCTGCAGTCATGCAAATACCGAAAGTACGAGAATCCTTCCGCACATTGTAAATTAGATACGTAGCCTGTAGATGGGATAGCCCCGCGTCAACCTTCTTAGCGAAGGAGCTAATTGAGTTGACGGTTAAGAAATTGACAAAGGTCCTGTTAAGGATATACCATTAAGTTTAAAGACAGGTCTATTTAGATTAGTCTGCCCAGATTTTACAACTGATTTCTAAAGAAAATGCCTAGTAGCAGTAATCTTATCTACAGTGCATGGCCTAGGAGTACTCGTAAGAACGGATGGACATGACGGCATAGAGTAACATCGTAAATTTCTTACACAGCCCTACTGTTTGGGTGTATCAAAATGTTCGCAGCCATTTGCCCTAGCGATGCATATTTACATTTCAGTATCCATTTAAAGTCCCAGCCGTTATTTAAGGACTGAAAAATCAAGCGTGTCCCAATATACGGTTATTCACAACACTTTGCGAACTCCGTTTTATTGTTCTCTCTAAGGATGGAAAAAAAAAGCCAACTTGTTCATTGAACCTTGATCACTACAGTTTCCCAATGAGCCATGTCAAACTGCTTGTTAATGTTGACTGCACTTTTCTCCCATCAGACTTGAACACACACACACACACACACACACACACACACACACACAAAGTATGCAAGAGGGTTTTTTTGTGGTATTTGATGTGGCCAGGAAGTCACTTCACAAAGTTTCTCATTAGTTTAAGGGTCTACATTTAATATTCTCACAAATCAAAATTAACACACATTAATTTTTCTTTTAATCCATCAGTTAAGGTAATCCATAATAAATTCATTAATTTATACACGTGTACTTGACCTTGAACCACAATGTCTTAACCACATGCATACTGCAGGTTTCAACAAAACCAAAAAACACGTGAACAGACACTTTCTCATCTCTGAAAACGGAAAGTTGAACAAAAAAGACTTTTTTTAAAAACTGTAGTGAATAGACAATTAAGAAAAAAAATATGAAAGTTCTATGGTGGGGAAACTGTAGGGAACAGCACTTTTATCAATGAAAATGGAAAGCTGAACCAAAAGCATACCGGTATGACACCTAACAGACAATGTCCGAGAAAATAAATCCTGAGGGAAAAGTTTTGTGTTAAGAAAAGTGTAGTGAACAATTTCAGCGAGAGAAAAAAATTTAATTTTGAAGCAAACGTTTTGTAGTGATAGAATTTAAAGATGTAGTGAGCAGAGAATTTCAGAGAAGCAAAAGAATTCTGAGGCAAATGTTCTATGGCAAGAAAACTGTGGTGAACATACGATTTCGGAGCAAAAGTAACAGTTCTGAGGGAAAAGGTCTGTGATGAGGAAAGTAGAATGAGCAGCATTTTCTTAAGGTGAAATGAAAGTATAACGAAAAGCGTTGTGTGAAAACTGGTGAGCAGACTATCTTAGAGGGAAAAAATAGTTTTGAGGAACGGGTAGCGGAGTGAAAAAAGTGTAGGAAGCAGACAATGTCAAAGGAAAAATTATCGACATTATGAAGCAGTTCTACATGGCTCACTAGAAAACAGCAATGATTAAGGTCCAATGAACACATGCTTGTTTTCCCGTCCTTGATCCATAACATGTATCAATTTTTATGACCGTCATCGCACTATTTGATAATTTCTGTCATTCCTTAGCGAAATTATAATGGTGGTCGATTGTGAAAAAAATCTTCACTTCAGACATGTACTTGTCCAACACTTATTATTTACTACAATATGTAAGAATTCATGAAACAATTTATTTGGCATTTCTCACGTGTAATTTAACACATGAAAGTGCTAACGATTAACTCTGAACAGAAGTTACACATTTACTCTTGCAGTTGGATACGATATTCAATGCAACACTTCAGGACCAATATATTGGCACAAGTAATATAGTGTTCCGGTAGGTTTTAAATCCTCGCACACTCACATAACCATTTTTTTTTTTTTTTTGGTCACTGTTATATCTTAGTTACTTAAGGATATGCACAAAAACATGTTTGGCACACATCCTAGATTTAATGCACCTATAACATTTTGGAACAACCCGTGTAGAAAAAAACAACAACAACAACAACAACGACCCGCCATCTTGCTATGTGTGCGTCAATGTTGATTTGACGCCAATACGCTTCGCGGAATAATCTATCACCTTGTTACTCATTTGTATGCCATGCAATTTCATACCAATGTGTACAATTTAGTTGCCTGCGAAGACCGATCTTTCTCGCTGCACAACGGAGATCTGATTTTAACCGCTGTAGTCGACTTCCGGTGAAAGCCATACATAGGCCTAATATTAGTAATAATAATAGCCGGACTGTCTGCGCAGGCAAACAAGGTGGTGAATGACCAGCATTTTTTACACGTTGTTTCGTATGGTGCGAGTTTCCGCCTTATTAACACTTTACCTAACCGGTTAACAATCTTACATTTGCTTTTAATTTAAGAGCTGCCCACTCGTGATATACTGCTTTTGTTTATGTTAAAAACGTGTTCCAAATAAGGCCAAAAAGCCTTGAAACACGTGAACCACGATCACCTTCCAGGGGCGGATCCAGAATTTTTCGGAGCGGGATGCTGAAATGTCGGACCCCATGAATTTCGAGCGGCGAAAGGGCGCAAAGCATAATAAGTGGGGTCCGGGGGCTTGCTCCCCCGAAAATTTTCAAATAAGGCATGCAAATCGGTGCAATCTGGCAGGTTTTAGACCAATATAGAACTAATGTAAGTTTTAAAGCAAACAATTGAACAGAACACGGAGTTCAGTTTCAAAATCTGATTTAATGAACCTGGCAATATCTAAATTTAACCACTATCAATTAATCAACTGCACTTGTTATGCGGCTCACTCATCTTTTTAATCATTTTGATTGATCTCCATTTCATGAAGTTTGATGCATTGTCACTAAGCATCACACTTTTAGAAATTTTGTTACGAAAATTGCAAGACCTAAAATATAACAAAATAATTGCGCGTAATGAATATGTGTGTGCGTGGGTGGGTGGGTGGATGGGTGTGTGGTACCATACGTGTCAAAAAGGGTAACCAGATCAACTAAAGTTGGTTTAGATTATTTAAAATGTGCATTATTTAGTAAATAAATTCATAATTCAGCACAAACTGCAGGCTCCTATGAATGTGATGTTAATCAGCACAAAACTGGTTATTAATCAGCCGAGTTACACTGTTCAACTGGAGTTTGTTCACTTTAAGTCAAGTTGAAAAGAGACATTGTTAATGAGGAGAAGCCTAAAAATACTAATACACAAAGGTGTTGAAATCAAATCACCATCACGAGACATTTCCTCAGAACATTGACGAGGACAAATTTAAGTATACGCTTTACACGTATCTTCAATAAAAATGAAAACACAATGCCCAATATTGTCTGTTAACCCTCATATCAACTGATACAATAAAGATGGTTTGTAAAGATTGGTAAAATTACCATGACTGTCTAAATATGACATATGCCATATAGTTCCACCGCAAGGTCTCCCCATACGGATCAAACAAGCAAAAAAGCACAGCATTTGGAAGCCTAGTCCGCGCTAGGTTATTAATTTTTAAAAAAAGTTAAAATATGCAAGGCTGTTAAAATATTCAAGGAAAATTTCAAGTGTTTACCCCGCATTACAACAAACCAGATAAAAACAGGCAATGTGTAACATTATTTTTTGTAAGGTGGGTCGTAACATCAAAGTTTGATTCTTCATACAAGTTTTGGCAACTAGAATTAAACCTTCTGCACTGGTGTGGTAAGTTTTACTTTCGGAAAAGTGGCATCGAGCAACTCGGCGTGTGCCACCCTTTCAGGGAACAGGTTTTGCCTCAACCTACCCCAGGTAGGAAGCCACAATACAAGAACTGAAGTGTGTGCGTGCGTGCGCAACGTCTGAGCATGAAGGCGAAGACGACCAGTAACTCAAACTCTCATTGCCTTGGGAGAGACCTTTTCAAAGAAGCCTTTTGCGGCAGTGTTGTCTTTTGAAAACCACACTACTGTTTGTAACTTGAAACCGTGATGCATCTTGCTCTGTTACTTTTAGTGTCGATCACCCCTGCTTTTCAAAGTTCATATTACTTTTCTGTTGGGCTCTGTGGTGGGGGAAGAGCGGACAAAAATGATCACTTTAATTTTTTTGATATATGGTATTGTCATCAGATTTTGTATATGTCACGACAAGAACAAGACCAGCAGGATAATGGGCAATAGAAATGAAAGTATTTAATTGGTGTGATTTCATTTTGCACACAAAAATCACTTTTGGCCATCTTCTTATATGTGAAGTTGTATTAGAGACATTGTTACAATTTCCCGTAAGTACTATATAAAATAGAGTTCGAGGGGGAAGGGGTGTCGGGTTTGTAGTTTAGAATTTTTGTACAACCCATAATTGAACGTTATTTCTACTTGCTTGCGTAACAAAGTTTGATTCTGCATGCTATCCTGTCCTGATGATGGAGAACTCCAGTACAATGGTCAGCATAACAACTTCACTTGATTTACATCTACACTAACTTTTTCTCCCTTGATTAGCTGCAGTAAAATAATTTGGAACAGTCTTTCTTTTTAGCTCAGCTGACTTGTTCGTCAGCTGAGCTTATGTGGTGGTTCTTTGTCCGTCTGGCGTCTGGCGTCCACAATTCATATTTTCTTACTTATTATCCAAAACCACTGGGATTCACTTTAAACTAGATGGTAATGTGCCTTGGGGGGGGGGGGGTCTGTGCCACATTTGGGAGGGGGGCAAATCTTGAAAAGTCACCTTCTCAGAAACCGCTCACCCAAGTGCTTTGATATCACACAGGTACACTTCTATGGACTCCTATTTCCTTCTTTGTTCACCAGGTTGTGCTGCAATTTTTTTTTCAGCGCAGCGGAGTTGCCAGTCCGCTGAGCTTATAGGATGGACCGTCCGTCCACAATTCGCATTTCGACTTCTCCAAAACCGTCAGCCAGATTCACTTCAAACCTAAAGCAGATTTAGTTTGTGTGGGTCTCTACCAAGTGTGTTCAAATGGTCACGCTTCGGTGGTTTTGAATTTTTTTACAATATTTTTTTCCCTTTTCCTTTTCTTTGAAGAAGGCGAGGCATATAGCTTTGCTCATGTTGGTCAGTAGGTAGAGAGACTTTGGTGGTTTCCGCACCATAACTCAAGAAGTTTCTGATATAGGACTTTGAAAGGGCCCAGATATATACTCCTACATAAGGGCTAGGTGAAGTATGAAGGTCGTTACCCTTGACCCTATTCCAAGGTCACAGAGGTACTGTACTAAGTTTTGGTTTGTGCACAATAACTAGAAAAGTTATTATGATAGGGCCTGTATATTGCACAGGATAATAGTCCTTATCCAGGGCTAGGTCATGTTCGAAGATGGGTGACCTTGACCTAAAATCAAAGGTCACAAGATCACTTTAGTGAATTTGGTTTCTGCGGTGTAACTTATAATTTAAGTTATGGCTTCAATTTTGCACATGGCAATAGTCCTTAATTAGGGCTTGATCAGCTTAGAAGATGGATGACCTTGACTAAATTCGCAAGGTCAACAGATTGGTCGGGAAGTTGGTAGATAGACTGTGGCTTCCGCACCATAACTCAAGAAGTTTTGAAATTTGGTTTCTACTTCCACTTCCCATGGTCATTAGTGCCCCATTTAGTACAATCAACATGGTAATGAGGGCGACCATAATGACAGTAGGGGGGCATCTACTTTTTACAAACATGTCCTGTTTAAAATTAAAACAGCCATTCATGTCTCACTTGTGTATCTAAATGTTCATTGCTAGTAGTAGTAGTAGTAGTAGTAGTAGTAGTAGTAGTAGTAGTAGTAGTAATAATAATAATAATAATAATAATAATAATAATAATAATAATAACAACAACAAAAACAACAACAACAATAATTATAATATCCTCTGGCACTCTGCTTATTTGCTGCAGTCCTGTATCATAGCGGATACCGGTGGAAGAAAAAAGCTTTCCCTTTGACCCCATCCTCGCCTCTAAGGCTCGGCCATTTCACATGTCCTGTGCACACAGTCATGGGAACCCTGATAAGGGATACCACCTTTCCTTTCCCTTTCCTTCGCAAAACCGGTTATTCTGATTAATTCTGTTCTTTTCTAATTCTAACATTCCATTTCATTTCTCCCAGCACCCTACTAGGAAGTCCTGTAAGTTCGGACCCCTTTTTTTCCACCAGGTACACCCCCTGTCAAATCTAAAATCCACGCCACACGCTCTTCTTCTAAGCGCCGCAATTCCTCTTAGTCCTTACAGTTATGGCCCTCATTCTACCATTCCCTAAGCATAGTAGGGTGTTTATGTTTTGGAAAAAATGGGAAAAACTAGGCTGAACCTTGATGCCCTGTAGCTTGATGCTTTTTGTCCAACCAAATGGGCAAAACGGATTTAAATTAAAGTAGCTCCTGTTGGGCTCTTTAGAATTCTCAGGCGCAAATTTGGATGAAAAATCGAGAATGGTACCTAAAAGAAATGAACGGAACCTCAAGTAAATACGTCAATTCAGTTGGAAATCGTGAGACCTTTTTCTTAGGCTATCATCCGTTTTGCCCGTTCTTTCCCTACCATCTGTCTTGCAGGAAAATTAAACATGAGGACTGATTGACTGCCTAAATAATTTTAAAGGATCAGTCTACCAATTCAAAGACAGAATATAGGACTTTCGTATAGACCTTTTGATTTGTGCATTTTAGACTCGCCTAAGCTTCAGATTCGCTTTGCAACGTTTCTAAATTGTGCAGGTTTACATATTTGCAAAAAGCCTAAATTCTTCTCACGGAAGTTTTTGTCAGATGGCTGCCAGGATTTATATGTTTATTTTAGGAGGAATTTTGGCACCTATTGGAGTCTCTTATATGAGGGCTTTTTATTGAAGTCTGACGATTCTCGCTCCTCTTGAACATTTAAAGGCTCCCTTCATTAGAACGCAAAACTAGCAAGATAACTATAAAGTAAACCACTAAGGCAATGATATGTTAGCATGTTTGCATCTTTTCCCTGCCCACAAACATACTTTCGGCATGCTGCCTTATTTCGCATTGCCGCCCTCATACCACTTTCCTTTTGCCATGGGCCGTTGCTACCTGCAGCCACATGACAGGCTGTTAAGTATGATTGACGCGTGGCATTGTTCCGTTTAGCGGTTGAAAACCAAAATAATGACAGGTGGACGTTCGGATGTCCACATGCCTGTGTGGTTTTTGGCGTTTTTCTCATATTTCTACTTTAGTTAAAAGCTCGAAATTTTGACAACTAATAGAAAAGACGTTCATATTGTAAAAACCGTTAACATTTCAAAATCGGCCATGCAAAGGTTTTTGGTGTCTTAACTGTCCTTAAAGTGAAATCAGGAAGTTACAGTTTCTTAGGAAAGGACATAAGCGCCATCTGGTGATCCTTCTAGAGATAAAATGGCTTCTTATGAGTCTCTTTCCTGCTTTTTGCATTATTGCGGCTCTCCACTAAAACTCCATTGTGATTATCACCTTTCGCTCCTATGTAGGTATTAAGGTTAGATTCATGTGAAAATACTTGCAATGCAGTGATTTGGCATATTTACAAAGAAGATAAAACATAGATTTGAACAATTCTGGAACTGTAAAAGTGAATCGATGATGATTTCTTTGCCACACATGCAAGTTCATTGGTGCAGATCTCGGCTGAGTTTATGGACGATTTTTAGCTCAGGTTACATGTGAGTCATCTCAGCTTATTGGAGGCCGGTTTATCTGTCATCCGGCCATCCTTTGTCCTCGTCACAGTTCACAATTTAATACTTTCGACCTCTTAAAAAGGGCTGGTCGGATCCTCTTTAAGCCTACTGGGAAAGTACCTCTACCTTGTGTGTGTGTGTGTGTGTGTGTGTGTGTGTGTGTGTGTGTGTGTGTGTGTGTGTGTGTGTGTGTGTGTGTGTGTGTGTGTGTGTGTGTGTGTGTTATTTGCCAGAATCCCATTGAAAAACCGCTTTCTCTGCGTATTTTTATACTTTTTATGAAACTTCAAATGTATTTATTTGAAGGCTGTCTGAGTGGCGTCAACCCTGACAACGTTACTGCAATATCTCCAAAAATTATTGACTGCAGCTTTGCCAAATGTTTGTCAGAGATGCATCTTATGATGGACCAGGTTTCTATTTGAAACCAGCTTCCTCTTTGTGTTTATACACTTTTTATGAAACTTTAAAGTATTTATTTCAAGGCCATAGGAGTGGGGCACAAGGGGACGACATTACCATAACTTCTCAACAAGGATGCAGACTACGTGTTTGCTGAAAACCTCCAAAGAATTGAATTCTAATTGGTTAGGGATGTATTTTCTTAAACAACATTTAGAGTCCACTTTGTAACAACACATGCAAATTTTATGCCACAGAAAATACTTCTTTTTTTTCTTTTTTTTTTTTTTTTGTTTGTCCACAGGAATGATTCCTTGGGCATTCAGTGTACTTACATTTTGAAGACAAGCTCCTCAAATTTCACACTGGCCACTCTGACTGACGCAGTACAAGGAGCAGTGAACACAACTTTGCGTAACTTTGGACTGGTTGTTGCTCCAGCTGATGTCACCTTTGACCGTGAGTACTGTGAACCTGCTTCAAATAACTTCTTTCAGGGCAGTTTATTTCTTCTCATTTTGCATTTTCTGGGTTTGGGGCTCAATTTGAGAAGTCGACGGTACAGTTTGAGCAGGAGTAACTGCTGTGGTGCAGATCTGGCTAAATTGTAGCATGTACATATACTACCTACTTCAACTGTACAGGGCTTGCTATTCCTTCCTAACAAGTACAGCACATTCATTTGGAAAGGACAAAATTGAAGATAAAGCTTTAAAATCTGATTACATTCACAATAGCAACTGGTCATGATGACATTTATCTTATCTTTTAGGTGTAGTAGTGGGACCTCCCGGACCTCCTGGGCCCCCTGGACCCGCAGGACCCCCAGGCGTGACAGGAGCACCCGGATCAGTGGGCCCTCCAGGTGCAGCAGGACCTCAGGGTTTGCCCGGTGTTCCTGGCCCTGTAGGCTCCCCTGGTATACAAGGTCCCCCTGGACCAGGGGGTGACCCTGGGGGGCCAGGGCCAGCAGGAGCCACAGGGGCAATTGGATTCCCAGGGATGCAGGGGCCACCTGGCCCACGAGGGCCCCCTGGTGGCATGATTTTGAATCGTGAGTATGCCCAGCTTGTCTATTCAATTAAAGTGGAGTGAACTGGGTTGAGTTGATCCTTGCAGAGCACAGACACTTAAAATTATAGGTACTTAGCTTATTTGACCACAATGTTGGTGTAAATATTGCTCTAGCCTGTCTTCAAAACAGTGAAACCTCATTGTAATTACACTCCCATATCTGTCACATTCACATTATCACACAAGTTGTGATGCATTTAAAGTTAAATTCCTTTGCCATTTACATGTACTCATTTATCTGGCATATTCAGATAGCTGACACATCTTTCAGGAGCAGATGGTGTAATAATACATTGCAATGAGGTTTGACTGTGTATAGAGCAAAAGTCAGGGCTCCATAAGAGGTATTCATATCAACTATGATGCTTTGCTGTCCCCTATCCGCAGCAAGGAACTTGACAGGAAGGAAAGCAAATTCATGTATTAGGCAGGACCAAATTAGTTTCTGTGATAAAAGTAACATTGAGAGAAAGCAAAAAAGTTCAAGAAAAATAATTCACTAAAACATACGAGATACTACTAAAGCATATTTGGAAAATTTTATTTGTTCGGTAGAAAAAGTGTGATGTGTGGATGGTAAAGTTACATAACTGGTAAAAGTGCCCTCATCATGGCAAAGGCCCAGTTCTGCCACCGAGAGGATCAAGTCTGCAGTTGAATGCGAATACCTCTTTCTGGGCAAGTAAGCGCATAGAAATACTTTCCCAAGAACATACATGACAGTTTACGAATGCTTAATACAAGCTACTTTAACCCTTTCCCCCTTGAATTGACACTGAGTCAACAACTTCCATTGGCATGAGTTGGCCCCAGTGCCTAACTCATGCAAAGGAATTTGAAAGTTGTTGACCTAGGGCATGTGATCTTAATAGGCCTCCTCTACAATTCTCAGTCATTTTTTTTTTCATTACTGTTGAAATTAGTTGAAAATGCTGAAGCAGACGACATTTGACCACCAGCCAGTTTTGGCAGGTTTAAGGGGAAAAGGGTTAAAATGTTTTCAGGTAACCTAGGAGCAGCATTGATTGTGATGTCATTGACGACAGACATCACCACACCCATATGAAGGGAGCATTATCAAAATGTATCTGTGGAATTTTAATGTGTACAGAGATAATATACATGACAGTCTTATTTCCACATGCATGCAAAAGGAATGTAACTGAAACCACACTTTTGCAAAATATTCTTTTGCAAAGTTGCTTTTGGGCCCATTTTCATTCCTTTACTATTGGCTTCCATGCAATAGCTCTGGAAGAACTGCAAAGAATTTGTTGAAATTCGCACGACTGTGTATCTTAGTAGGCCTAAAGCTTTGATTTGGATCGCATTCCAGTAACCTTGAGCCAGTTTTAAGGGTCTCGTGGCCATACATACAAATTTCATTTTGGTACAGTAACTCTTCAGGAATTTGAGGAAGCATGATGAAAGATAGTACATGTTTATGCACATGTGTACATCTTGTTAAGACCATGACTGGGACTGCATTTGAGACATGATGGTTCATCCAACCAAAAGAGGGCTTTTAACTATATTCTTTTTCCACCCTCCCACCTACTGTACTGAAAAAGAAAAAAAAATCCTTAGGGAAACATGGAAAGATTTTATTTTGTCAATGCAAAATGAGCAAACTATAATACTAGTTATATAGTTCATTTTCCATTTGCACCAAAAAAAATAAATAAGATTTAGAAAGAACTATTACAGATAGTTTGGAAAACAGGATGAGATAATTATGCCCTTTTCAACCAGGATATTATTTCTGTTTAGTTACCAATGAATGTTTGACCAATAACGGTGGATGTCAGCACCTGTGTCGAGATCTCGTCCAAGGGCATGTGTGTGTTTGTCACCCAGGTTACCAGCTGGACCCAGATCAACTTTCCTGTTCAAGTAAGTTGCATATATCAGCATTCTAATAACAACTGAGATACTAAACTCAAAAGAAATTAAAAATGCACTCTATAGTTTTGGGCCATTCAATGGGTAAAAACCAAAGCAACTACTGACCAGCAGCATAACACCACTAAAAAGTCAATTCTGAGGTAACAGGAAGCATTAAATTGTAGTTGGGTTCACAATGGAATTACACATTTGCCAATATGCTTGATTCTCAAAAGCACCCCTGCAGCCTGCGACCAAAATGTGTCTGTGGCATTGCTAAACAATTTGCCATTGATGTACCTTTCCATCACAATCTGCATTCAAGAAACACTTCCCTACTCTTTACCTTTGGCAGCGCAAGGATTAGGTCAAGGCCAGATTACTACATGAAGGTGACACCTGCTAACGATCCTGGGAGTGGTATGGGCTACCATTCCTTGCTTGTCATATAGATACATATATTTGATTTTAAAAAAAAAAATTTAAAAAAAATTAATTGATATTCACTAACTTTTCTTTCATTCTTATGGGCTATTCCTGGCTGGTCATATATGTACATATACTTCATAAAAAATAGTTTTAATTGATATTCAGTACCTTTTCTTTCATTCTATAATCAGTAAAAGATAAAATTACACGACTTGTTATTCCATACAAAAATAAGTCTTTATTCCATCTCTGGTAAAGTTCAATATCCTGACTGCAGTGCACCTGCCCGGCAGTGCCACAGGTGTATATGATATTCTATATTTAACGTGTTTAGCTTACTGGTTTATCATGCCCCGGATTCTGACAAATATTTCTTCTATCGCACATTTATTTCTAGCACCTAACTCAGTCGCATATTAAAAGATAACTTGTGAGAATATGCCATTTCCAAGAAGAGACAATTTAAAATTGTCACAGCTTTCAAATGCCACCAAAGATGTGAACAAGATTTTGCACAAATGGAATGACAATGAGAACCATGTCCATGTACGGGAAATTGCTAATGATAACATATTGTAGTGCTGCATAGAGTGGGTTTTACATTTTTTACTTGGAAGACATTAAGTGGTCAATTAACATGCATGGCAAATGTAAAATCAAGCGATGTCCACTTGACCAAACATTGTAAGTTTTTTTTTCAACTTGATGCATCAGCTGTTTGTACCCAATGAAGGACCCATTACAGTCAAACCTATATTGAAAGACCACCTGCCAGAGATGACCACATTGACTTCTCTCAAGACAGGTGATGTCTTGTAAGAGGTACATTTAACACAAAACATACTAAGCAAAGTATCCTGAAAGTGTTATATGCACAAGCTCCCTATTTCTGATAAGCAAAGCACATTGGGGAACATTTGGCCATTCTTATGAAAGGTGAGATGAAGGTAATTATTTTGAAGGTAGAGTGAAATCATAAAACTTCACATAGGAAATGATGACATTTGTCCATTATTTTACACCACAGATGCTCAGTTCATTAGCTATCCCATAAACACTATAAGAGCATGATCACCCTTTTAAGCCCTCTCATATTTCCAAAAGACCTGATTTCAAATGCTGCAAAAATTGAAATTTGTCTTAATTCAAGTTCAAACTATTTTTTTTAATTTGTACGTCTTCCTTTTAATGTGTTTTAAAACACTTCCTTTATGAAATGTGGTTTTCAGCTGAAACAATACAAGTTCGAAAGCAAGCTCAACAATACTTTATAATCAGAGACAAAAATCAGAAAAAATTCAGTTGGTCTGTCATATTATCCATCTTTTTCTTTCAAAAACATAAAAAAGAGATATTATGAAGATCATCAACTTTCAAGTCTTTTAAAACCTGTGACGAAAATTTTCTTATGCGGGTGATTTAGTAAAGCATTCACAAATTATTGGAAATAGGAGCATATGGGAAATATGTGAGTCGACCATATATATTTGGTCTTTTCAACACAGGTTGTCTCTCATTGGAATGGTCCTCAAGCCAGGGGCCACTATAAATCTTTCCTAGTTAGACGTAGCCCGAGTCAACAGCTTTCCCTAGCACAGTGACCCCAACCTGTGCCAAGGAAAGCTGTTGACATGGGGCATATTATCCGAAGAAGCCTTAAATTTGTCATGCAGAATATTTTGTACAGGTGAGAATGTTATAAGTACATGCTGGTGACATGCCTGCAAAACTTGAAACAAGAAATGGTAATTTTACAGTGAAACCTTGTTATAATAACACCATCTATTCCTCCAAAATGTGTCCAATACCTGAATATTATCAGATGAAAGAGTCAAATGATAAATTAAAGAAATTTGACTGTAAGTTTCATATAACTTGCTTTGCTAAGTCAATATGTTGACTACCAAGTGTTGTCAAGATAAGGTTTCACTATGTGTGCAAAATTTAATATCCTGTGGGACCCCTATGTCAGTGATAGTAAAGTAATGAGGCCTGTAATAACCAGAATCTGCGTGAAGACTGCACATTGGCTGGCCATGAGGTGTGTATAACCACAGGCGTATGAAAATATTCTTAGTGTGACAGCACCAATGCTGCTTGTGTAGTAATACCACCCGTGGTATTACTACACATGCAGCATCGGTGCTCTCGCACTCCGAAAATTTTCATATGCCTGTGTGTATGACAGCATCTAGGAAGCTTCCAACCAGTTCAAAATACTCTCCTTACCAGATAAACAAACATAAGTATAAACACAAGGAAATGGAGCAAATATATGTACACCCTAGCTGGCCTTGAGGTTCTCAGGACAGGACTCGCACCATGTGTAAGCATACCATAACCATCAAGTAGTAACATTGAAGCAAAGGAGATTTACATTCAAGTTTTCTTCCTTTTTTTTTTTTTTTTTTTGTTGTGGGGGGGGGAGGGGGAGGTGCAGTATGAATGAAAAAATGTAGATGATGACATGTCTTGTTTCCCCTGTAGATAAGAATGAGTGTACAGAGGACAATGGAGGATGTGAGCAGCTCTGTTTTGATGAGACGGGATTCTTCCTTTGTGGTTGCAATAATGGTTTTACGATTGACAAGGATGGGAAATCCTGCACAGGTACTATGACACACACACACGAACGAGAGAGAGAGAGAGAGAGAGAGAGAGAGAGAGAGAGAGAGAGAGAGAGAGAGAGAGAGAGAGAGAGAGAGAGAGAGAGAGAGAGAGAGAGAGAGAGAGAGAGAGAGAGAGAGAGAGAGAGAGAGAGAGAGAGAGAGAGAGAGAGAGAGAGAGAGAGAGAGAGAGAGAGAGAGAGAGAGAGAGAGAGAGAGAGAGAGAGAGCATTCAATCTATCTTGACAGTTGATTAATAGCATTTAATCATATCATAAAATTTTGGTAGTTACCCGTTACAGATGCAGCAGTCCTGATCTCAAGAGACCACCATGAGATATCACAACTCTGTGGTCTGTCAAAACATGTGGTTTTTAATAGGAAGCATAACTAACATTAAAAGTGGCAGGCAAAGCATCTTTGGGAATTGGTCTTTAAAGACCTGGCCTTTCAATTCAATTCAATTCAATCTTTATTTCAAGTTGGTTTTTGATACAAGGCACATTAGCAGAAAAACGGTTTGCTATTTTCACTGACAAGGAGGTAAATTATATCTTAAACATTGCATAACTGTGAATAAAACTGCACATGATTGAAACAACTAACATGGCAAATAATATAAAAAAGATAGCATAACAAGCAACAAGCTTCAATTATTCAACATGAAAGCCTTAAAAATTGTGAAATTGCTTGATATAATTATGGGAGCAGTAAATAATTCTTTTTATACTCACATATTTTTAATCCATCTCGTTATCATAATATATATATACCCTCAGCTCTAAAACGGGCTCTATGATTTTTTCATAGTGCTGGAAAGTGCCATGGCCAGTCAGCAAGGGTATATTATGATGAGGAGACAGTAGCAAAAATTAATTTATCAGGAAACACTTACAAAATTGTCATTAAGTGACTGTCTTCTAAAATACCAAGCCTCAACAATGGGGGAAATACAAGTTAATGACACTGGTTTCTAAAAATGCTCTCGTTAAAATTTAATTATTTTGTTTGTGCCAAACAAATATAACAGCTACACGAGGGCCCTGTCCAAGACTTTACGGCTTTCTTAAATTCATCAATAGTCTTGGCTGCTTTACATGATCTTAGGAGGTCATTCCACAACTTAGGTCTGAGAGTTCTTAGAGAGTGTTTACCATACTTAACAGTTTTGTATTTCGGGATATCCAGGTTTAGGGTTTGCCAAGTGTCATATCCAATATTTGTCTTCTTAACCAGGGAAGGTAAATACCTAGGAGCTTCGTCATGTTGAATTTTATATACCTCTTTGACAATGAAGTCTGACCTGTCAACTTCTAAGGTTGATAATTTTACTTTTGGTAGCATTTTTTCTTATGTTGATGTACAGTGTAGTGTTGTTAAGTGCAAATCTCAGAGAGCGCTTCAAAATTGATTCCATTTTCTTGCTATTGGCTCTAGAGCACAAATGGTACACTGGACTGCAATACCTGGAATTTGATAGGATAAAAGACTTGGCTATTGTTGTTATGGGTTTTACTTCTAACATTTGTTTAAATCTCATAGGTACATTCATTTGACAAGAGGCTTTCCTACAGACTGTAGCTATGTGTTCATCAAAATTTAATGTGTTATCAATAATGACCAAAAGTTTGATACTATCTTCAGATTGAATAACTATGTTTTGTACCTCTATTTTGGTTTTTGTTTCAGTTTTGCTTAAATTCAGAAGCATAAATTTGAATTTTTGGGGGTTGGCTTGCATGAGATTGAATTTGAACCAAGAAATAGCCTGATCTGCATCTATTTATAACTTCTGTCAGACCTCAGCTGCTGTGTTGCCTGTTAAAGTGAAGGTGTTATCATCAGCAAAGTTGGACAGCAAAGCTTTCCTAATAAATCCAAATATTACATTGATGAAAAAATTAAAAACACAGGGTCCAAGAACCGATGACTGGGGTACACCCTTGGTAACATGTTTCCAATCACTGTAAATGAAGTTTGTTGTTACTTCTTCGTTTCTGTTGGTTAGATAGCTCCTAAGGAGAGTTACAGCATTCTTACCAAAACCATAAGCATCTAGTTTGGCTGCCAAGAGTGGATGGTAAATGCAGTCAAAGGCTTTGGAAAGGTCCATCAGAACTATTCGTATCTTCTTTTTGTTATCTGAGGCTTCCCTCCATGTTTCTAGAGCTTTGATAAATACAGACTGGCTACTGTAATTATTCCTATATGTTAAGATATCTTCATGCAAAATGTCAGCTTTAGCTCATGATACATATCTATGGAAATAGTCTTACAAGAGAGGGACTATTGTACAGAAACACTGAACACAATAGTGGCTTTATGAAAAGAGACCACTGCATTCTAGTCATATACAAGGTGTGACAGCAAGCAGGTAAATTTTTAAGGACTTCTAGTGGTTACACCTGGTGGTCTAAGTGTTTTGTACATACTTAGAGGTGTGAGCAGGCATCAGTAGTGAGTGGTGCCATCTGGTGGCTAAGATCTGTAACATTAATCCTCTTTGTTTCAGACAAGGATGAGTGCAATGTGACAGAGACAGAGGAAGGACCATGCAATGGGACAGATTTGTGTATCAACACTCCAGGCAGCTATGTGTGTTATCCATTCAAAACTGCCAATGCTACAGGTATGTCATGTTGTCCATGTCGCCCAGTTAATTATCCATTACCCAGTAGGTAAAGTCAAGATCAACTGGTTCATGTGAGTTCTCAGTAGAGGGCTCTGTAGGCACGCAGGCTACAAGAGTACCTAGTTTTGGTGTTAAATTGATCATTTCAGCATTTCAAGGCTTTTGACACAGGTACATAGCATTAGCCAGTGTTATTCCGTTGGCTAATGGTGACCAACACTGGAAAAACGCTGAAGCCCAATTGACCCTCTGGGGCCTCAGCATTTGCCAGCATTAAATCTAGTATTTTCCAACATTGTAGCTAGTGTTTGCCAGCAGTATAGCTAGCCTTTGGCAGCATTAGCCCATGTATGCCAGTGTTTGGAGACTTCTAAGCCTGGCAAATGCTACATAATGCTGGAAAACACCTTGAAATGCTGAAATGATTTTAACGCCAAAACTAGTTACTAGTGCTAAATATGTGTGTTTCCATTGTAATTTGCACCTATGTAACTTTAAAACCGCTCTACCTGCATGTAGAAACACCAAATTTCTGATGGTAAATGCTTGACTGTATATACATGTAATTAAAATACAGTTTACTCCTGTAAATTCCATACCTCTTGCTGCAAAACTATCCAACATATTGAATGTTACTTTAACATAGAGTCCTGTGGGAACACAAGCTTCTAGCCCACAAAACTTTTGTGTATTGGGTTGTGTATTCAGCCAAATACACAAAAAAATGCTCATGGCAACCTCTCCTATTAATGAACTAGTCCCCTTGAACTCGCTCAAACTGGCTCTGGACAAGTGTCACCAGCTTCAACAGTGGTCTGTTCAGCTTTCACAAGGGCAAGGTGACCTCTGTATAAAAGGGCACTTTTTTTATTGTGGCAGGAGGTCCATAAATGGCACCTCAGTGAGACAGGTCTCAAAACAGAACCTGGACTATTCAAACCTCATCTAAATTGACAGCTTGAACATGCTACGATGAAAAGAAAACTTTATATATTTACAGCTTATGAAATTTTGTACAGTGGTACCTCTCTTGAGAGACCCGTCAAATGAGAGACTGCATATCTTTTTAAGACTGCTCTCTCAGAACACTGTGCTATCTTTTCCATGTTGTACCTCTAATGAAAGAACACTTTTTGAGAGACAGCATTTTGACCCGCCGTAGGGGCGGTCTCTCAAAACAGGTACCACTGTAACATGTTTTGCGAAGATAAGTGTTCAGAATCTATGGAATATCATAACAGACTCAAAGAACAAGGCAGTAAGCAAAATAAAAAGGGCAGGGAGCAAGGTAAACAAGCGGGGTATACATGTATATCCCTTCCATTTTGAGCTGCAGAGAACACTTTTCATTATTTTTGTCTTATTTTGACTATTTACAACAAATGAAAACAATTTGAAGGATAATTTTTTAATGAGACTTATCAAGTTAACCCTTAAAGCGCAGATTTAAAACTGAGTCAAGAGCTTTCCTTGGGACACTTTGTGCACAACTTTTTGCTTGAGACTAGGCTTGCTGGTATTTGAATGAAAGGTATCTTCATGAGTAATTGTAATCTTTTAACATTTACATGTTTAATGATAATGAGAAAATGACTATAGCAGTGATTAGCACTTTAAGGGTCAACATTGTTCCACCGTATCTCAAGAGGCTCACAGATTGTTATAAAAATAACTCTAGATTCATATTTTAAGATGGTAAAGTATGCATTTTCTGAAAACTGAAAAACTGGGAATTCTGTTTATAAGAATTTTAAATTTTTGAGGAGTGACAATGTTTATATAACAATTACACAACAGATTGTCACAATTCACCATAAATATTCACTCAGCCCATTCAATTTTGAAGGAAGGGACCTCCAACCTGCAGCAAACACAAATAAATGTATAGGCTTATGTAAAGAAAAAAAAATGCAGGTCTCTGACTTTTGAAAGTGGGTTCTATTGTATAACCACAGGTAAGCTAACTTTTCTTGGGTAGAAACATTTATTTCAGAAACACCACAAATTGTTGCTTAACAGTTGGTTTATGGCGATTGGAAAAGAGGGCTTAGCCCTATATAAATTACTCTCGCAATGTGTCATCATTGCAACTTCAAACACCCGAATCTCAGAAACACAAATATTTAAAACTTGAGACATTCCCTTTCAATTTGAAATTTCTTTTATGGTTTTCCATACATCTGGTGCCGAAATAGTCAAATGTAGAAGCTTTATCAAAAATGTATATCAAAGAATAGCAATAACTTTTTTTACACTTTTGCATTTGCTATGAAAAGACTTTTTAAATACAAAAATATTTACCACAGTGCCACAGCATAAATCTATAGTTTGTCCAGTTTCTAAAAATGTATACTTTATTGCAATTTTTAAGTGAATTTACAGTTTTGTATACAGAAAAGTATAAGTGCGCACTAAGAGCACTGATAACACAATTTATCTCATTTCGGTAATTTTGTCAGTTTCTTAATAATAGGAGATAAAATCGTTACTCTGTAAAGGAGCCCAGTTTACAGAAATATAAAATGGTGTATCCTAAATAGAGTACAAAAACATTTTAAGTCCTGTAGCATATGGTGTCTTTCAAGGGACATACCAACACCAAAATAAGGAAGGATACTGAAACTGTCCAATTGGAACACTTGGATAATATGACACTGGCAACAACCAGTATCTTCTCAAGGGAAATACAATCTCCCCATTAAAATAACATTGATAGTCGGTATATCCCTCACATTCTATATTTGCGTAAACAGCGACTCTAATAACGTTATGCGCCATGACGTCACTCACGTTGCAAGGGTGCGTGCCGCACAAGATGCATACCTGACAGGAGAGTAGTGTAGGCCTATTTCTTCCTGAAGGGGAAGTGAGCTTTTCTCCCACCAAATTATGAACCAGAAATTTGTACATTTTGGCTACTAGCTTGGTTTGTAGCATCTTACATAATATCAGGAAAAGCTGCACTTGCCTTTTTCGTCTAATCATGGTTGACACATTTAGAATACAAAGATCATTCCATGGCTAAATCAGTCTCCTACCCGGTACAGTTCCCCTGAGAGCCTGTATACTCCTGAGACCCTTAGGAGTATACAGGCTCTCAGGGGAACTGTACCGGGTAGGAAACTGATTTAGCCATGGAATAACCTCTAAGTATATCCTTAACAATGAGTTATCTAAGTAGGTATACCCTTTGTGTTTCAGCTGTGCCTCAACCATGGGTGGTACTGTCAAGGGACCTGGTCGTCGGGTTCATGATTTGGATGTCTTGCATGACCGTCATCATGTTCCTCGTATGTTGTATAATGACCAATTCCCGACGAATGCTACCACATAGAAATACTTTGCCTGCTGTGCACACCCCTCATTTCCCCCAGACACCACCTGTTCACTGGTTCCCTGCACCACTGAGACCATTCTACCAGTATGACAGGCAGTACTAGTGTATGCAGGACAGGATACCGACCTGTTAACCTGTACCAGAGAGAACCTTCAAGTAACAGGATAAATGATATTGTATGATGCAATAATGCATGCCATATACGATGACGATTTTTGCCACCGACACTAAAAAAAAATTGTGGTGTATCCAGAATGGGAGATAATTATATATAAGCTATACATGTACATGTATGAATTTGTGCCTTTTATCAATGTGGTCTTTGAAACTTGAGTAACCATTACACATGCAGAACATAAACTATACATGAAGTCAACCCATTTAACGCTCATAACTTTCTCGCTCTGCATTTTGCTGGGAAATTCATGGAAATTGAATATTGCAATGTATTGTTCCTGTTTCTCCTTTCCATTAAATGTACAGTTTACAGGATTTCCCCAGACATAGTGAAAAAAAAAATAACCGCACTTTTGATTAATCTTCACCAGATGGCCACCTGAACTTATAACTGTTCAGAGGAGCAATAGATGTGTATTTTTCAAACCATCTCCAGAAAGCAATCTGTTCCTTGTTAATCTGGTAAAACTGCCTGGAAAATACAAATTGTAATGTCTCTCTGCAACACATTCACTGTTTTGTATCCCATGTCCAAACTTAGGAACTTAATAGCTTTTTGCACTGGGTGAATCTGAATAATTCAGAAAAGTTCCAATATACTAAGTGTTCAAATTCTTCAGATGCTAGCCATAAACAGGACTAACTGTGTGTATTTGCCATTGACCAGGGAACAATATATGACACTAAGCACTAGTTACTACTGACACCATTTTTTCTTAGATACAGTATTAAAATAAGAAAGAAAGAAATGAATAATTAACAGTTATCACCAGTAACAAGCCATTACATAACAGGTATTTGCTTGCATAAAGGTGTTTCACTGCCAAATCAATTTTTAATAAAACATGGTATTTGGGGCCCCTAAATAATATACTTCCAAAGTTCAATGAATTTACTTGTTAGTGAACAAAGTTTTATATCTTTACATTATATTGAAATATATTTCTATTGAAATTTATAACCATATTGCCTGTAGACATGTTGATTTACAATATTGTCATCATGAAAGTAATAAAAATTGTTTTGAATCACTACACTTGGACTCTTTATTTCTGCTTGCACCTACTCCATAACATAAACTGGACTTCCTTTGCCCCCTTTTTGAATATTTCCAATGCGAATCACCCAAATGCTCCCCCTCCCTCCCTCCCTACCTCCCAGTGCCTGGTTGTAAATTGTCATGTGCCTTACTCTTTCCAATTAAATTTATGGTCATAGAAAACATTTTTCCTGTGAATTGTAGGTAAGACCTTTCATGAAAATGGGCCTTGGGTCAATAGCTTTCCTTGGTGCGAGTTAACGTTGGGTGTCCATCCCATCCTCAGAAGTCCGACACATTTTACTTGACAGAATCAGAAAAATTGAATACAAGATATATAATTGATTTGTATTTAATCGCAATTAACAAAATCTTATGAAAAATATGTCAGGATGACCCCAGCTAAGGATTAATATCCTCTACCGCTGGGGGCCAGCTACAAGGAGTTTCTTGTCCACAGCATCTTGCTCGGAATCGTTTTACCTAAAGATATATTCAATAATAGGAAGTAATACAACGGATACCGAAGTAAAATGAATGCTGAAGATTCTATTGGTTGTTACATATTATTAAGTAACAATGTGGCAAGGTACATATTTCTTGATACTCATTTATAAAGAATTGTTTTATGAAACTTGAAATACCATGGTATGAATGGGAGTAAATTTTGCCATTTTGCCAATTATACAAGAAGGTGTAATCAGCATTAAACATGGGATGCAGTGTCTTATGCAATCTTTCAATCTTCTTTTATTTGGTATTGGGAAAGGAGGGTTAGTTCCCATACAAAGGAAAGCAATTGACTCGAGTCTTATTCCTACCAGGAAGGTTCAATACACAAGGGTGAGAACAGAAGGTTCAAGAACTGCCTACAAGAGGGCACTGCAGTCGGTGGAGGGCTAGGGTTGTGTATTCCCATTACTTTACATTGTAATTTGCAAATTAATAACTTGAAAACTACTGCACATAGAAACACCAAATTTCGGACAATAACTCTAGATGCATAACTTAATACCTCACAAACATCATATAACCACAGCTACAAAAGTGACGGTTTTATTTAAGGTTGCTTTAACATACAAACTAATGGGAACACACAGCTCTAGCCCTCCAAATTTTTGTGTATTCAAATGTGTATTGGGGCGAATACACACCTTAGAGCTAATTCTGACCTTTCCTATTGAGCCAACTTGTCAGTCCGCTGAGGTTGTACGATAGTCCGTTGTCCAGTATCAGTCTGTTCACATTTACATTTTAGTCTTTTTGTCCAAAGCCATTCTCTTCAAACCTGGTTGGTTGGATTTCTGCCAGGTTTATGTAATGGATCATGGTCCTGAGATTTATATGTTTTTTAGGATTTTTCACCCAGTTGGCTTGTCAGTCACCCGAGCGTACATGTATATAGAATGGTCAGTTGTCTTCCTCTACAATTCAGATTTTTGACTTGTCCAAAACTATTGGCTAGATCCACTTCAAACTTGCCACACACAGAGTTTTGATGGGTCTCTTATGCTGAGTGTGTAGAAATGGTCTCCCTCCAGTAATTTTGGATTTTTTTCCATCTTTTTGGTAAAATCTTAAAAATTCACCCAAACCACTTGACAAATTGATTCATAGGGCATACCAAGTTTGTTCAAATGGTCAAGCTCCAGACTTTTGGACTTTTATGATTTTTTTAGCTCTGCTGACTTTTCAGTCAAGTTAAGCTTATAGGATGGTCAGTCGTCTCTCATCTATGGTCGGTCATGTGGCCACAATTCAGACTTCTGACTTTTATTTAACCGTCTGCGAGATCCACTTCAAACTTGGTTGGATTTACCTTGGTTTGGGTTTCTACCAAATTTCTACAAATGGTCATGCTCTAATGATGTTTTTGGATTTTTTCATGAATTTTTTTGTTCATTTTTTGGGGGGGGGGAGGGGGCAAAATCTGATAAAATATCTTCCTATTGATTACTATGTCAGTCTATCAGGATTGCAATGGAAATTCACATTTTTGACTTCTCCAAAGCCACCTGAAAGATTCACTTAAAAATTAGTGGGGACATCAATAGAGCTACCAAGTTTGTTCAACTAGTCATTCTTCAGTGCTTTTCAGATTTTTTATGATTTTAATTTTTTTCCCCATAAAATCTTAAAGAAATCCCTAAAATGCCTGACAAATTGCTTTGGAATTGCATAGGGACACTTCTAAGAGCCCCAAAGATGTTAATTTGTTCAACAGGTGGTGATATAATCATTTTTCTATTCTTTAACATTTGTGTGTGGGCCTTTCCCCACCCCCTTTCTTGGCTTCCGAACTGTAAGCTGGATCCTATTCAAACTTAGTGACGATGAGCCTAGATTTGATCTCTTTCAAATTTGTCCACTCCATGTTGGGTTTTTGATTTCTGATTTTTAGCAAATTATCAAAAGTTATGAAAATTCAGTTTGGGGTTATGTGCATGTCACCATTGTTACTGTACAACACAGTAAGCTGCACATCTGACATACATGTACTGGCTTATATCTTAGCAATTTTGGCAACTAGGCCCATAGTTACTCTAAAACAGTAACAGGGAAGCACTCGGGTTGGTTTCTTTTGGTGGTGTTAAGTTTGATCTTTTGGGACATCCAATGGTCAAATGACATAGTGGTTAATACACCCTGGTAATGGTGGATCATGGGACCAATTTGGTTACAATAAGAAACACTCATAGGAAAGTACGAATAGGATTTCGTTTGATGTTGCTAATTTTTGACCTTAAGTGACCTTGAAATGTACAACTGACATTGGCACAGGTCTTGGTAATAGTGGATTCTGTCACTTTTCATTTAAAAATGAGGACTGTGACAGTCCTAGCTGACCTTTATATATACAAAGACTAAAGTGGTCCTATGAATTTCAGAATGATATCAAGGTCACTTTTAACACCATCAACACTGTAGCCAACATGAATATATCCCCTTTCTGATTTTCTGAATTTTGATAATTTGTTTAAAATAAAAAAAATGGCAGCATCACTATGTAGTGAATAAATTTTTGGTGATGATCAAGTCCATGTACATTCCCAATAATTCTGAAGATCCAGCTTACCATTTGGGAGAAAAAGTCTTAAGAAAATTGAAAACACAAAAAAATCCCACAAAAGGCGAAAAATAATCACCGCAGTACCTATTTACCAAATTCAGGCTTAAAGGCCCCCAAAAGTGTCCCTATGTAATTTCAAAGCAATCAGCTTGGTAGTTTTGGAGATTTGTTCAGGTTTTGCTAAAAATGAACAAATACAGGAGGATCATGATGATAGTGTGCTCTGCTGACTAGAATCTGCTTTTATATTATTGAAACACATGCACTGTAGTCTGTACATGACTTGAGTACCTATATACAGGAACTGTGGTACCAAAGCTTGATATATCGTAACAGAAGTCCAAAATGGCCTTAACACATAAAAATTCAAAGAGAATCATGATGACCATACATCTGCATGTTCTGGACAAAGGGAGCTTGTTACGATCCCCTGCTCCCATTTTGTGGTGGGGTGAATAATACGATGCAATTCATGTGGCCAATGGCTGCATATGGTAACAACAAGCTTTGGAGCGATCATTATCAAGATATATTCTTATATGTCATTGAACTTTAATTTGATCTTGTAAGGTCAAAAGGGACCATACCAAAACAAACCCCACATTGTAATTTCTTATTTATATTTAACAGGAACATGGGATCCATCATAACCAAGATATGTTTTGATAAGCCATTTTGATAGTTTGAACTTTCAAGGTCACTTAGTCAAAACTAACATCAAGAAGGGTAGCATTTTCATAGTAACCAAGGTTACGTAGAAAATGAAAAAAAAAAAAAAAAAAAATTAGCATATCCATGTCATTTTGCAAACTTTCATTTTCTAAAGTTTTAAGCAATTCTGTTCTGCCATTATGGCAAAGTCAAAAATAACCGTAACACACAAAAATTCATTAAAAAATAGCAACATATCCACATCATTTTCACAAACTTTCATTATCTTAAGTTGTTATACTCTGAAAAAAATTTCAAGCAATTCTGTTCCACTATTCTGGAGAAGAAGTCAAAAATAGCCTTAAGACACCAAAAATTCATTAAAAAAAATAAGCAAAAAAAAAAAAAAAAAAAAATACATTACCTGCTGGTGGTCAAAATAAGAACTAGGTGACCCAATGTGTAATATCAATGCAATTTCACAATAAGTTCTTGAGATTAAAAAAAAAAATTTTTTTTCAAACAAGAAGATCATGATTATCCGGTGCTCTGCTGACTGGAATCAGCTTTCACAATATTGCAATACATGCACTGTAGTGTATATACATGTACAGTGGTAACAGTCAAGCATCGGTACTTGGGAAAAAGCTGAAATTGTAAATACAATAGTGCAACACATGCACTGTATTGCCATATATATTTATACAGTGACAGCTCTCACATTTGTAAAATTTGATATCCCATAACTTTGTCAAAAATTGACATATACACAATATTTTTCCAAACTTTCATTGTCTAATGTCCAACTGTTTTCTGATAAAATTGTAAGCAATTCTGTTTAGCCGTTCTGGAGAAGCAGCCAAAAATAACCTTAACACAAAAAAAATTCATTAAAAAAAAATGAAAAAAAAATTGCAGGTGACCCTATGTGTTCCATGCAGCTGTTTTTAAGAAGTCATATGCACTATATTGCCATATAGCTTCTACAGTGCCAGCACTCACTTAGTCACAAAGTTTGATATTCCTTAACTTTGTCAAAAATTAACATATCCACATTATTTTTGCAAACTTTCATTGAAAATTGAAAAAAGTTGAAAATGGCCTTAACACACAAAAATTCATTAAAAATTTGGTAAAAAATTGTAGCGCCAACTGGAGGCCCAAACAAGAACTAGGTGACCCAAGGTGACCCTATGTGCAATATCAAAGCAACTGGCCATGTAGTTCTTGAAACAATGAAATTTTAATTTTTTTTCAAAAGATAAAATAAGAAATTCATTAAAAATAGATAAAATTTGGCATCATCATCTCCTTTGCAAACTTGGCAGAGGTCCTTCTGGGCAACATCCATGTGCAAAATCAAAACATTCCATCCAGCTGTTTTTGAGAAGGAAGTTGCAACTGTAAATACAATAATGCAATATATGCACTGAATTGCCATATATATATATATATATATATATATATATATATATATATATATATATATATATATATATATATATATACAGTGGCAGCACTCATTTACAGTAGCAAAGTTTGATATCCCATAACTTTGTCAAAAATTAACATATCCACATTATTTTCACAAACTTTTATTTCTCAAGTCCACCTATATTCTGATAAAATCTTACGTAATTCTCTTACGCCGTCCTGGAGAAGAAATTGAAAATAGCCTTAACACATAAAAATCCATTCAAAAATTTGAAAAAAAATGCAGTGCCACCTGGTGATCAAAATAAGAACTACTTGACCCAAGGTGACCCTATGTTCAATATCAAAGCAATTGGCCAGGTAGTTCTTGAGACGAGGATATTTTTATTTTTTTCAAAATATTAATTAAAAAATTCATAAAAAATAGAAAAATTATTGCATCATCATCTCCTTTGCAAACTTGGTAGGGGTCTATCTGGCCAACATCCATGTGCAAAATAGAAACATTCCATGCAGCTGTTTTTGAGAAGAAGTCGAAAATGTAAATATAATAGTGAAATAAATGCACTTTATTGCTATGTAACATTTACCTGTATACAGTGGCAGCACTCACTTAGTCGCAAAGTTTGATATCCTATAACTTTATCAAAAATTAACATATCCACATTATTTTCACCAACTTTTTTTGTTTAAAGGCCAACTATATTCTGATGAAATTTTGAGCAGTTCTGTTTAGCCATTCTAGAGAAGTCCAAAATAGCCTTAACACACGAAAATTCATTTAAAAATAGGAACAAATTGACCACCTGGTGGTCAAAATAAGAACTAGTTCACCCCAGGTGACCCTATGTGCAATATCAAAGCAATTGGCCACTAAGTAGTTCTTCAGATGAAGACTTTTTTTTTCAAAAACGTAATTAATTAAAAATTTCATGAAAAAATGGAAAATTATTTCATCATAATCTCCTTCGCAAACCTGGAACTGGTTCATCTGGGCAACATCTATGTGCAAAATCAAAACATTCCATGCAGCTGTTTTTGAGAAGAAGTTGAAAATGTAAATATAATAGTGCAATATATGCACTGTATTGCCATACAACATATACCTGTATACAGTGGCAGCACTCACTTAGTCGCAAAGTTTGATATCCTGCAACTTTGTCAAAAATTAACATATCCACATTATTTTCACAAACTTTTATTGCCTAAAGGCCAACTATATTCTGATAAAATTTTGAGCAATTTTGCTAAGTTGTTCTGGAAAAGTCTAAAATAGCCTTAACACACAAAATTTCATTAAAAAATAGAAAAAAATCGCACCACCTGCTGGTCAAAATAAGAACTAGTTCACCCCAGGTGACCCTATGTGCAATATCAAAGCAATTGGCCAAGTAGTTCTTAAGATGAAGAAATTTTTAATTTTTTTTTTCAAAAGATAAATTAAAAAATTCATAAAAAAAGTTGAAAAATTATTGCATCATCATCTCCTTCGCAACCTTCGTAGAGGTCCACCAGGGGAACATCCATGTCCAAATCAAAACATTCCATGCAGCATTTTTGAGAAGAAGATGAAAATGTAAAAGTCTAATGACAGATGGATGGATGGACGGATGCAAATGGATTCTATAAGCTCTGCTTAGCAGAGCTAAAAATCAATAAAAAAATTCATAAAAAAATGAAAAATTATTGCCTCATAATCTCCTTCCCAAACTTGGTAGAGGTCCACCTGGGGAAAATCCATGTGCAAAATCAATACACACAATGCTGTGGTTTTTGCGAAAAAGTCAAAAATGTAAAAAGTCGAACAACAGACAGATGACAGGCACAAAAGAATTCCAATAGCTCTGCTGACTTGTCAAAAAATTCCAAAAATCATGGGAGCATGACCATTTGAACAAAATTGGTTGACACCCAACTGAGGTACATCCCCACCAAGTTTAGACTGACTCTGGTTGACAGTTTTGGACTTACCATTGCGAACCCCATTGGCTTGCATTGTAATTAATTGGACATTTTGCATTAAACAACAGGTACCCAAATTGAAAAAATTGTTAAATATCAGAGATGCAGAATATCATCACCCAGTGAATACTTTAGTTTGACCCCTCCCAAGTGGCATTTCCATTGGGTTTCAAAAGAATCTCCATGTATGCATTAAATAACAGGTACCCAAATTTAAAAATTTGTTTAAAATTATAGATTCAAAATATCATCACCCAGTGAGCACTTTAGTTTGACCCTTCCACAAGCTACATTTCAATCGAGTTTCAAAGGAATCTCTGCGGTGGTTTTTGAGAAGTAAAAAATACCAAATCACAAAAATTTGTCAACAAGGCTTGGTGGCCTAAACGCAGGGGCAAAGCATAGTAGGCCTGTAGGGCTGTTGAACAAATTGAAATAATTGAAGGAAAGACTGTTCAGGTGTAACAAAAACATTTTGTTGAATATAATTTATGAAAATAATACCCAGTTCCTTGCTTATGCTTTACTTAGTTTATAAACCAAGAGGGCTGTGACAGTCCTGTGCTCAGCTGACATGTACATATACCCTTGCCATTTTTTAAGAATTGTCCCCAAAAAGAACAAAGAAATTCATAAAAAAAATCCAAAAATCAATGGAGTGTGTCCATTTAAACAAATCTGTTAGAAACCCCAACCAAGGTACATTGCCACCAAGTTTAAATTGAATTTGAATGCCGGTTTTGCATAAACAGGTCAAAATGTGAATCAGCATTAGAATACCCATTGACTTACACAGTAATCAATAGGAAAGGTGCATTCACCAGTAAATACCCGAATTAAAAATATCATGAAAAATCAGTAATCCAGAGCATTGCCACCTAGTGAACTGTTTTGTTTGACCTTTCCACAAAGAACACATCCACCAACATTCAGCTTAATATGAGTGACGGTTCTATAAAAGAAGTCAAAAATAGCAATGAAACACAAAAAAACATAATATAAATAATCGCAGCGCAACTTGGTGAAGAAAAACAGAACTAAGGGTCCTTAGGCGTGCTCCTGTGTGACATCAAAGCAATCGAGTGAGCAGTTTCAGAGGAGATTTTTTTTAAGATTTGTCCCAAAAAAGAACAGAAAAATTCATAAAAACTCCAAAATTTGATTTGAACACATCAGCTAGACACCCACCCAAAGTACATTGCCAGATTTTGCAGAAGAAGTCAAAAAATTGAATTAGCATTAGAATGCCCATTAACTTGAGTAAGCAACAGGAAAGGTGCATTTACCGACAAGTACCCGAATTGAAAAAATTATTAAAAATCAGGAATCAGCAACAGTGCCTCCTAGTGACCAATTTTGTTTGGCCCTTCCACAAGGGACATATCCACCAAGTTGCAGCTTTATCTGAGAAACGTAGAAGTTATAAATGGCAATAAGACACAAAAAAATCATAGCACCACCTGGTGAACAAATTCAGAGCCAGGAGTGCCTAGGAGTGTTCCTGTGTGATATCAAAGCAATCGGGTGAGCAGTTTCCGAGAAGAAGAATTTTTAAGATTTGCCCCCAAAAAGAATAAAAAAATCATAAACAAGAGGGCCATGTGAACAGCCCATGCTCAGCTGACCTAGACATTCATCACACTTGCAGCTCTGTGAACTTGGAATAGGATAAAGGCCAACCATGTACGGAGTAAGTCTGACCTTTTCAGAGGATCACTAACATGTGCAACATCAAGGTCCCAGTTCAAGTAGTTCTCAAATTATAGTGAAAAGTAAAATTTATGTATGTTGCACTGTGACTCCAGAAACGAGGTCCAGGTCACTCATGTACTGTTTAAGCGTGACTTTCATAGAGAAACATTAGCAGGTGCAACGTCAAGGTCTTAACTCAAAACAGATCTTAAGTTATCAAGTGAACAGTAAATTTTGTGTCAGTTGTCCTGTGACCTTGGGAATGAGGTCAAGGTCCAAATATCACTAGAATATGTCCATTTGCACAAATTAGGTAGACAAAAAATATAAAACGTATATCCATACCAAGTTTGGCACAAATGTGGCCAAAATTATTTAAGTTATACACATTACAAGAAATTCCCATGTTAAACTTTCCTATTAAAACTTTTTCAACGATTTTTGAAAAAAAATATAAAAAATCCAAAAATCATTGGAGCCTGACCATTTGAGCAAACTTGGTTCAAACCCACCCAAGGTACATTGCCACCAAGTTTGAAGTAAATCTGACAAAAAATTCTTCAGAGAAGTCCAAAATGTGATTTACCATTAGAATGCATTAGAATTCCCATTGACTTGTAAACAACAGAATAGGTACATTTACCGATAAGCACCAGAATTGAAAAACATATAACCATTTGCACAAAATAAGGTAGATATTTATAAAACGTACATCCCTAACAAGTTTGGCACAAATCTGGCCAAAATTATTTAAGTTATACCCATTACAAGAAATTCACATGATAAACTTTTAAACGATTTAAACAAAAAATCATAAAAAATCCAAAAATCACTGGAGCGCAACCATTTGAACAAACTTGGTAGATGACCCACCCAAGGTACATTGCCACTAAGTTTGAAGTAAATCTGACAAACAGTTTCTTCAGAGAAGTCCAAAATGTGAATTGCCATTAAAATGCCCATTGACTTGCATAGTAAGCAATAGAGAAGATGCATCTAACAAGAACCTGAATTGAAAAAAAAGCAAAACAAGAGGATCATGATGATCCTGTGCTCACCTGACATGAATCTGCTTATCTTTAAAAATTTACCCAAAAATTTATGCAAAAATCAATGCAGTGTGACCATTTGAATAAAATATGTAGAGACCTATCAAAGATCCATTTCTACAAAGTGTAACATAAATATGGCGAAAATTAGTTGTTTCCATTACAAGAAATCTCCATGTTCAGGTTTCGTAATTTTTTTTTTTTAATTTTGTACTTTTCCAAAAAATGAATGAAAAAATGAACTGAGTCAACCTTTTGAAGAAGTTTGTTTGACCCTTTTACAAGGAACATATCCACCAAGTTTCAGCTTCATCCGAGTGACGGTTCTGGAAAAGGAGTTGAAAATAACAAAAACACACAAAAACTCACAAAAAATGGAAAAAAATTGCAGCACCACCTGATAAAAAAGTTCCCAGGAGTGTCCCTGTGAGATATCAAAGCAACTGGGTGAGCGGTTTCTGAGAAGATATTTTACGATTTGCCCCCCAAAAATCATAAAAAATCAAAAAATCACTGGAGCATGACCATTTGAACAAACTTGGTAGAGATTCACCAAGGGTACACCCCCACCAAGTTTGAAGTAAATCTGGCTTACGGTTTTCGAAAGTCGAAAGTGTAAATTGTGGATGATGACAGACGGACAGACGACGGACCCTCAAAAAAGCTCAGCTAACTGACTAGTCAGCTGAGCTAGAAATATGAACTAGCATTAGAATGTCCATTGACTTGCATAGTAATCAATAGGAAAGCTAAAAACACACAAAAAATCATTAAAATTAGGAAAAAATTGCAGCGCCACCTGGTGAACAAATTAAGAACTAGAAGTCCTTGGTAATGTCCCTGTGGGACATCAAAGCAATTGGGTGGGCGGTTTCGGAGAAGAAGATTTTTTAGGACCAGCCCCCAAAAAGAACAAAAAAAAAATATAAAAAATCCAAAAATCACTGGAGTGTGACCATTTGAACAAAGTTGGTAGAGACTCACCCAGGGTACATCCCCAAGTTTGAAGTTAATCTGGATGACGGTTCTGGAGAAGAAGTCAAAAATGTGAATCAGCATTAAAATGTCCATTGACTAGCATAGTAATCAATAGGAAAGCTGCATTGACCACCAAGTACTTGAATTGAAAAAATTAGTAAAAATCAGGAATCCTCAGCAGTGCCACCTAGTGAACAACTTTGTTTGACCCTTCTACAAGGAACATATCCACCAAGTTTCAGCTTAATCTGAGGGACGGTTCTGGAGAAGAAGTCGAAAATAGCAAAAATGTACAAAAATTCATTAAAAAAATCGCAGCGCCACCTGGTGAACAAATTAAGAACTAGGTGTCCCCGGCAGGGTCCCTGTGGGATATCAAAGCAATTGGCTGGGCAGTTTCGGAGAAGATTTTTTAAGATTTGCCCCCAAAAAGAACAAAAAAATTCATAAAAAAAACCCAAAATCACTGGAGCGTGACCATTTGAACAAAATTGCTAGAGATCCACCCAATGCATATCCCCACCAAGTTTGAAGTAAATCTGGCCAAAATTATTCAAGCTATAACCATTAAAAGAAATTTCCATGTTAAACTTTCCTATTAAAACTTTTGTAAAGATTTTTGAAAAAAAATTCATTAAAAATCCAAAAATCACTGCATGGAGCATGACCATTTGAGCAAACCTCATAGAAACCCATCCAAGGTACATTGCCACCAAGTTTGAAATTAATGTGGATGACGGTTTTTTTGTCGAAAATGAGTAATCAGCATTAGAATGTCCATTGACTTGCATAGTAATCAATAGGAAAGCTGCATTGACCGATAAGTACCCAAATTGGAAAAATCGTTAAAAATCAGATATCCACAGCATTCCCACATAGTGAATAACTTTGTTTGACCCTTCTACAAGGAACATATCCACCATGTTTCAGCTTAATCTGATGACAGTTCTGGAGAAGAAGTCAAAAATAGCTTTAACACACAAAAATTAGTAAAAAATTAGAAAAAAATTGCAGCGCCACCTGGTGAACAAATTAAAAACTAGGAGTCCTAAGGAGTGTTCCTGTGTGATATCAAAGCAATTGGGTGAGCGCTTTCGGAGATTTTTTAAGATTTACCCAAAAAAGAACCAAAAAAATCATTAAAAATCCAAAAATCACTGGACCGTGACCATTTGAACAAAGTTGGTAGAGACCCACCCAAGGCACATCCCCACCAAGTTTGAAGTGGATCTGGCCAACGGTTTTTGAGAAGAAGTTGAAAATATAAATTGTGGACAGACGGACGGACGGACGACGGACCCTAACAAAAGCTCAGCTGACTGACAAGTCAGCTGAGCTAAAAAACAAATACAAAAACAAAAAAACCCCAGCAAAAATCAGGAGTCCACAGCAGTGCCACCTAGTGAAAAACTTGGACCCTTCCACAAGGAACATCTCCACCAAGTTTCTGCTTAATCTGAGTGAGACAAAAATAGGAAAAACACACAAAAAATGATAAAAAAAAATAGAAAAAATCGAGGCCTCAACGATCCATGATTAAAAGGAGACCAATTTCTAAATTTATTTTTCATTTGAATTTGAATGAAAAACACTGTTTCTTGGGAATAATTTGCCAACACTGCATACGGAAATTGACTGAAATATACCGAAAGCATCCATGACCATCGCCCTAACCCATATGGGTCTCTCCCTGTATTGAACGACCCCTCGTATAAATGACCACCTGGTTTGAAGGACCAAATTCGGTCCCTTGTTTTTCTTTTATAATTTACCTCTTATAAACGACCACCTGTTAAACGCGACCAGCAAACATGCCAAATGAACAGATTTTGTGACCACATTATTCAAATGGGGGGGGGGGAGAGGGTGTTTATTTCGTTATTGGACCTGTTTACTTAACCGTGATTTGTGACTGAGTAAAAAAAATTATATGCTGGGATACTATGGATCGTTTTCTGAGCTAAACCTCATAATGATCGGCAGAAATTTCCTTGTGGTGGGAACTTGGTCGCTCGCACTCATGATCGCTCACATCATCCACCTTGAAATACTTCAAATCCAAATGCAGGACGAATTGTATTTGTGTCTTTTTGCCCAGAACCACTTCCTAGTAGTCAATATCCTATTCCGCAGTTCGAACTCTTTACTCTCCATAAGCTAACCTGTCCCTGTCTAACCTGTATACATATGGAATTACTATTGTCTATATTGCACACGTTCCTCTGTAAAATTTTGACATAGGCTGTATCAGCCCAAATAAATTAAAGGGTCTTCAGCGGGTAACTACTCAACATGTTTCGGAGCCTTTTACCCGTACATGTCTCTCTGAGTAGCGGCTCCTTGTCTAAGCTAAATATTCAGCAAAGACAACCCACATAATAAAGAATAAATAGGAACGTGGCAAATGATGAATTAGCTAGAATTAGCTAAATACGTGAAGTTTTGCTTATAAATGCAGAGCTTCGTTATGAAAGAAGAACCCCTGTCAAACAAACCATAATTACTAAATTTGTATAGTACAGGTTCTGATAAGAACAATTTGACTTACCCCTGAACCAATATGTACCCTACGCTCGCCGGAAATGTCCGGAACAATCTTCCGTCATTTCCCCGCAGATCAACAACCCACGTGGTTATCTCTTTTTTTGCATGCGAAACCTTACCTAACCCTGGCAGATACGAGCAAAGCTATAGAAATATTATTTAGTGTTCTCATTTCTAATTGAACGACGTTTTATGATAGAATATTTATAAAATGAACGATGATAACTTTCGCTGGATCAAAAGCCCGATCAAGCACGTGCTTGCCTGCATGACTCTGCGACCGACAGTGACGAAGTGGGTCGATCCATTTTTTCCACGGTTCAGATCGAGGTAAACATGGTGCCCAAAACACAAGTGGTGGCAGTAAGAAAATGCCGAGTCTTATTTTGATCCATAACTTATGAGCTACGGTGAGTTAGGCTCTATGGAACGTGTAGAATAAAGTTAAGGAACTGAGTTATATCATCAAAACAATTTTATGACAGTTAACTTGAAGCCCATTACTTGGCAAGCGAAAGCTCCGTACGGGATTATGCATCAGTCCCATTGAGGGTGAGCGTAATGGAAAGACACAAATCAGGACCGGCAAATATTTTCAAGTTGCGACACACGTCTTTCACTAGTTTCACCACCAAGGCAAGCATTCTTTATTGAAATAAAGATTTTAAGGGTTGTAATGGTTAAATTTAATAAATCGTGTTTTTTTCCCCAAAGCATATGTAATCGATCATGATGAACTGGTGGTTGCAGAAATTTGCGTACCTCGCTACCAGCAGGGAAAGGTCGCCCAGGATTTGAGCTGTTAGTGTTCAGCTCGCAAGTGTGGGGCTCCTCCAATGAGAGACCACCTGCATTATACGACCGCTTTTTGGTCTGCGCGGGGGTTGGTCGCTCAAAAGCGGGACTACTGTACTCTGATTTGTGCACTTTTTTCTTCGCACAGACGGTGAAAGCGTGGTTTCCCTCAGTGCCTCACCACGTCGGCCTCGTAGTCCCACTGCACCAAGCATAACACAACAGATTAACTCGATCATCTTGTTTCCTTCTTGAAACAGCGCCCATAACATTTTAATCGAAAAGACCCGAAAAACTATATAGTGACGACTGTTCCAAAATCAATCAGGCTTCCCCGCCATCGCGTGTATGATACATCTTTCATGATGAACAAACGAAGCATCGTTGCGATGAAGTATTCTGCCAATTTGTAACATTTGTACGCTAATTAAACAAAAATTACCACTCCACACTTTGTATCACAACCTCGTAATTAAAATCCACTTATTGTAACACGTCAGCTGAGGATTGAAGTGTGCTATCTGCACTTTTTGAAAAAAATGAGTTAATGGTCTCCTGTCATTGTACAACCCATTAGGTATATTTTCATTCATTTTTCATATGGTCAAATGCTAAATTGAAGGTGCAGGCTCCAATGTTAAATTGTGCTATTTGCAATTGCTCTGAAATCGTGAGGGTTGAAGTGGGCTATCTATACAAGAAACTTTTAACCAATCATGCATGCTGCTGAAGGTCACGTGATCAGCTTCTGCGTCTTTAGAAAGCAGTGTTGCAGCATGTCCAGAGAGCTGAGACAAAAACGGAAAAGTGTCCGCTTTGATGGTTTTGAAGTTAACTTTGGTAACCAAAAGAAGAAAAGTTAAGTTATAAGTGCACAAAGACTATATCTTTCTGCTCTAAAATGGCATAAAATGATGTGATTGTGTAGAAATTTGTTTAGCAAAAATAGCCCTCGTCTCAAATACTGATATTATCACCCGCCCTGTTTTGTAAGCATGCAAGTCATTCAGCTAGGCCTACAATTCTACGCCTTCAAAACCCCCAAGTTTGATTAAAAATTCTTGGCAGGTAATGGTCCATTGCTCAAATCAATGAACTTTGAGCATGTTTAAGACATGTAGTTTGTATTTCTCTTTGGTTAATATGTAAGCCTATTATATGGCTTTCTATTAGGCCTAGTATAGGCCTAACTGTAGGTCTGACAGAGCAATGAATATATTGGGGGGGGGGGGGGGGCATTTCAGTATAATATACATACATAAACGAAAAGCATCATTTTAAAGGGGAACAGCAGTGAAAGTTTTTACTTTTTTTTAGTCATTAATGGTCATTTTAGGTGTTCATGTGACAAATTTTCAACATTTTTTCTCAAACAGGTATTTAGTTAGAGCTATTTTATATTTCCAGTAGGTGTTCTGATGTGTGATGTCACCTGGGCTACCCTCCATATATGATAAACAAACCTTGAGGGGGCACCAAGCTGAGATACACAACATTAGCAGGCATATCATAATGACTTATGTACTGTGTTAAGCACCCCCTTTGATCTTATCAGTGTGGTATATTAGTTGACACCTGCTTCAGTAGTTGATTACACAACCTCAGGAGCTGTTAGCTTGTGTACTAGTATATTGATTTCTGCATTTTTCTTTCCTTATTTATCCTCATTAAATGAGTAAATATCTCGGTTTAGTAAATCGGATTATATCTATACACACTGCTTCATCCATAGTAAAAGTGGAATATGTGTACTTGGTCAGGTTTCCATGTTTTTGTCAAAGTTTTACTCGACTGTCATTGCATCAGCTGTAGCAGTTAGTCCAGATGACATCACAACCCCCTCATTTACATATCTAAGAAAACTTGATATCTGCTTATTCAGTTGGGAATAAAGTTTGCATTTTCTGATATTGGTTCACATTTATTATATGAAACAACTCAAAGATTGTAAATTATCACCGCAGTACCCCTTTAACATTAGACCCTTCCCACCCCTGTTTGCAAGATGCCCTCCGCCACATGCATTGCCCAAGATCATTATGTCACATCTGCAGTGCCGAAGCATAGGCCTTATTTATCACTTTTGGCATGGTGGACCTAGATCTACAATGTCACAGGCAATGTCAACTTGTTAAATACACACAGATAAAATATTATCTTGAACCAGATCGGCAAGATATCACCTTAAGTGCAAGATTTTTTTCTTTAAAATGTGATAATTCTTATTGTAAAAATTACATAAAGAAACTTTGTAATCAGCATGCATGATTGGTTAAAAAGTCTTCTGTTAACATAAGATGATCTAAGCAAACAAAAATAAGAAACAGTAAAAAGGGAGTGTGGTAGGATAATTATTTCTAAAATTAGATAAATTTTGTTAAATTGGATATATATATAATAACATAATTTTCTTATATAAAATTTATTAATATCTTTATTTTATAAGATAAATATCTTCAATGTATATAGTTGAACAAAATTACCACTGTCCCTTATTTTTACTCTTTCTTTTTCATTACTTAAGTTTATCTTCTTTTCAGAAAAAATATGAAATTTATCTTGTTAACAAAAAATATCTTGTTTTGAGAAAAATATCTTGCACATAAAGTATTTAGCTGATCTGATTCAGGAATTTATTCTCTGTGTCAAGCTTTTCTTCATATTTATCATTCCACACTTTGGCCAAACCCTAGTGTATAGTTTATATCAGGGTTAATACGTGATGGCAATTATAGGATGAAAATTCACACAGCTTGCCCGTGCATACGCAGCTAGCCCCCCCCCCCCCCCCCCCCCATTGCAGTCGAATTTCACTAGACCCTTATTTCCCCCTTTGTTGAAATATATTTGAACGGTCCCTCTTATTTTGGTCAAAGATTTCTTCTTTACTTGAAAAATGACCTAAATAGTATTTACTTGATAAGTTGATTTTGAAATTCGTACAACCAAACTCGAAATTCAAAACCACAAGCACAGTCTGGTATAGTCTCGTTTCCAAATAATAATGTTTATAGAGAAAATAGCAAACACTCCTGGGTGTTTATTTCAAGGATTATTAGAAGTTTATGGAATTGTTTAAGCCTGATTAAGATTTACTAATTATTACAATTCTTCTAGTGGCAATTTTGTTTCAAATTTCGGAACTTTTCCCAAAACTATGTACATAAAATGTTTATGAGAGTTTCAAAATATTTGAAATCTCAATAGAAAAACACAGTATTATTATTAAGTAGCAATGAGCTCTGTTAAAATACTCAAATTGAGTAAGCTGTACATCGGAATAGAAACTGTCTGATTTGGTAACTCAGAGCTTAATGCTTCAGTTTCAATAACAGTTTATGATGCGATTCTACAGCAAAGAGGAAAAGTATGATACATACATCTCAAGTGTGTTAAAATATGGCTTGTAAATAAAAATAATTCAAATTTCTGTAAAATCATTTGATGAGAAGCTTTTTTTAAAACCATGTTGGGGCAGATAGCACAATTTGACAATTTAGTTCGTAAAACATAATGATATCTGGGTCAGATAGCCCAATTTGACTCTAAATTCAACAACATAACTGCACATAGCCCTCTTCAGCATTTAAGGAATTGTAAAAATCTCAGAGGCAAATTGTGCTTTTTGCATTTATGGTATTTTTAAAAAAGGTGTAGTAATGTATTAACAAGTTCCATCTAAACATTTTTTTAAGTACTTTGACATAGTTTTCAAATTTTGGAAAAAACTTTCCTTCAGGTTCTCCTGTATTTCTTATAGAAATGCCAGAACTTCAAATGCTTCTATCTCGAAACAGAGAAAAGTGTAGTTAGCACAGTTCAATCCTTGTCGCCAGTCCACTATTTCCCTTCGTGTACCCAGTGATACGTCTAAACATAAACACTGGTCAACACATGCGAGTCCAGTTCTTTCTTTGTTTGATGGTTGACCTTGACCTTGTTGACATGTGATAGCCTCGTGGCGACCGCTGTCACAAGACTGCAGCTCCTTTTCGTACAAAACAGTTCCTCTCGATGTACCTCAAACTTTATATATTTTTACAGTAACTTGAATATTTTGTCCCGTTTTTTTATTAGGGATGGTTTTTAAGAACATTGACACTAAATTCTGGCTCCGTCTGGCTGACTATAAACTTTGTCACATGGTACAAAATTATTTAAACCATCAACAAAAACTAGGGCAACTTTACGATTTCTGTAGCGGTCCTTTATGATTCTTGAAACGACCCCTCAACAGTAAAATAGCGCTTTTAAAAAAAAAGACACGACACAACTTAAATAAAACATGTTGAATGAACATTTTATTGGCTCTTCTCACATTGTGCACACTTAAAATTGTATTATTTCAGACATAATCCAGTGTACTGTGGTGTATAGGTTACGTAACATGTACTCAAACGCCTGGATTTTCGCCATATAAATATGCAGCGGCCCCTACCCCTGCATAAAAAGAAAAAAAAAAAATCATAGTGTCACCTGCTGGTGAAAAAAATTGATATCAAGGTGTCCCTAGAAGTGCCCCTATGCAATTTTGAAGCAACTGACTTTGTGGTTTCAAAGATTTTTAAAATGAACAACCACAAAAAAATCATAAAACTTCCAAACTCACTGCAGTATGACCATTTGAACATAATTGGTTGAGACCCACACAAGATACATCCTACACGAGTTTGAAGTGAATCTGGTTGACAGGTTTGAATAAGTAAAAAATATGACTTACTATTGCAGTCCCCATTGACTTGCATTGTAATCAGCAGGACTGTATGCATTAACAGATACATACCCAAATTGAAAAATTCTTTCAAAATCAGAGATACATTTCCACCAAGTTTCTGAAGAATATAAGTGATGGTTTTGGAAAAGTTGAAAACAGCTTCACACACAACTCATAAAAAATATTTTAAAAATGACCACCTGTTGAACAAGTTAAGATTTGGGGGTCCCAAGAAGTGTCCCTATGTAATTTCAATGTAATTGGCTTGGCTATTTCAAAGAAAAATTGTTACCAGATGAACGTGGATGAAAATGCCAACAACGATGCAAGAAGGACCACAAAATAGGCTCAGCTGACTGACAACTCACTTGGGCTGAAAAATAGCTAATGAACTGTGTCGGTGCAGACTTATATTACAGACAATAATGGTGGTCTTTAAGTCAACATTGATATTATTCTGAAGTTCACAGTACCACTTCAGACTGTGCGTACAAGTCAACTGACCACAGGACTGTCACAGGCATCTTGTTTGTTAACCTTTTTTTTAACAAAATCTTAGTTTTTATTCTTAAACATCTTCGGAAGACCTTAAGCTTGACCATGATAACCCATAAGTTGTCCCACTCAGGTCTACAGATACTCTGAAGTGTTCTCATGCACTTGGAACCAAGTGACCAAACAATTTCAGAGAAAATTTTGTTTTAGATTTTGCCAAGAAATATTTTAATGCATAAATATCCATAAACCACTGGAGTATAACCAACTGAACACAGTCAGCACCCCCCCCCCCCCAAAGTACATTCCCATCAAGTTTGAAGTAAATCTGGCAGATGGTTTTTGGGGGAGAAGTAAAAAATATAAATAACCATTGCAATCCCCATTGACTTACAGTTAATAGGAATGTATGCACTGACTGACAACTACCTGAATTAAAAATTTGTTAAAATCAAAGACCCACTGTTTTACCATGTTGTGAACAACTCTGTTTAACCATTGCTCAAGTACATTTTGACCAAGCTGCAGCACAATCTGCATGACAGTTCTGGAAAAGAAGTCCATAATAATCAAAACACAAATCCCTTAAAAAAAAAAAAAAAAAAAAAAATTGCAGTGCCACCTGTTGAACAAGTTAAGGTCCAGGGGTTCCTAGAAGTGACCCTATGCATTCTCAAAGCAATTGGCCTAGCAGTTTCTGAGAACACTTTTAATGATTTTGCCCTGCCCACCTACCCACCCACCCCCCCAAAAAAAAGAAATTCATAAAAATGTATCAAAATCAACAGATCAATGGAGATTGATTTGAAAAAAAGGCAGATATTTACACAAGGTTCATCTCTACAAACTTTGAAGCCAATCTGGCTGACAGTTTTGAAGAAGTTCAAAATGTGAATTGTGAAGACAGGCCGACACACAGACAGATTGACAGACGGACAACAGATCACCACACATCATAACCTCAGCTGAATGACATATCAGCTGAGGTAAAAATCTCCAAAATCACATGGCCGACTGCTTTGAACTTGCACAGGGGCACTTCTGGACCCTACTACATCTTTATTTGTTCAACATGTGGCACTGAGATTTTTTAAAGGAATTTTTGAGTGTTTGTGTAATATTTGACCTTTGACTCAGACCAGATCCACTTCAAACTTGGTGAGATGAATTTTATGGGCCTCTGTCAGGTGTAACCATATGCATATGCTCTACTGATTTTTTTTTCATGATTTAAAAGAAAAATTCTGAAGAAAATCTCAAAAAATGTTCTCCAAAACTGCTTAGCCAATGCAATGGCTTTGAAAGTGCAGAAAAAAAACACTGCTGGTTCACAAGACCAAGGTGGGACTCATTTTTAGTTTAGACTCTCAAGGTAAGCAGAGGACAGGTTGTACACACCGAACTCTCCCCCCTTTTTGGGGGGAGGGGGAGAGAGAATTTTTACACTCACTTTCGTAATTATGTGTATGCAAGGTTTTTCATGGCCAGGCATTCTACATTGTTTCATGTATGAAGTAAACAAGACTGTACGCTTCTAGCCTGCAAGGTTGGTGTATTTCTTTTAGGTTAATGTGGGTCAAAGTTGCACATAGTTGGTGATTACATTTGGGCAACGAAAAAAAAGAAAAGAAAAAGAAAAAGCCCTCTCCAGATCTAGACTGTGTCTATTTTTAAAAACCACCTGCAATGCAAGATCCCCTTTTTCTACCATTCAAGTGGTCCTAAGGATAAGTTAACCCTTAGCAGTAATGTTGACAAAAGGACAAATAAAACACTGACAATTCATAAAATGCCTCACAAAGCAGATATTTTTGAAAAGGACACAAACTGGAGAATCTGTTTTTTGCTATTGTCATTTGTGCCACTTGGCTTGTGTTTATACAGCAATAAGACAAACTGAGAATACAATTTTCTTAATTTTTCATAGAATAGTGGATTCAACTTTTTTAGTTTTTATTGTAATATTTAAATTGTAATGAAAATATAATGTACATATATTTTGGAAATTTTTTTGTGGCTGAGGAGGTGTGATTGTTTTGAAATTGACAGGATGACACCTCAATTTTCATCAAAAGGCTCAGAGTTTGGAGCGCTATTCTGACAAATCTAAACAGTTTTTTGATAATCTGAGACCAGTTTTTTTAGTTCACTTCATGAAAATTCTTTTACTGCAAACTAGATGTTTCTACAACAAAAACTGTCAAAGTTGACTGTTCTAGAAGTGTGGACTATTTAGGCATAATTGTAAGGATTAACTTATCCTTAAAAAGGAGGTACTACTGAGTTACTAAAAACATAACGCGATATGTTTTCAGTTTCAAATTGAGTCTGCACATGGCTGTTACACAACTTCATTGTGAACTTTGAATTAACTTTAAACTTTACAATGCCATGTTTTTGCATACCTTTCAAAAATATGAACAACATCTATTACAAAATATTATGTTTCTTGTAGAAACCAAGGTAAAATATGCTCAGTATTTTTTAAAGTACCCACAGGTGACAATTTCTCTGGCCATAGTTGGCAGCAGGTCGGTTGTTTTTGCCTTTAGCTTGGCAAACAAGTCACGATGCGACTGCTGCAAGGTTAGCTGCAGCACAATGTGCCAGACGATGCACTAATTGTATAAAAGTCCATGTTAGGCAGAATCTATATACTGTGAATTGCTTTATTTTCCCAAGCTTAAAGTTTCACAGTTTTTGTAGTGCTATTTCACTGAAGTTTTAATTTAACTATTTTGGACATACAATTAATTCCTATATCCAAACAATATTAAAATACTATTTCACTGCATTTTAATGTCATGATCTTGTGTCATCAGCAAAATAAGGATAAAGTTAAGAATACTTTGAAATTAAAGAATTACTGTGGCTGCAAAACACATGCAGTGCAGTCTGATCAAAGAAGATGGAAATTCAATTGTGTTTAATGCAACTTTGCTTACTTTTAGTTGTTCATTTCAAGCCTTTTTTCCCCCATGGTTTTGAGCCATCAGTGAAATGGACCAAAGCAAAAGTAAAAAAGTTAAGCAAAATTACACGCATTTTACACTGCACTAAATGAATGTAAAGAAAAAGAAAAATGTATCACAAAAAAAATTAAGAATCTATTATTTGTAATTCAGTATTTCAAAATAAACAAGTTTTTTTTGTACCTTGAAACAAAACAACAAGAGGGCTGTGTGAACAGCCCATACTCAGCTGCTCTTGCGTTCATCACACTTGCAGCTCTATGAACTTGGGAAAGGATCAAGGTCACCCATGTTCTGAGTAAGTCTGACCTTTATACAAGAACACTTACATGTGCAACATCAAGGTTCAAGTAGTTCTCAAATTATAATGAAGAGTAAAATTCATGTATGTTGCACTGTGACCCCAGAAACGAGGTCAAGGTCATTCATGTAATGTCTAAGCATGACCTTCATACAGAAACATTAACATGTGCAGCATCACAGTACTAACTAAAAACAGATCTCAAGTTATCAAGTAAACAGTAAATTCCATGTCAGTTGTCCTGCGAATTAGCATTAGAATGCCCATTGACTTACATAGTAATCAATAGGAAAGCTGCACTGACCCATAAGTACCCAAATTGAAAATCCGTAAAAAACAGGAATCCAAAGCAGTGCCACCTAGTAAACAACTTTGTTTGACCCTTCCACAAGAACATATCCATCACATTTCAGCTTAATCTGAGTCATGGTTCTGAGAACAAGCGAAAAATAGCAAAACCATACAAAAAATTCATAAAATAATTTTTTAAAAATTGCAGCGGCACCTGGTGAAGGGAACTAGGTGTCCCTAGGAGTGTCTATTTACGATATCAAAGCAATTGGGTGAGCTGTTTCAGAGGAGAAGAGTTTTTAAGGTTTGCCCCCAAAAAAGGAACAAAAGAATTCATAAAAAATCCAAAAATCAACGGAGTGTGACCATTTGGACAAACTTGGTAGAGATCCACTTAAGGCACATACCCACCAAGTTTGAAGTAAATCTGGCCCACATTATTTCAGTTATAACCATAACAAGAAATTCCCATGTTAAACTTTCCTTTTAAAACTTGTGTTCAGATTCTTGAAAAAAAAATCATAAAAAAATCAAAAAGTCACTGGAGCATGACTATTTTGTCCAAACCTGGTAGAAACCCACCCAAGGTACATTGCCACCAAGTTTGAAGTTAATCTGTATGATGGTTTTAGAGCAGAAGTCGAAAATGTGAATTAGCATTAGAATGCTCATTGACTTCTATTATAATAGTAATCAATAGGAAAGCTGCATGACCGATAAGTACCCGAATTGAAAAAAATCGTTAAAAATCAAGAATCTGCAGTATTCCCACATAGTGAACAACTTTGTTTGACTCTTCCAGAAGGAACATAGCCACCATGTTTCAGCTTAATCTGAGTGACTATTCTGGAGAAGAAGTCGAAAATAGCTATGACACACAAAAATTCATAAAAATTTAGGAAAAAATTGCAGCGCCACCTGGTAAACAAATTAAGAACTAGAAGTACCAGGGAGTGTTCCTATGTGATATCAAAGCAATTGGGTAAGCGTTTTCGGAGAAAAATATTTTTTTAAGATTTGTCCAAAAAGAGAAACAAAAAAATCATTAAAAATCTAAAAATCACTGGACCATGACCACTTGAACAAAGCTGGCAGAAACCCACCCTAGGTACACTGCCACCAAGTTTGAAGCTAATGTGGATGACGGTTTTGGAGAAGAAGTCGAAAATGTGAATTAGCATTAGAATGCTCATTCACTTCCATAGTAATCAATAGGAAAGCTGCATTGACCGGTTAGTACCAGATTTGAAAAAATCGTTTAAAATCAGGAATCCGCAGCATTCCCACATAGTGAACAACTTTGTTTAACCTTTCTACAAGGAACATGTCCACCAAGTTTCAGCTTAATCTGAGTGATGGTTCTGGAGAAGAAGTCGAAAATAGCTATAACACACAAAAATTCTTTAAAAAAATAGAAAAAAATTGCAGTGCCACCTGGTGAACAAATAAGAACTAGGAGTCCCAGGGAATGTTCCTGTGTGATATCAAAGGAATTGGGTGAGCGGTTTCAGAGAAGAAAATTTTTTAAGATTTTCCCAAAAAAGAACCAAAAAAATTATTAAAAATCCAAAAATCACTGGACCATGACCACTTGAAGAAACTTGGTAGACACCCACCCGAGGCACATCCCCACCATGTTTGAAGTGGATCTGACTGACGGTTTCGGAGAAGAAGTCGAAAATGTGAATTGTTGATGGACGATGGACAGACGGATGGACGGATGGACAACGGACCATAATATAAGCTCAGCTGACTGACAAGTCAGCTGAACTAATAAGACGGAGAAGTACAATATACTTGGGCTCCATATCAAGTCTCGGCACTAAGGTGCACGTAGTAAAACCACCAGTAGATCTGTGTCTGGACTTTACATCCTGAACAGCCTGAATTTTTTTAATCAATTGAGCTGCTCTTTTGGCGATTTAAAAAATGTGCGCAGAAACCTGGTTTTGACTTTTCTCAGAGTTGCGGTCAGGTCATCTTGTGCAATGAGGTACACCATTTGTAGTTTTCCGATGCATTTTTCTAAATCGTCTACCTGACACCCAATATGATTGCTACATATGAGCAGGAGCCACTCGTATGATCTGTGCCGTGGAGTCTTCTCACCTGGGTATAGTTGGTAAAGTGTATAGTTTTCTCGTGCCAGTATAACTTTCTGCAGTATATCATGCACCCATTTAGCATTCACTTTTCTCCCTTTCGCTGGGCCCCTATCCTTTCTTTTACCAACCATGTCCTTAACAATATCTTTGGCACGAACTTTTTTCACTTTATGATGATCTTTTTCCCTGTGCCGTTTCGGTTTCCTTTCAAACAAGTCTGCAGATGGGTTTAAACTGACGTCACTTTCGTCACTGTCACTGCCGTCACTAGGGTCAGATTCTTCCATGCATGAGCTGTAGATGGTAAAATCTGATAGACCCTTGTTGTCCAACACGTCTAGGAATTTTTCATCCATGGTAATATACTGTAGTGTGCACTGCTGAAAATTTTTGAACCCCATATTGGAATTTTGTTCACTTGATTCTGATGTAGTGGGGCCTTGTGGACATCTCTGGCTGCTTTTGCTGGTGGTGTCATCAAGATCGACAGGAAAATGTCCAAGAATTTCATCGAGAGGATCTTCGTCATCAGATGCTCGGCAATCTTCAACACCTGTGCTCGTGTGTAAAGTAGATGCATGAGCAGCCAAAGATGGTTTCCTTCTTGGTGTCTTCTGTTGCAGAATCCTGAATGGTCGAAGCATTGCATTGCGGTGCTGCCTGACTAATCTCTGCTCCTTTTCTGCAACCAAAAATAGGTGACTATGAATACCATCATTAGTAATACACAAGGTGAAACATCTCTCTGCTGAATCCCCTCTGAATCAAACAAAAAAAGTGTTCAGCTTAGAGAGGTGTTCTGCTTGGAGAAAATTTCATACAGAAAGCAAATGGGGATCAAGAAAAGTTGCTCAACTCATCAAGGTGTTCAGCTTATGGACAGGCTTGGCTAGGAAGATTTAACTGATACGAGTCTCTGGCTTGTATTGGCTGCAGCCACCTCCATTTTCTACGACAAACATATTTCATATGCATTTTAGTTACAAAAAAATCTATAACAAGGTACAAACTGACTCTGCAGGGGGCACAGTCATATTCTTACAAATTGTTAGACAGTACATATATTTACTGCAAGCAGGATGTTGGTACAACAGGAAGAGACATGGTGTAAACCAAAAATTTTAAAACTATAATGTCAGAGGTAGTAGTAATTACTTGTAGTTCACTGAGTACGAGAAGTTTGTGAGATTACAAAACAAGCATGGTGAAGTTCTTCACTATTTATGAAAAAGCAAACCTGGAATTCTATTTTCAATGAACCACATTCCATGCCTGAAGTAGATATTTAAGGAAAAATTTGAGATAAGCATCAGAATTTAAAGACAGAGGCAGGAGCTTAAGGAAATTAAAATGCTCATTGCTAATTGATAAACAGTGCACTGACCCTAACAACAACAGGCAGGGGATATTCGAATTCAGAAGCTATCCCAGCTTTATTATGGAATACAGTAAAGTCACAAATACATGTAAGGGAGGAAACAAAATATCAAAGAAAAAGCAGGAAAGAATAAATAAAAATCACTCTTTCAATGCCAACTGGGACTGAAGTTGAACAACTTAAGACAAAATGCTCTAAATCATAATAAGGATGCTAGATTCATATTCCTTGTAAAAAGACCTTTCATTCAAGTACCAGCATGAACATACAAACTGCTCTCAAGCATAATAAGGATGCTAGATTCATATTCCTTGTAAAAAGACCTTTCTTTCAAGTACCAGCATGACCATACAAACTGCTCTCAATCATAGAGATGCTGGATTCATATTCCTTGTAAAAAGACCTTTCATTCAAGTGCCAGCATGGCCATACAAACTGCTCTCAATCATAATAAGGATGCTGGATTTATATTCCTTGTGAAAAGACCTTCCATTCAAGTACCAGCATGGCCATACAAACTGCTCTCAATCATAATAAGGATGCTGGATTTATATTCCTTGTGAAAAGACCTTTCATTCAAGTGCCACCATGGCCATCCAAGCTGCTCTCAAGCATAATAAGGATGCTAGATTTATATTCCTTGTGAAAAGACCTTTCACTCAAGTACCAGCACGGCCATACAAACTGCTCTCAAGCATAATAAGGATGCTAGATTTATATTCCTTGTGAAATGACTTTTCATTCAAGTACCAGCATGACCATACAAACTGTTCTCAATCATAATAAGGATGCTAGATTTATATTCCTTGTGAAAAGACCTTTCAACCAAGTACAAGCATGACCATACAAACTGCTCTCAAGCATAATAAGGATGCTAGATTTATATTCCTTGTGAAATGACCTTTTACTCAAGTACCAGCACGGCCATACAAACAGCTCTCAATCATAGAGACACTGGATTCATATTCCTTGTAAAAAGACTTTTCATTCAAGTACCAGCATGAACATACAAACTGTTCTCAATCATAATAAGGATGCTAGATTCATATTCCTTGTGAAAAGACATTTCAACCAAGTACCAGAATGACCATACAAACTGCTCTCAATCATAATAAGGATGCTAGATTTATTTCCTTGTGAAAAGACCTTTCATTCAAGTACCAGCATGAACATACAAACTGCTCTCAATCATAATAAAGATGCTGGATTTATATTCCTTGTGAAAAGACCTTTCATTCAAGTACCATGATGACCATACAAACTGCTTTCAATCATAATAAGGATGCTGGATTTATATTCCTTGTGAAAAGACCTTTCATTCAAGTACCAGCATGGCCATACAAACTGCCCTCTATCATAATAAGGATGCTGGATTTATATTCCTTGTGAAAAGACCTTTCATTCAAGTACCACCATGGCCATCCAAGCTGCTCTCAAGCATAATAAGGATGCTAGATTTATATTCCTTGTGAAAAGACCTTTCACTCAAGTACCAGCACGGCCATACAAACTGCTCTCAATCATAGAGATACTGGATTCATATTCCTTGTAAAAAGACTTTTCATTCAAGTACAAGCATGACCATACAAACTGCTCTCAAGCATAATAAGGATGCTAGATTTATATTCCTTGTGAAATGACCTTTCACTCAAGTACCAGCATGGCCATACAAACTGCTCTCAATCATAGAGACACTGGATTCATATTCCTTGTAAAAAGACCTTTCATTCAAGTACCAGCATGACCATACAAACTGTTCTCAATCATAATCAGGATGCTAGATTCATATTCCTTGTGAAAAGACATTTCAACCAAGTACCAGAATGACCATACAAACTGCTCTCAATCATAATAAGGATGCTAGATTTATATTCCTTGTGAAAAGACCTTTCATTCAAGTACCAGCATGAACATACAAACTGCTCTCAATCATAATAAAGATGCTGGATTTATATTCCTTGTGAAAAGACCTTTCATTCAAGTACCAGCATGGCCATACAAACTGCTTTCAAGCATAAGGATGCTAGATTTATATTCCTTGTGAAAAGACCTTTCATTCAAGTACCAGCACGCCTATAGTTCCAGAAAATATGCTGATTTGCATGGACAGCTTTCCTATGCACCCTTTGGGCATAAAGTGCACCAAAGAAAGCCGTTGATTAACTCCAAAACTTGGCACTGGAAGAGTTGAAGAAACAGAAGCCAGATTAAAGGACTTATAGGAAACTGCAGCATACTGATCATGATCCTAAAAAACATGAAAATGAGATTTGGAGAGCAAGAGTGGAATAAGACTGGGACATAGAAGACGTAAGTAAAGGAGCATTAATAAAATATAAATTTCAGTGGTACTAGGCAGGGAGAAAGATAATAAAATTTTCCTACATTTAGAAAGACAAAATTTTAACTAATGAAGTCATTTTCATTATGAGCCAATTGAGATAATCAAATGGTTTAGCATCAACAGACAAAAATCAGATACTGGGCAGAGCAGGCTAAATTTAACAAGATATGTTTGTAAAACATAGATGCCCCCCTCCTCATTACCCTTGCCCTCGCTACCCTATTGATAGTGGTAGAAGGGGCACTCGTGACCTTACAAAATTAGTGAAGGTTGATCATACATCAATGTCACATATCTTTATACCTTGACCTAGCCCTTAAAAAAACAACTTAAAACCTGGACAGTACAAAAGTTATAGCTGAAAAATAAGTCATCATTTAGAAACCATATTCATCAAAGTGGCTTTATGACCTTGGAAATTATGGCAAGGTCACTCATTTTCACTTGACCTTCAGTTATTGTGCAAAAAAAAGGAAGTCTACTGTCTGTGTGTGACCCTCAAAACTGGGTCAAGGTCACCCATCTACAAACTCAAACTAGCCCTTATAGGCAACCATAAAGCTGTGCAATATAAAAGTGCTACCTCTAAAATGCAAGTTATCATGCAGAAACAGTATTCAACCAAATGGCTCTGTGACCTTTGAAATTAGGTCAAGGTCACCCATCTTCAAACTTGACCTAGACCTGAATACAGACACTTATCCAGTGGAATATAAAAGTCCTAGTTTAAAACCTCTTCAGTTATCATGTGGAAACCTAATTTTATCTCAGGTACCAACGTGACCTTGTGAATTTAATCAAGGTCACCAAACTTTAAACTTCTTCTAGCCCTTAGCATGAACTATAGACCTGTAAAGTATCCCAGTCCTAACTTAAAAACTTCTTGTGTTATTGTGCAGAAACCGCAGGAAGCATGAAACCATATCCAGTAAAGTGGCTCTGTGACCTTTAAAATGAGGTCAAGGTCATCCATCTTCGAACTTCCCCTAGCCCCAAATATGGACTATAATCCTGTGCAATACAAAAGTCCTAGCTTAAAAACCTCTTCAGTTATTGTGCGGAAACCAAAGTTAACTCAGGTACCACTGTGACCTTGGAAATTAGGTCAAGGTCACCCATCTTCGAACTTCACCAAGCTTTTCACTAGAATGATACATATCAAAGTCCTAGCTCAAAAACTTCTTGAGTTATTGTGCGGAAACCACAGTCTACCGACTGACCGACAGACTGACCAACATGTGCAACGCTATATGCCCCACCTTCTTCAAAGGGGGGGCATAACAAGAAGCTGTACACATCACAAGAATTTTTTGATGTAAATTTAGAAGAAGAAATTCTGACGCTACAAAAACACCATCAAGCTGACACAGGTCAACCAAGCTTCACGTGAAGGTCCTGTGACTCTGTCAGTGCCAACTGCAACTAAAGTCAAACTACTTGAGACAAACTGTTTTCAGTTATAGTAATGGTGCTACATTCGTATCCCTTGTTTCACTGCCTTCTATTCAGGAGGGGGGGGGGGGCAAGGGGGGGATCTTGATCACAGTTCACAGGGAAAAAAAATGTTTTCACAGTTCACAGGAAAAATTATTCAGCTTGTATGCATATTCACGATTCACGAGCAATTGCTTAATCACGAATCCCGAAAATTAATTTTATTGTTTCACAGATCACGGAAAATAAAAAGATAGGATCACGAGTCACGAAAATACCCTTGCCCCCCCTCATTCAGGTACCAGCATGCTTATACGTGTAGTTCCAGAGAATATAATGGTACAGCGCAACAGCTTTCCTCAGTACACTTTGGGTGTATTGTGCCAAAAGGGTGCCACGGAAAGCGGTTTCAAGACTCAGTCCCAGGCCTGGCACTGAGAAAATTACCTGAAGGAAGCAGCTAAGATTAACAAGAGGGCTGTGTGAATAGCCCATGCTCAGCTGACCACTCATTCATCATACTTGCAGCTCTCTGAACTTGGGATAGGACCAAGGTCACCATGTACTGAATAACTCGGCCTTAATAGAAGAACACTAACATGTGCAACATCAAAGTCCCAGTTCAAGTAATTCTTAAGTTATTGTGAAAAGTAAAATTCAGGTATGTTGCACTGTGACCCCAGAAATTAGGTCAAGGTCACTCATGTACTGTCTAAGCATGACCTTCATAGAGAAACATAAGCAGGTGCAACATCAAGATCCTAACTCAAAACAGATCTCAAGTTATCATGTGAACAGTAAATTTGGTGTCGGTTGTCCTGTGACCTTGAGAAAGAAGTCAAGGTCGAAACATCACTGGAGCATGACCATCTGCACTAAATAGGTAGACACGTATAAAAGGTAATCCCTACCAAGTTTGGCACAAGTCTGGCCAAAATTATGTAAGTAATAACCATTACAAAAAATTCCCATGTTAAACTTTCCTATTAAAACTTTTTCAAAGATTTTTGGGAAAAAAAATAATAAAAACTAGAACAGATTGATTTTCCAACAGAAAATCAAATGTCTCCTGGTGGAACACTTACGTCTCTGAATAAGCTACAGGTGATAACAAATTACAAATGACCAAGTTTGCTTGAAAATTACAATCCTATTTTAGCTCTCACCTAGTTACATTACTCTAGCAATTTTCATCAAGACTTATTGCAGAGAAACCAATTTCACATAAATGACCCTGTGACCTTGAGAATTCGCTCAAGGTCACCCAAATACAATCCCAACCTAGGCATTGCCTAGATACATAATCCTACCAAGTTTCATCAAATTCCATCAAGTTTTTCATGACATCGCACGGAAACCAATTTCACATAAGTGACCCTGTGACCTTGAAAATTAGGTTAAGGTCATCCAAATACAATCCAAACCTAGGTCTTGCCTAGATACATAATCCTACCAAGCTTCATCAAATTCCATCAATTTCTTTATGACTAATCAAACTGAAACCAATTTCACATAAGTGACCCTGTGACCTTGAAAATTTGGTCAAGGTCACCCAAATACAATCCCAACCTAGGTCTTGCGAAGATACATAATCCTACCAAGTCTCATCAAATTCCATCAAGTTCTTCAAGACTTACCGAATGGAAACCAATTCCACATAAGTGACCCTGTGACCTTGAAAATTAAGTCAAGGTCATCCAAATACAATCCCAACCTAGGTCTTGCCTAGATACATAATCTTCCCAAGTTTCATCAAATTCTGTCAAGTCTTTCAAGACTTATCCATGGAAACCAAGTGTTGAAGAACCTGAACAAAAACAACAACAACAACAACAAGCGGAAGAAACGGGCACTAAAACAATATGTCCCCCTGCTTCCACCGGGAGACATAAAAATCACTGGAGCATGACCATTTGAACAAACTTGGTAGACACCCACCCAAGCTACATTGCCACCAAGTTTGAAGTATATCTGAGAGACAGTTTCTTCAGAGAAGTCCAAAATGTGAATTACCATTAGAATGCATTAGAATGCCCATTGTCTCTCATAGTAAGCAATACAAAAGGTGCATTTACCGATAAGTACCCGAATTGAAAAAAATTATTAAAAATCAGAAATCCACAGCAGTGCTACCTAGTGAACATGTTTGCTTGACCCTTTCACAAGGAACACAGAGTTTCAACTTAATCTGTGCGACAGTTCTGGAGAAGAGGTGACAAGTAATGAAAACACACAAAAATTCATTAAAAAAAATGAAAAAAAATTGCAGCACCACCTAGTGAACAAATAAGGAGCTAGGAGTCCCTAGGAGTGTTCTTATGTAATACCAAAGCAATTGGGTGAGTGGTTGTGCAGAAGAAGATTTGTCAAAAAAAGAACTTCCATCGGGAGACATAAAAATCACTGGAGCATGACCATTTGAACAAATTTGATAGAAACCCACCCAAGGTACATTGCAACCAAGTTTGAAGTCAATCTGGATGATGGTTTTGGAGAAGAAGTCAAAAATGTAAATTAGCATTAGAATGCCCATTGACTTGCACAGTAATAAATAGGAAAGCTGCATTGACCAATAAGTACCCAAATTGAAAAAACCATAAAAGATCAGGAATCGACAGCAGTTCGAACTACCACCCAGTGAACACCTTTGTTTGACCCTTCTACAAGGAACACGTCTATCAAGTTTCAGCTTAGTCTGAGTAGTGGTTCTGGAGAAGAAGTCACAAATAGTAAAAAACACACAATTTCTTTTTTAATAGAAAAAAAATGCTGCACCACCTGGTGATCAAATTCAGAACTAGGAGTCCCCGCAGTGTCTCTGTGCAATATCAAAGGAATTGGGTGAGTGGTTTCAGAAAACAAGATTTTTTAAGATTTGCCCCCCAAAAAGAACCAAAAAATTCATTAAAAATCCAAAAATCACTGGAGCATGACCATTTCAAAAAAATTGGTACAGACCCACCCAAAGCACATCCCCACCAAGTTTGAAGTGAATGAGGCTGATGACTTTGGAGAAGAAGTCGAAAATGTGAGTTGTGGTTGACGGACGACAGACGACAAGACAGACAATGGACGGATGGATGAAGGATGGGTAGCTACAGGATATGCTCAGCTGACTGACAAGTCACTTGCGCTAAAAAAAAAAACAAAAAACAAAAAAAAAACACTTATAAAAAACGCAAAGGTCCAGGAGCAGATGAAACCGCAACTGAATTTTATACATTTTTTTGAATGACTTCAAAAATCCTTTGTTAAATTCAATAAATAAAGCAGATAATGCTAAGAGAGAGAAATGCTCACATGGGGCTCCTGGTCACAGTTACCTCTGTAACGGTGACAGAGTCAGGGTGTGACCCATACCATGGGGCTCTCCCACGCTGCCTTCCCATCCCATCATTACCTGTACATTGATATTTTTATACATTCTTTACACTCAAATATATATATATATATCAGCAACTTTGAATGGAAGAACTGATGAATAATCTGATGTGGTATAAATTTGGGTTTTTTTTAAATGCCAGCCCAATTCATAAAAAGAGGTTTGGAATGGCAAAGAAAAATATTGGTATAATTTCTGGGTAGGTGGCAGGTGGCACTGGTAAACTTAGGCCTCAGGTATCTTGCTGTTTACAAGTTGAGCAACTTGGATGGTAAACAAATCCAGCCTTACTGATTGGCTACTGGTTGTCCACTGCAGGTGATGTCACAAATAATAACAGGAAGTCATATCAAGTGCAATAATTTACCTCCTCAACATTGTGCACCTCCCATCTCTTCCCGCACCTCAGTTCTATTTGTGTGCACACAGGAAGTTTGTAATTGTGAAATAATTGGCTGATGTCAGACTAAAGCTTATGCAACAAATGTCACATTTTCCATGAAACTGTTTTTCAACACAACATTTTTGATTCATTGATATTGAAAAAATAACACTTCTCTGTCCTTGTGAATTAAAAAATAGAACACAAATATTTGTTGAACTAATAAATGATGTTTCCTAAGCTTGTCATTTTACACCTGTTAATGACAAGCTTGGGAAATGAACAAAAAATGCTGCCATTTGCTCATATTAGGTCATGGTGACACAAAATCTAATCAGTGCATCTTGGCATGCTAGATAAGCATACTGCCAAATTTCAGCAAAATACATTGGAGCATTCTGGAGATATTCTGGAAATGAGCCCTAACAAGCATGTAATTAGGCTGCCATTTGCTCAAGTTAGGTCATGGTGACACCAAAATCTAATCAGTTCATCTTGCCAGGTACGTGAGCACATTGCCAAACTTGAGCAAAATACATGGAGGCATTCTGTAGATATCGTGGTAATATGACTGTGCACATCCGCATGGACATCTGGATGGACAGACATCCAGACGGACGAATGGAGAACCCGAAAACAGAAAGGGTCCCCCTCAAAAATCATTTTTGGACATCAAAACTTGATTTTTGGATATCCGAAATTAAATTTTTGTTGTCCAAAATTGAATTGTGGATATCTAAAATTTTTTGATATTCAAAATTGAATTAAAATTGCATTTTGGATATCCAAAATTGAATTTTGGATATCCATAAAACGGCTTGTCATACATGTTGGCATGGAACTCCTGGGATGCATGATTTCTTTAAAACTTATTTCTGGTGCTGCACGTGGAATAGGGGTTGATTTGTGGTTTAAAAGTTAGGGAAAAGCTGGATGAAATAAATTCATGAATACTGATCACATGTTACACAACTAGCTTTGACAACATAAATGAGACATTGAACACGTGATATAACACCATATTAAACACGAATCAGTAACAAACAAAGTTTATTTTTCCGTGAATACACTGGAAAATAATAAAATCAAAATTGGCAATAACATTGTATGATGATTTAGATTGGTGCATACAGTTCATGTTAAATTTGAGGTCAACCATATCCTGTTTGTATAACATCACAGTCATGTTACGACATTTTACCTCGAAAAAGACTAACCACAACTGGCTACTTCATCAAAATGCATATAAATAATATTCACAAATACTCCTAACATATGGTCCTTCTTTTTAGCCCCCTCTTTTGCAGAAGCCAACAAACTCTTATCAAATCCTAATCACTGCAGAGAACTGGACACAAACTCAAATCAAATCATGAGATAGTGATCAAGAAAGCAGCTAAGGGCTCAGCTATTGTCATTCTTGATACTCAAGACTACATAGCAGAAGCCAACAAACTTTTATCAAACCCTGATCACTACAGAAAAGTGGATACAAACTTAACTGCAAGGCACAATGAAATCATAGATAGGACGCTACAGGTCATGGTATAAAGTAAGAGTATTTCCAAAAAAAACATATCAGTTCCTATATATTAAGGAACCAAGAGTACCATGCTTCTACTTGCTAGCAAAAATTCATAAAGGGATCGTCCCACCGCCTGGACGCCCCATACTTAGTGCCAATGAATGTCCCACAGAACGGATCTCGGGACTTGTGGATTTCTTTCTACGTCCTATAGTTGCCAGCATACCTTGCAACATCAAGGACACAAGTGATTTTGTTAAGACAATTGAATCGCTGCCTCCCTTGCCAGAGAATGCTCTGCTGGTGACCCTTGATGTCCAATCGCTGTATACCAACATTCTGATACAGGAGGTCTGCGTAGTGCAGCACATGCCCTATTACATAATACGGATAGATCGGAACTAATCCAGTTATTGAGACTGGTACTGCAATGCAATAATTTTGAATTTAACGGAGAGCATTATCTAGAAGTGAGTGGCACTGCCATGGCCACAAGGGCAGCCCCCTCTTTTGCTCACATATTTATGTCAGACTTAGAAGATAACAAGCTGCTCAAATTTCCATTGCAGCCAATGCTTTGGTTCCGATATATTGATGACATTTTCACCATCTGGACTTTTGGTCAGACGTAATTGGCAGAATTTGTGACACACCTCAACAGTTGCCATCCAACAATCAAGTTCTGTGTGGAATTCTCCAACAGAGAGATCACTTTTCTTGACACAGTTGTCAAAATAGGGCAGGATAGGAAGGCATACACCACCCTATACACAAAACCGACATATACGCACACGTATCTTCACTATAGATCTGCCCACCCAAGCACTGCAAACAGGGGGGCCCATATGGACAGCTGTTACGGATCAAAAGAATTTGCAACCGAACTGAGGATTTTGACACCAATGCTCAAAAAATCCTCAATTTCTATGAAGCACAGGGATACCCGTCTCATACCCTGAGAGAGACACTACAAAATGTCTCTTAGACAGGGAATCTCTCTTGTCACCAGCCAGGCCAGCAACTGTCACTGTTTTTTATCACCAAGTACAACCCAGCACTGCCACCTTTGAAAGATATTCGAAAGAACTATGCTTGCCTCTAGGAGTGCACAAACACTGGAAAAACAAAGAAGTCGTCCTAGGTTTCAGACGAGCCATGAATGTCAATATGACCAGATGAACTCAAGACTTAGATACCCCCCACCACCTAGCATCTTGCCAGCAGTGTCTGGCACAGTGGATAGCAACCTCTGTAACACCCCCAGTTGCAGGTATTGCCCCAAGATGGATACTAGGGGCACGTCAACAAGTACCCAGACAGGGCGTTCATACAAAACCCCTGTAGGAGGCTCCTGCAAACATAACAACTTGGTCTACCTGATCACTTGTTAAGTTTGTAACAAACAATATGTGGGCCAAACAGGACGGACCTTAATGGATAGAATGTGTGAGCACTTCTTACATACATGTAATTAAGAAAGACATGACTTAATCATTAGGGAGGCATTTTAGACTGCCCAATCATGAAGTTCCAGACTTGAAGATTCAAATATTGGAACATATATGCACACCACCAGGCTTCGAGAAGAATCTCAAGCTTAGACTGGTCAGGGAATCACACTGGATTCACCAATTACGCACCACAGAACCTTTCGGCCTCAATGTTGTGGGTAGATGAACTCCTAGTTCAGTCATATGCTAAATTTTAATTCTTCAAGTTCATTTGCCTACTAACACCATCTTTACTTATGAAACAGTGTTTTCATCAGTTAATGGCTCCTAAAGTTACCCCTCAATTGCAGACCACTGCTGTTACATGACGCTATGATCTACAATTTATGACCGGTGGTCATTGGCTGTCTGACTTGACACACTTGTGTCATGACATTCAGCCCTTGTAGTACAATGCAACGTCAACTGGACTAGGCATGGCCACTCTTACATGTACAGCATGACCTACGTGCAATAATGTGCAACCTTAGCAATGGACGTTACACCCTAATATAAAAGCATGTACGAGGAGCCGTTAAACTCAGTCTCTGATAAGTCACAGAGGTGACGAAACCGGTCATACTTTGATTCTGTTTTGGACAGCAGTTGGGCTTCTCTCGCCAGTTTTGGCCTAGCCCAGTCTTATTTGCTCAACATATGGTCCTTGCCTGATTTAAAGTAAGGTATCACATTTTGAGACGTGCACATACATCTTTTTAAAAACAAAACTTAACAATTCTTAATATTGTTATGCGCACAGTCGATGCGACTCTCACAGGTTGAGGGTGGCTGTTTAACAGTTCTGACCATGATTAAACCATGTTTATTCATTTACTTGATGTACAGAGTGGTATACATGGCTGCCCATTTATGCAACATCTACATGGGGGTTTACATGTACATTCACTCAAACAACAACAGATAACCAGTTGGGGTAACTTCCTGGAGATGGTTGGACGTGCGATATAAACTGGTACTGGGGTGGTATCCAGGGCCTGCTGTTTCCACCCCCATACAGTGGGAGGTTGCAGCTAAGGGTCATTCCTCAGGGAATTACTCCACACGTGTCTACTCAGGAAGAGAACAGGCACTGAGAAATCTGCTCTATACAGACTTCTGGAAAAAACCAGGAGACTAATATATCGAAATTCGTGATAGTGCAAGCAGCCATCTTGTTTGTAGATATTGATGTCAACTGCATTTCACACTCTCAAATTAGCCACTCCAAATGAATTGCACGTTTCATGCTAAATGATTAAAATGTTGGAATGTGTTTCTTTTTGACACTGATAAGCATAATTTATGCTAATTGATGCAATTCCATGGTATTCATTCTGAAATGAGAATTATTAATGATTTGTGACAATGGGACATAACAGGTCTCTGTTCTGACATCAGGGAACAAAGAGAACACATATCAGGGTGGTAAACAAACCATCAACTTCCAAAACTTCAAAGCAAGTCAGATTTCTTTCTTTTTTGCCTTTCACCTTCAAATCACCTTTAATCACAAATGCAGTGTCAGAAAGGATTTTTCCACCCTCAAAATAGTATAAATTGGTGTATTACACAAAGTTTTTGCTGAAATGGTTCTAAAGTTATACAAAATGCCTGAAGAAGAGATATCTAGTAACCAGCGGCCATCTTGAATTTTGAAGCTCAAAATGGGTGCTGAGTATCAGTATTTCTGTTTTCTTTTAATTTTCTTTGATGTACCGTATTCATCTTAATCAGCGCACAGTGTGCTATAAAAAATTTCATCCACAAAAGCTGAAAAAAATATAAATTTTAAGTGTAATGATAAATTCTACCACTGGTTTGAAAACTATGGGATACTTTGGGGGTTCTTTCTTTGAAAAAAAATGGGGGAGGGTGTGCTCATTAGGGAGTGTGCGCTTATTACATGTATTAAGATGAATACGGTATACACTATTCTTGGTTCTTCAGATGTGCATCCAGGCTTTATTTCAATGCGAGGCTACTTGGTACAAAATCATTTCTCCTTTCCTTGAGTGACTGGCCGCACAGTCTGTCATGTCTATTTCACGTGTTTTTGGTGTCTGCAGCTGACTGACATTTGGACTGTAGCTAAAAGTGGGTGTTTTCACAGCCATCACATGCTTTGATCTGGCGCTCGTGTCTGAACTTGGTCTATTACCACCAAGGTGGTCTGTGTGTTTGTGTTATATATATCTTTCTTCGTACTTCCATAGACAGTACAACAAGTAGCCGCTGACGCTAGCCATATCCCCCGCCCACAGTAATCATGGTGGTAAATACACATGATGTACATTGGTATATTATAGTTGGTAAAATGCGAAAGGTTTCTGTTGGTGGCAATATGGAAATAAATACAGCGAGCCTTTAAATGCATTATGTGTCCCCCTTTTAACAAGCAGCCACTGAACCCCCCCCCCCCTCCTTATGAGGCTGAACCAGTGCAGAAGGGGTTTGTTTGCTATTCACATCTTCCTTAACATGTAGGACTTAAAATAAAGTTGGCTGAAATGAGAAAGAAACAAGTTTACTAGTTTACTTGAAAAGGATTCTGGAGTTCTTGGTTATCTGCAGAAAAAAAATAAAATAAAATAAAAAATTATATATTAATGAAGGAAAGTAATTAGTCAAAAAAAATTTCTGCCTATGCACACCTCCTACTTCTGGTCTACCAACGCTGAAAATCTTCACGGGTTACCACTTTTAGTTGCAAAGTTATGCTTCACACAAAATTGTATTTTATCTTGAGCTTGTTTAATGAACTTTATTAATTAATTAATCAATGAAAGTAATTAGCCACGCAAAACAGTGCCTATGCACACCTACTACCTAAGGTCTATTAGCCATAAAAATTTCAAAGGGTTGGTATTAATAGTTTAGAAAATATGGCCCGGACAAATCTTGAGCTTGCTTAACGAACTTTGCTAATTAATCAATTAATGAAAGTAATTAGCCACACAAAACAATGCCTATGCACACCTACTACCTAAGGTCTAGCAACCATAAAAAATTAAAGGGATAGGATTAATAGTTTAGAAGATAGGGCCCGGACAAAATTTGTCTTCCTTAACGAACTTTGTTAATAAATTAATTAATGGAAGTTATTAGCCACACAAAACAATGCCTATGCACACCTACTATCTAAGGTCTACCCACTAGAAAAAAAGCAAAGGGCTGGCATCAATAATTTAGAAGATAGGGCCCGGACAAAATTTGTCTTCCTTAACGAACTTTGTTAATAAATTAATTAATGGAAGTTATTAGCCACACAAAACAATGCCTATGCACACCTACTATCTAAGGTCTACCCACTAGAAAAAAAGCAAAGGGCTGGCATCAATAATTTAGAAGATAGGGCCCGGACAAAATTTGTAATGTATCTTGAGTTTGCTTAATGAACTTTGCTAATTAATTAATTAATGGAAGTAATTAGCCACAGAAAACAATGCCTATGCACACCTACTACCTAAGGTCTACCCACCATAAAAAATTCAAACGGCTAGCATTAATAGTTTAGAAGATATGGCCCGGACAAAATTTGTCTTGCTTAACGAACTTTATTAATTAATTAATGCAAGTAATTAGCCACAGGAAACAATGCCTATGCACACCTACTACCTAAGGTCTACCCACTAGAAAAAAATCAAAGGGCTGGCATCAATAATTTAGAAGATATGGCCCAGACAAAATTTGTATTGTAGCTTGAGCTTGCTTAATGAACTTTGTTAATTTATTAATCAATGGAAGTAATTAGCACAGAAAACAATGCCTATGCACACCTACTACCTAAGGTCTACCCACCGTAAAAAAATTCGAAGAGGTAGCATTAATAATGTAGAAGATATAGGCCGGACAAAATTTGTTTCGGCAGGACAGAAGGACGGACAGATGGTGCCCATTACCATATCCCCTTGCCCACTTCATGGGCGGCGGATAATAAAATGTGTATAAATAATACATGTGTGTAACCACAGAGGGCTACATAAAGTTTGATAAAATGATGCCAAAGAAAAGCAGAAAAAAGGACTGACAGCATAAACACATACAATGTCAAATTGTTCTCACATCATCCAGTACATAAGCAATTTATATCAGACAGGTACATTAAATTTTTTATATGACAGGAATGCCATTTGACATCGCTAATCTGACAAAGTTGTCTGGTCATGGCTGCAGCTTCTTCAATGTTGTCAGGTGAACCACAGGAGACATTCATATTTACCTACGACCCTGCTCACTTCCTGTGTTGCCGGGGCAAACAGACTGATGCTTCCACCATGATCAGGGCAGATCTGTATTGTATACTACATAAACATCCATAAATCACACCTTTTCAACCAAAAGAGAGCTCATTTCTCATCAATTTAGGCATCATTTATGTTACAAATATATGTTAAAACATTTTCTTAAGATTATTCTGTGTTTGTGTTGTTTATTTTATTGACAAAGTAGTTTTGACCATGCAAAATACATGGATCTGCCCTGATGCAGGTGGCTCCCTCTTTTGCTCAATAGGTGTTAGAGTAGGACTGCATTCAAATATGAATACATCCTATTGGTCTTTATGCATTGCAAGGTATAAGATATTAAAGTTTAAGGGGGGAATTGTGATTCAGAAATTCCGAGTTGTTATACTATAAATTTTGCTGTATTCTTATTTTCACTTATTTCACTGGTGGCACCAAACCGTGAAAGTGAAAATATAATGATTTTCTGTGCATAGTTCCTCGTGACTGTTGGGTTGACTGCATCCTCAACATCTTTAGTTTCATCATCTAACATTGGCACTAACAATGGCACTAAAACTAACAGGCAGAATTTTGTCAATCTCTGCATGGTCAGTTTACCGTGGGGATCCACTGACTCAGAGAGAGTCAGCTGTAACTCATCAGGGGCAGTACGCCACTACAATAGCGTAAGATGACTCTGAGAGCTTCTCAAATAATGTTTGTGGGCAAGTGTGCAAAGTTCCTGTTTATGATTTCATAATCTCAACTAATGCACAATTATCAACACATGCATAAAATTCCCCTGACGTCAGTGTGCATTTCAAGGCTGATATGTTGATTGACAAGCCAAATGGTGCCAGTTCATTTACTGAATACTGTTCACAGGCTTCTAATGGACTTTGTTATAATAGCCTATCACATGTTCAGTTTCATCAACAAAATTATGTTCCTTTGACGTTACTCCCTGTTGCTATGTGACCAGTGTCACTGTAAATACACAATCTACCTGTACCCTTGGGCTTTATGTTACAAAAGGCAACTTCATGTTCCCAACACCAATCAAACTTTTTATTTTTTCCCATCAATCCATGTAAAGGCTCCAATACTGTAGTTCTAGAAATTTTTGTGCCTGTTTAATATCCCACAAACTCAGTTTTTCTTAAATTACAGAACTTTCGCACATTTTCATTTCGCTTAATCCAATGCCGTACAATGTAGTAAAATAAATTCACCTTATTTTTGCGCATTTCAATTTCGCGTTATGGGTGGTAACGTGAAAAGCACATAATTCAATCGAGCGTGAAAATTTATAGAACTACAGTATTCCATGTAACCTCAGAAGAAACACAGACAAGTAGTTTACTGTACCTGTGAATCTCTTTATTTCCCTGGGTGACATAGGAAAAGGAGTTTTCCTGACCGCAGTACACCTGTCATTTAATGTTTGTGCTTGCCCTCTGTTGTTTATGGGTATTTGATGTCCCATATAAATTGCCTTGTGACAAAATAGATTACAATTACGGAGATGTGACTTTTGAATCATGCTTGATTAGAGCTTAAAGTTGGCTTGCAAGGTGTTTTTTGTGCAAAGCTTTGTTTCTGCTCAAGATAAAAGATTTCGTCATGGTAGGCCATACAAAATTCTCTGGACACTGGTATTACATCGACAATTTCTTCTAGTTTTGATTGCCAAATGCCAGAAGACACAGAAAGTCTCACAGGAGATCACTTATAGTGGTGATGTTTCCCTCCAGTGAATGATGCGATACCTGTGTGTTATTGTGCTTTGAAAGATGTATAGAATGAAAAGCACTTTTGACATCAATGACGCTCACAATTGTACAATTCAAGTGCACCATTCATGGCCATTGTGTCTGCAAATAAAGATAGACGGTGGTTTATCATTTTTATTTCAGAGTTGAGATATCTGAGATTGGCAACGACACATTTTTCTTTTGCAACTTTTTTGTTGTTGATTAACATGACACGACTTGCGTACTCTTTGTGACCTTCCGTTGAATCCCAGGAGTAACCAACTTTTCCAATTCAGAAGTGATCAAGTGATCACCTTTTTGTCCATTTCTTGAACTGTGTACACTATGATGACCTTACCTGCATTTCTGCCCAAAAATAGTTCTACTAAAGAAAGATTCTGTGCTAATTTGACATATTTTCCATCTTTTGGCCACAAATCTTAAGTTTAGACAGCAGGAATAGTCCTTTCTGACATGTGCAGTTGGCTATATGATAGGGTCAGTATAAATTAGAGAGTTTTGGTACTTTTTACGGACTAACACTTTGATGTATGTGGAAACACTTGTGAGATTCAAACAGAATGATGTCAGGCAAGATTGACACTTTGTAAACATGTAGGTAGGGACATAAATATAGCTCCAGCAGTCTAATCACATCAAAGGAATTGCTGATGAAACCAACCCGCAATATTACTGACTAGAATTAATGATTGGGTATTTTACGGGGCATCTTCATTGGATGAAGCTTTTTAAGGCCAAAAATAGTGCATAGAAGAAATTGACGGTATAGGAAACACAGGAACAGGTGAAAATATTATGTTCATGACTACCTATGAAGATTTTAGTCATGTTCTCTTCCAAAACGGACTCCACCGTATTAGGTCACATCAGCTTCTTGATGGGACCATCCGTCTGAATGACCCCAGAAAAACATACATGACTACATTGTAATTACCCCCACCATACATATGTGTGGGAACATTCTTCACTGATCACATACAAGTATATTTTGTAGAATCATGTGTATGTGCTAGCATCTGCGCTTGTTGGCAAGGCATTGGCAGACCTCCTTTTCCATTGGCAAAATCCACACTGCAAATGTATTAGCCTCACTTGTTCAGTAACAGTCACATTTGTTTTCTAACAAATGGTACAAAAACAGTGTCTGACCTTAACTTTTGTTGTAGGTAGCACAACAGGGCTACCTTGTCTGTTCTTACAGCAGCCCTGTCAGGCGTTTGGTAGCCATGTAGCAAGTGAAGCCAGACCAAGCAAAGCGAGGTCTTGGCTAGGGGGTGGGTGGGTGGGGGGTCTGCCCCTCCCCCTCCCCCTCCCCCCATAAATCATGTTAAAATCAGCATGTATGTTAAGATTAACATGAACGTGTACATACCCATGTTAGGATTCTTTGTCTGGTTGGCAAATTTTTGGTGGTGAAATGCCATCACTTTTTTTATATCTCTCACCTCCCGCACTCCACTGTTGAGAAACAAAAAAACATGCTCAGTCACATGGAAACAAAACTAAAATTTTACTGTTTTCATGATGGTTTCTGTGCTGAAAGACTGCAGCTGTCTTTTCCCAAGAGCTCCAAAGGTCAACCAAGATGTAATAATATATATATTTTTTTTACTCATGTTTACTAATATGCTGAAAATCTGATAAGGAGAGTCAGTTTAACAGCTGGGGGCTCTTGGTAGCTGTGATACTGTAAATTGCTTTAATTTCGCTGTGCTCTAATTTTGCTGATGGCACAAAATTGTGAAAATAAAAGCACAGTGAAATAGTATTTTAAGATTGTGTGAATAGGAATTATGTCTAAAACAGTGAAATCAAAACTACAGTGAAAGGTCAAAAATACAAAAACCGTAAAAAATGTATACATGTGAAAATAAAGCAATTTACAGCACTTCTGGTACAAAATTAAAATTCATTTTTCGTTCAGATTCTCGTCGTGACATGCCTCCTTAGTTTAACTATTTATCACTGTTGTGAGGGTCTCAATGGGAACTGAATTTTCACACAAAATACACAATACTTGTTCTTAATTTTAAGTGGATGTCGTCAGCATGTTCAATCAATATTACTTTTGTGTGCTAACCTCCCCCACTTGCAGTTGAGCCATAACAATTTAAAAACAAAAATCTGAAAACAATTCTAAACATTTTAATGCAATCTTACAGCTTTGCAAAATTTTTTGTGCCCTTAATTTTAAGTTTGACTGCATGATCAGGGCACGGAATGTAAATTTGTCACAAACTTCCGTCCCTCAACTTAACATATCCCCAACACCATAGATAATAATGATACAAATTCTGAAATTATTGTGCGCATCCACCCACTGACAAGTCAGATGAGGTAAATATCCAAGACACACAACTCAAGGATAAGCTGTGGTGAGTTGAGTTCCACACCTGCTAGTGCATTCTGAGAAATGGGGAGTTCCAAGAATTTACCTTAACATGATTATTTCTGGCCAGGTAAAAAGTCCTTGACGTGCTTGTTTATAATGCAGCTGTCATTTTTTTCTCTTAATCCCTGTGGAAGTTTAGGAAATGTCTCATGAAATGCGATTTATGGTGTCTCTGCATCAACTTCAGTGTGAAATCTGGTGGAGGGCCACTTGCCGTTTTTAGCGCCGACATCCCAATCCATGCCATGAATAGATCATCTAACAGCCAGTGCTAGCTGGGTCCATGCCCTGGTCAGATTGCAAACTATCCTTGGGAGCAGATTGTGTCTTGCTGGTTTCTCATTTTCTTTGATTTATGCAGTAGTCATACTCTGTCCCACAGGTCTGTCCCACAAGTATATCCAAAAATTTTTGGCGCTAAAATCTATGAAATCCAGGCCACAAGCTCTTAAATTAGACAATGTTTGCAATAGTAATGATAGTAACCATTGCTATTAGGAGATTTCAAATTACATTTTGGAGGCAAAACAAAGCACTGGATGCTGCTGACTTTAGTAGTAAGGAAAGGGATAGATTCCATGAATGCCTACCATACACACGCGGGACACAAAGATCCAGAGTCACTGTAAGTACAAATGCCAGCTCAAATGTGTACAAAAACACCACGTTACTTGCAAGAATACTTTTCCGGATGTGCCATGGATGTGGGTCAAAGTGACCTAGTGACAGTCATAACCGGGACCTTGCATTGAGCTGATGCCAATGGGTACTGTTGTAGTCAGATCCAGGCAGTGTTCAGCCCTTATGCTCAACGTCTGGACTTTTAGCATAATGGCAAAACACTGGCTCTGGGTGGGGTGCAAGAGGTTGGGGGTTAGATACCCAGCTGAACCACAACACTGGTATCAGGGTGAAAACGAGCTCATGCCTGTTGGCATGAGCTCATGGTGACTGAGGGTGGTTCGTCATTGGGCTTGGCCGGAGGGACAAAGGCAGGTGGGGTTGTGCTCCTCGTGGCTGCAGGTCAGGGAGGCAGCCTGTGGGGTCAGTTCGGTGCTATCACTGGGGATTCCTTGGTCCTTGGGAGAAAAGGGGAAGGAGTGTAGTGAGAGCCACGTAGTGCTGAGCCCTTCAGCTCATTGTCCAGACTTTTTGCATAATAGCAGAACGCTGGCTCGGGGTGCAAGAGGTCCCACGTTCGATACCCAGCTGAACCACAATACTGTCACTTAGTATAGGCTTTGTCCTTGCATCCCTTTGTTTGACTTCAACTTAAAATGTCAACCAAACAATACCAGGAAAACATTCAGGTTTTAGTGACTCGCAAAATTGAGCAAAAAACCTACCAATTTGGGTGTCCGTCTACCTTACAGTATAACTATGACCAGTAAATGTATTAACATGGTCTTTAACCATTTCATTGGCAACATCAACAAAAGCAGACATGCTCCGAATTGATGATGATACTAGATTCATATGCCTCATAAACCAAGCATTCATTCATTACAAATAGCAGATTGCCTTCAGTATCAGAGACCATGTGTAAGAGAGCACAAGAATGGTCCAGGTCAACAGCTTTCCTCGGCATGCCTTAGTCTCATTGCATGCACAGCACACACAGACAAGAGGCCCACGGCCCTGGTGCTCTGCTGGCACTATTGCTATGTTGCACCTGTTCATTTCAAAGTTGCGAGTCCTCACGTGGCTTCTGAACATATAAAGCTTATGTAAATTTAGTGTACAAACTGTCCACCAGATGGTACTTTGCTCCACATGTAATCATAGCTTATTTGTGCAATTCCTGTGATGGATATTGTTGCATGTGCCAAGACAACAATGTGTGAATCCTTAACTTTCTATCCTCAGTGACCTTGTGATAGAAGATAGAGATCACCCACATTATGTAATACAAGTGGCCCGATGTTATGCTGACATTGCCAATGATGTCCAAGCTAAACCCTGCCATTACAAAATCACCTCTTTTAAATTTACTGGCATGGGGACTTTACAAAAATAGGTCAAGGTCACTCATATTACATTCTATTCTACCTTTGGACATGGTCTATATATCCTACAAATTTGGCAAGTCTGATCCAATTACTTTACAAGATATGTAATAAAATTATTTTATATCTTCAAGCACACTTTGGCTCATAATTTCCGTCAAATTATAGGTGGTGCCACTAGTATCATTAGCAAATTCGACTTTGACCTCCCCCACAATCCCAGCAAATTTGATGAAGATCTGCCTAAAATTACGAGCTAGAGCGTTCACAAGATTTTCACATTTGACCCCTATGTTACATAGCAATGTCAATGGAGCCAGCAATCTTGAAAGGGGTCTTAATTTTCATACCCGTTTCATGTCCTGAAAGTTATATTGGGATAATTTGAAAACTGTGAACGATATCACACCAACCGGCAAAAGTTTACAGATGGATGGACAGACAGACACAAGCCGTCACATAAGCTCTGCCACCTTAGGTCAGCAGACCAAAAAATCTGTTGACTCAATCAAAACTTGATACTGAAAAAGTTAATAAATTAATCCTTAACCAGTCAAAAGCTTTTGTTTGAACTTGACTCACTTGACGGTCTCGGGCCAGGATTGAGCTTTCTGAATGGCAGTGCGGCATTCCATGTGGTGCACCCACTCAGTCCAAATAAAGAGCGGTTGCTCTGAAAATATAAACATTGAGTCTTAACACTTTCTGTGCACAGTATGGGGCTGAGAGCAGGTCACGGTGAGCTACATGTGCACCAGGGGGCAGGGTGATCACTCCACAAGGCAGAGAAAACCGTCCATGAATCCTCCATTTTTGCAGAGAGGCAGAAGTTAACAAAGAAAACTTGTATATATTATTCAAAGCCATCTTTGACACGTACAACAATATCCTTCTACCATGATGACCGCATCACAAGCTGAAAACATTTGCTGAGTTAATCAAAGTCATAACCCTAATAGCATGTAAATAATACTACTAAGCAAACTCAAACAGACTTTTCAGCTGCATGGCGAATATTTGCTTCAAAACTTCGCAAACTATTCCACCTGACACGACTTACAAAAATTATAGTAAAATGAGTCTCCATTTGGTATCTTTATTTTAAATATATAGAACCGTCTGATCAGAGATTGATAAATAAACAATATTTCACAACGTTCACCTTGTTTGCACTTTCTGATCCTGATAGGTGGGGTGGGGGCGGGGGGTGCTTATGAGAATGTGGGCACTCAATGGGAGGTCTACAGAGTATATCTGTAACATTCAAACTCTAGAGGGTCACGATAATTTCACAACAGAGTTCTCTTGAGCATGACAATACATTCACAACAAGCACCCTATAAAGGTACAGTTTTATTTTGACCAGTGTCATGCATATATTTTCAAGGGAGATTAAAGATCAATTATGTCTTCAGGTAACAAAAACATATACAGTGAAAACTCATTATATAATGACACCACCTGTTCCCTTAGAAATGAGTCAGATAACTGAATCTGTCAGATAAATGATTCAAACAACGAAGAAAATGAACTTCTGCTTTTCAAACTTGTGTCACTATAATGAATATGTCGGATATCTGAGTGTCGTTATAATGAGGTTTCACCGTATAAAAATATACATGACCTTTCAAATTACTGTAAATTGCTTTAATTTCACTGTACTCCTGGTATTCCTGTATTTTCCCTCATTTAAGATCGCACAAAACAGTGAATATAAAAACAGAGTGAAATAGTATTTTGACACAGTTTGAAAATGATTTATGTCCGAAATACATGTAGCGCAATTAAAACTACAGTGAAATATCAAAAATATCAAAACTGTGAAAATTTAAACAAGCAAAACTACAGCAATTTACAGTAATATGGAGCATGTTTTCCACAAATATCAAGGTGGCCCCACTGATATTAAGACCATTTTACATCTTGACACTCTCCCCACCCCCACCCCCACCCCTCGAATTTCATAAAGATCCAAAAATATTCCTATTGTTAAAGTGCTCACAGAGCTTTCATACTTTTACCAATACAAAACTTAACAGTGCAGGTGATACCATCAATACTGAGCTCAAAGCTCGATACCCAGAGACACAATAGACAAGTCCTGAAAGTTATATGGTAGGCCAGAGCTGTGTATTGCCATAGAATTATGTTAAAGTAACATTAATTAAACTGGTTACTGTTCAGGGAAATGAAATGTAATTTTCAGAATCGCCTTACTTCTACACAGAAAATTACCAAGAAAAATTTCACATGCCTACATGCAGTGCTTAAGTTATTAAGTTGCAAATTATAATGGAAAGTAATGTGAATATACACAACTCTACCCTCCCCTGACTGAAATGCCCTCTACAGGGGAATACAGGAACCTTCAATTCTTCCTCTTCCCTGTCAGGACATGCGCAACAAAGTGGAACAATACGGTACACAGTAGTTCCCTTTTCAGAAACTACTCGAGTTAGCAACCACCTGCCCTTTAAGACCACACTTATCAGGTTGATTGTGCTTCCTATTTCGATGTAATTCAACCTTTATTGACAGACCATCTTCTTTGTGTGACCACTTTTGGAGCTGTCGCAGGGTGGTCTCTCAATGGAGGGCATACTGTTCATGTACACATAATACTTACCCAGAGCCAGCATTTCAGTCAGTTGTAAGCCATAGTCAGACAGCTCTCTGCAACATATGAATAGTTTTGTCCGAAATATATTTACCAAACAGTCAAGAATTCCCCTATGTAAACCCCTCTTGTCAAATATGTACCAAGATCCCCCTTTAAACAGGCCAACCCATAAAGTAACAGAAAAGTGGCCATGTGAGTATGATGGCCTGTCATGACAGAACTGAATTGATTTGAAATGAATTGAATAGAAAGAAAACAACAGAAATGAGCACTTTCTATATGAAGATGGTGGTCTTGTATTGGGGGTGGTCTGCTTTTTGGGGAAATCGTCTGAGGGGGCACTCTATTCGATAATTGAGCATATGAAGTACTATTGCATACTTACAAATGAAATGTTACCTGTTTCCATACATGTAGAATAGCTTACCCAACACTGTATCAAAGTTATTTGTGTTTGCTTATTTTTTTTTCTCTGCTTGCGTGTTTAAGTTTTTGGGTGGGGGCACGTGCTTTAAGGGACATGTCCTGGGGTGGATCTGACACTGTTGGTGACTACGTATTTGCATCTCTTCCACACCATAATCCAAAATATGAGTACATTATTATAGACTAAAATCATTTATATTGATTGTAAATGAGCCTTAGCCCATATTAAGCACTTTGAACGGCACACATGTGGGCATACACTTCATGCCTTATGGAGCAGGGGAGCAAACCAAAGAAGTTTGAGAAAATCACCCTGCACCTTCAGAGCGGCCAGGACTCCATCCACTTGCTTGCTGCGTCCAGAATCGAACCTGGGTCACACAGGTGTGAAAGACAAGCATGCTGTTTCCCACCCATTCAGGTACCCTCAAACAATTTTAGCTGCCTATACACAAAATACGTCCGTGCACACCACTCTCACATGTACAGGGTACGTATGTCAGAGTCAGTGTCCATAGCACACCTTAACCCTATAAATGCTACCATAGAGACTTGGTCAACAGCTTTCCTTGGGTACAACACACTCGCAGAGTATCAAGGATAGCTGCTGACCTGGACTTTTTTTAAGACATGCTGGCATTTGAATGAAAGGTCTCCTTGTGAGGGACTTGAACGTGGATTCACTGTGTTCATCAAGATTACCACAGTTTGGGTTGTGATTAGCACTTGGGGAGTTTGACTCACCTCTCTGTGTGGTCGTCCAGGCCCAGCAGTAGTTTGAGCATGATGACAATGTAGGCCATGGCCAAGGCTTCATAATGAGGCACAGGTATCCTCCACTCCACCGGTGTGTCCTTATAGTCCACCGTCACAGGACGCTGACCATGTAACTTATGCACCATGCCATGTAGCTCCGCTGCAGAAAGTACAAAGCAGGAGGGGTTTGACCAAGTCTATTATCGTAATTCAGTGGCCAATTCTGGCCACCAGGGTCACACAGTCGTCCTAAAGGGCACTGAGCAAGATGTAGGACTTCAAGTGGGTCATCCTGCAGGCATAGATAGTAAACGGGAATAACGCATGGCAAGGATATATTTTTGAAACTACGGTATTTTAACAACACCCGCAGGATGGCATGCCAGTGTGCAACAGATCATCGCAGATAAACTACTCTGCTAGGTGGCAGCACGGCCTCCTGTGTCACATGCCATTTCCAACCAATGAATGTTCTGTTAGTCCCCCAGGTGTCTCCATCTGCAACAGGTAGTTACCAACCGGGGGGTGGGGGGGGGTGGAGTCATCAGCAGTGTCACCTACAGACGATATACTCCACTGTTAGCTGACACACTGTTCTGGTGATGTGTGCACTGAAATTCATGAATTGGCAGAAATATCCATGGATGCTGTAAGGTTACTATCCACAGCCTTCCAGGCAAGTGGAAGAACAAGCCTTGACCCCTGACCTCACCTGGCAACAAAGCCACACTGAGAAGACAATGCCACAATTCATACACAGCACATTATCAAGTGCATTGTGAAACTTTTCCCCACTTTTGGCCCACATCTGACAATAACTGTCGACACTGAGAAGATGTTTCAGATCTTCTTCATTCAGTTAACATGACATGATGTACATGTATACGTTCCATATACAAAGTTCCACAGGAAATTAGGCCTGCTGTGTTGTACAGTTTGAAAAGGTTGGAGCAATAATACTTTTAATACCAACTTAGCTTGCCCAGTACAAACTGATCCACACAGGATATGATTATTTCCCAAGTCCAAACATACATCATCAACTTTTCACTTAATCTGACAGCATAAAAATACAATGCTTAATATCAGTGTCAAGCAAACTTAAGGAAACAAGTGCACAGTGATCCAAAGGATCTATGGCCCCAATATACAGAAGAAAGCTATACAATGTATACAACATGTCTGGATGCACAAAAAATGATATGTTCTTTGGCCCTGTGACCTTGAAAGTAGGTCAAGGTCAAAAGCAATACATGGCGCATGTGCCCTTGGTATGATGCATCTCTGGTGTAAATTTCATTATTCTATCTCTAAGGGTTCGAGAGATATGCTGCCAGACACACGAAAATGGATATATTCTTGGGCCCTGTTTCATAGGTCAAAAACAATACACAGCGCACTTGCCCGTGGTATGATGCATCTCTGGTATAAATTTCGTTATTCTATCCCTTAGGGTACTATAGATATGCTCCCAGATGGACGGATGGAAACAGCCCCTATCCCTACTAATTCTATGTCCCCCTATGCCACCTTCGGTGCTGGGGGACAATTACCAGAGCTATACCCAGGGGGCATGAACATCTCACAAGCCTCGGAAGTTTTTCTGCAATGCTCATTCAAGCATGATGTGACCAATGAAGTGTGACAGTGATGGTACAAATCTGTAGTGACTGTTACTATAAATCATTGACCTATCTAGTTTGAAATGAAATATGAAAGCTCTAACCACTCTAGATTGTGAGATAGTGCTTCTCTGAAGTTTTTTTCCAATGCTCATTCAAAAATGATGTGACCACTGAAGTGTGACAGTGATGGTACAAATCTGACATAATGCCACTCCGAAGTTTTTTGTTGACAGACATCAGGATGTTCGGAAAGGGGGTGCTTATGCTGGCGAGGCAAAAAGTGGTAAATATGCAAAAGATTAATATCTACTTTTGAATATCAGCAAGCAATATTACCTGGGAGGTTGAGTTCAATGATATATTTACTGGCCAGTGTCGGTACACACACTTGCGGCAGCTCATTTATACCTAGAAACAAGGCGAGTTTCCCTGTAGACATGCGTATTTTCTTCTCTGATGGAATGGCCTGAAATAAACAATAATCTGTAGGACTCCGACAGTGCTGTGATTAGTTGACTTTGTATACACAGAGATTGAAGTGGTCCAGTGTATGCAATTTGTATTGTTCAATAATTCACAAAACCCATGGTTTTGTGCAGACCCTATTATCACCCATGATCTTAAGACTGGCAGCTGTAGTATTCAACCATGGGCCTTGATTCACCATTTCCAAGATAGAAGTTAGTATATATTAGACTTTTCAAGGTCACTCAAGTTTAATATTTACAACACCATGACAAACCCACACTATATGAGGTACTTTCTTATTTATGTTTAATAGTAACCATTGGCCTAGAATCCGCCATAACCGACACGAGCCATTTGTATGTCATGCTATCTGTTATCACAATGTTAACATGTACATGTACGTGTACATCTAAAAGATTAATTCACATGCAGTTGCACACACACAAAAAGTAAAACCTGTGTTAAGTGGGCAACCAGGGGACTTGGCAAAAATTCCCTCACAAGATAAGTGCCCACTTCACAGAGGGTTGACTCACGGAATACCCTGATGTAGGGCACATAAGCATTATAAGAGGCTAGACAGAATATTCAATTTGAATAAAGGAAAGGTTGCATAATGCTAACCCTGTATTACTTGTCAGTATTTTTTCAAATCTCAATGTCTTAACAGGTACAGTGCTACCTGCTATTTAAGACCATCCTTAAAGCCAGACAAAAGTGGTCACATATGGCAGGTGGTCTTTCACTGCAGGTGAGCTTACAAAGAAATTGAAGGCCATTGTCTTGAAATGGCGGTCTTAAAAACTAGTGCGGTCTTTCACGAGAGGTGGTCTTTAGAGCAGGTACCACTGTACCATGCATAGTTACCCATTTTAAATCAACACTTTGACATACTTCAATTTTGAAAACACCTGCAGAGAGATGTGCTGCCAAGCACATACTTTCGTGTCAATTTTATTGACTTGACTTCTCCACCTTGGGCCTAATCTCTACCATTTGTAGCAAACCTGGGAGTCCACCAGTCCACCAGTCCACCTACCTATATGTGAGCACTTCAACTCTTTCAGTGCCAAATGTTGACCGAGTCAACAGCTTTCCTTGGCAGCTTTTGAGTGTCCAAAGCTTACCAACAAAAGCTGATGACCTGATGCAGTCTTCTCTGCAAGGGTAGGCACGCTGGTTCTTGAATGAAAGGTCAGTTAACAGGGAACAGCGATCTGGTATCATTTTGTTAATTCAGACCACATCAACTTTTACTGAAATTGGCAGCCACAGTGTTAACCCACTGTATCTGTCTGTTCCAGCGTAATAAAAAAAATTAACATATTTCCAACAGAATTATCAGGGATGAGAATGGTTTGAGTGCATTTTGATTACCCAAACAACAAACTAGGCAACCTAATATGCCCTACCCCAAAGATTTTAGTAGCTTTGCAGCATTTAGACCAAACTAAGAACACTCTGTTTTGTTGCAGGAAAGCAATTTTGGCTGAAAGTTGCCAAATGGCAACCAATTTTCTTCCCTGAACAATTTTACTTTTTCCATAACATCTTCATCATTGACTTTTACATGCACCATTATACAGCTTGTGGCAGCAATAAAAAAAAATTGTTTCAGAGGATACTGTCACAACATTTTTTGAGGCCCATCCCACCATACGAAAAAATAATTCATGCTGAACTCGTGAACTGTTTCCCTGTCCCTAGCAGCCTTTACCATTGCCCCAAAATTGATGGCTGCCCCTCACATCTGTATGAGCAGCCATGTGCTGATGCTGAAGTACGCCGTGCGCATATTAATTTCCCACCACAAAGCACGGGTTTGACGCCAGGCAATCAGGGAGGACGTGCGGGTCACATCACTGTCACAGGCCATGTGTCCATTTCTCAAAAAGTTGGCGTTCTTTTTAAAGAAACTTAAGTTTCCAAATGCCAAACTGGTATTCATCTAGTACTTCCCGAAACATATAATACAGAAAAATTTCCATCTGCCTTTAATAAGTTTTTTTCATTTCCAAAATATTAATAATATCCCGCTTGTCCCCACAGGTACCGACCCCTATCTCGCCATATCCCGTCAAGCGAGAATAGGAAATCAGCTGTGCAGTTGTGGCGGGAAATTGCATATCTCCTATTGTTATCTTTTCACACTAATTAACTCCTTTCCCTTCCATCAGCCAGACTTCCTCCCTGCTGTGATACTACGCTGGTATCAGAGTGATTAGGCTTCTTGAGAAGACACACTTATATGTTGAAATTAAGTCAATTGCATTAATTATGAAAGGAAATGTTGTGCTGTCAAAATTTTCCATGATTTGTGTTCCTCCTCGTGTAATTTATGGTCATAAGGAATGGAGTCTCACCACTCTACGAAATGCTAAGGAATCCTTTCCAAACAATCTCATGTCCGCAGGAAAAATATCTGCAATGCTCCAACAGTATGGTACCTGACCACTCTTAACCCACCTACAATGACATCATACACATAAATTAACTCATGCAATAGCAGTCTCAAATTTTCTCTTATAATACATATGTGTATACGTGCATGCGTGTGTGTGTGTGTGTGCGTGTGCGTGTGTGTGTGTGTGCTAATAGACCAGTTCATAGGACTTGGGTTTATTCGGTTCAAGTTGGGAAGCACACCCTGCTTTGTTTACACTTTGTGCTCGACCATGCTGGCCGGATTACACGTTGAAGGATCAGAAAGTAAAACACAGGATGTGCTTGGGTTTAATGAAAAATCAAACCATCAGCAAACTAAAAATGCACGTATCACCACTGATGTGACATTTTAGGCAACAGATTTGCACTGTTCAGCACAATCCATGCTGTAATTACTAGCGTTAGCCGTGGCATCAGCTGTGAACATATGAAGGTGTGGCCCAACTCAGCCACTTGCTGATTGGACAATCAGGCCAATAATGGAATGCATATTTAATTAGGGTCCGGAAAAGTTCGGTACAAGCCGGTATGAACAGGTCTATTCCCTCACTGCACATGATGAGACCTACAGTGTTAGGACGTTTCCTTTAAACCTTTCCCCCTTAAACCGGCCAAAACCGGCTGGTGGTCAAATGACGTCTGCTTCAGTGTTTTCAACTAATTTCAACAGTAATGAAAAACAATTTTGACTGAGAATTGTAGATGAGCCCTATCAAGATCACATGCCCCAGGTCAACAAATTTCCTTGGCATGAGTTGGGGCACTTATTCCCTAACTCATGCCAAGGAAAGTTGTGCCCAACCCCTGCCAAGGAAAGTTGTTTACCTGGGGTGTATGATCTTGATAAGGGTCATCTACACTGGGGTGTGCGTTTGTTTGAGCACCAAGGAAAGTTGTTGACTCAAGTGTCAATTCAAGGGGGAAAGGGTTAATTAATAAAAGTTACCTAGTCTGAGCTTCACATAATATATTTGATAAGATAAGATAGAGATTTGGCTGAGCATTTAAACCTAAATTTACAGGAAATTTGTTTTTGTTTTTCCATAGTTTCCTTCAAATGTGGGCTTTTAGTTGACAACTTTAATGAAAGATTCATCTAGAGACATTTTTATCAGAATACACCATGGTTAAATCAACCTTCAATGCCCAATCTGATTTTATTCTGAAAAGGAAAATTTATAACAGCTATAGCTCTAAACAATAGATAAAGGAAATACATGTAGAATAACTTCCTTTGAGAATGCCACTGTGTGTGTGTACTTGTACCTACAAATGAATACAGCATTGATTTGTTTGTCTTAAGTGTGAAACACAGTGACTGTTATGTTGACAAGTTTATAATATATTGCCAAGACAGGCCAGTCTTAGAAAAAGAAGGAGAAGAAAAAAATATAAGGGGCAGCCCAGATCTTTGCATGTAGCTTTGTACTGTAAAGTCAAGTATACAGGTCTGCAAAGTGTAAGAAAACAAAACTTACTGTTGAGAATATTAACTATAAAAACACTTGTAAAGTAGGTCCTTTCAATAAGAGAGGTCACAATACACTGTATGCATATTAATTTCCTGCCACAAAGCACGGGTTTGACGCCAGGCGATCATGGGGGACGTGCAGGTCACATCACTGCCAGGACAGGGCCATATGTTCATTTCTCACAAAATCAGCATTTTTTGAGAAATCTAAGTTCACAAATGCCAAACTGGTATTCATCCAGTATTTTCCGAGCCATATATTTTACTTTCAAATGTCAGTAATATCCAGCTTGTCCCCACAGGTACAGACCCGTATCTCACCATATCCCACCAAGCTAGACTAGGAAAATCAGGTATGAGGTTGTGGTGAGAAATTAATATGCATATCTCCTATTACCAACTATCTGTGTATTCAGCTGCATACACAATCCAATATAATGAATTCCTCAGGGTTAGAGATGTGTATTCCCATCGGATTGCATGTTAAATTAACCTCAAATTAAAAGGCTACTTTTAAAGCTGCAAGAATAAGATTTATGTGAACATTTTAGCTAAGTACAAAATTTTACCAAAGAAATTTTGCTGTTTCTGCAGTGGGTGCTTTTAAAGTTATTAAGCTGTGAATTACAATGGAAAGTAATGGGATTACACAACTCTAGCCATGATCATGAGTGACTTATATGCCCTCTACAGGAGACCAGTAGAAGCTTCTGTTCTTGCCCTCCCCTATTTAATGGGGTTGTATAGTCACCCAAATCCCCCAAATAAATGTAAAGTGTCGATACCCTGAACAATCAATATATCAGATACTTTTCAAAGCGTCCTGAAAATCTCCTAAACTGACTTTTGAGTGTGCAACATGAAGACATTTACCTGATGAGGTCAGAAGGCATCACTAAATTGTTGGTGTATAAAAGCCCAAGGTGACAGAAAGACAGAGTAAACTGCATGCACATGAAGTCTATTCGGTCCACGAGACCCCTTCTAGAGGCTGACCTACTCTCCTGAAAGATAAAATGAAGAGTACATGTGCATTATTGACTCCCATCTTATAAGCCTCCCCTGCCCACCCCACTCCCAAAACCAAAGTTTACCCGATACCAGTGGCCATCTTTAATATTGTAATTATCAACGTATGCCATTTTCACAATGTTCTGTCTTTCTTCTGTGGTTACTTTTCCTTTGGGAAGTAGCACAGGCCTCTAAAATGTACCACCGCATACTTGAATTGGGTTTAAAAAATGTATTTTTACTTTTTGGAGCTGGGCACTTCTGTGAAACTTTCAGTTCAGACCTATGCTTCCCATATCAAGGCACCATTTTTATGTAATCGACCTTCCTGCCCTCAAACCAGACGGAACTGGTTGATGGTCACCTTTTTGCTCCCAACCCACACAAAACTGGTGCTTGTGGCACGTGCTTCAATGTCTTTGAGTAATTTCAATGTCACATCATTGACACCCAATTAAGCTAATGACGCAAGTAATGTCCAGGGTTTGAGTACACAACACATTTTAACTGCATACACGATGTGTCCCAGCAACCAGGAAACACCCAGCAGTCAACAGACAAATTGGAAACATGAGGAGACAATAGGGAAGGTCAGAATAAGCTCTGAAGTGTGTAATTGCCCCAATACACAACCAAATACACAAATATTTGGAGGGCTGGAACAGTGTATTCCCATTGGTTTGCATGTTAAAGTAACCTTAAAAAAACTGGTCACATTAGTAGCTGTGATTATATGATTTTTGTGAGGTATTAAGTTATGCTTTTAGATTTCCTATGCGAAATTTGGTGCTTCTATAAAGTGCAGTTTTGTTTTCAAGTTATTAAGTTGCAAATCATAATGTAAAGTAATGGGAATACACAATCCTAGCCCTCCAGTGACTGCAGTGCCCTCTTTTAGGCAGGACTAGAACCTTCTGTTCTTGTCCTTGCCAATTGTAAGATGTACAGTACACCCCAGGTGGCCACTTGGAAGTGCTCAATCAGACAGGCACAATCCTTAAGCAAGTGGTAATCACCATAAATAATGAACGACATTGCGGCCCCAGACCCTTCTTTCATCATTTGTTTTTATCTCATCAGTCTTATTTCAGGGTCGAAACTTCAATGCTTTTGTTTTTCAAATTTACTTTTCCCAATCACTCCAATATTGTTCTTTGATTTTTGCAGTTTAAGGAAATCTGGCAAGCAAGATGCTTTTCCAGATTCCTTGTAGTAAAAAGAAAACAGATATTGACATACATGTAACATATCAAAAGAATTACAAAATATTTTCTATGCTCATCTTTTTCCTGGATTTTTTTGTTTTATCATTGTTTATCCCACCCACATCTTTCTGCAACATTTATGATGTGAGACTTACAAGCCATAAAATACTTCAACCAATTATACAGCCATTCTCTGAAAAACATTAAATCTCACATAATGGAAACAGAAAGTGGTAGCATCAAGTTCCTTGTGTATTGTTTTATTAAAGCCCCACATCTCAGCCACGCAGAACAATCACCAGTCACCGCAGTCTGACAGTGCAATAAAGCCTGTTTTGAGAGACTAACCCTTGGGTAGGCCAAAAAGTGGTCACATAAGGCAGGTGGTCACTCAATGGACCTGCAATATCTGCCAAAAAGACTGCCAATGCCACAACAGGCTTTTTATTTTTGCTGGAACTGCAGAATTAAAACATCCCTGTTGAAATAAAGTTACATTGCTGCTTATCAAAAGTCTTATAAACAGATTAAAATATTTAAAGCAAGTAACAGGTCTCAAGTATCAATCAATCAATAGGTTTTGGAATGCAGCTTACGTAAGACAATGATGTCATTCTGTCATTCTATTGCTCATTCCCCCCTCCTCCCCCCCCCCCCAAAAAAAAGATGTGAATTAACCCTCTCTCCCTCACCCCCTCAACCGACTTGAACCAGCTGTTGGTCAAATGTCGTCTGCTTTGATGTTTTTGACTAATTTTAACAGTTCAAAGTGCAAAGCTGTTGACCTGGACTATTCTTATTGTGTCTGCACTGGTAGGCATGCTGGTAGCTGAAAGAAAGGTCAGTTTCCAAAGAATACAAATTTAGGATCATTTTGTCAATTCATGACACCTCGTTTTTTTTTTTTTTTGGGGGGGGGGGGTCAAAATTGATGACAGAAGAACAGATCCATGTAATTGGCATTTATACAAACCTCTGGTCGGGAAAACGACTCTGGATCTTCCCCGTCCTCATCTGACTCGGAACCAGCACGAGCAGATATAGACGGCTCTGGCTCCGGCTCCTCATCAGAGGTTTCCATGGGGTTATCGCCTTCATAGAATGTTTCCCCTCTCAAGGTCTCTTTCATGACCACTTGTTCCTTTCAAATAGAAGTCATACAAGAAAAAAAAATCTGATCAGTTTTGCATCAAAAACTGTGTGTTGTCACCCCCGAGGTACCTACACTACCCACAGCATAGCCACAGTAAACCCAAACAGGCGACGAAAACTTATTTGAAGTACGTGATCCACACCAACACATCTGAGGGATGCGTCCCTGATTATTTTGTGTTCAAAATGTTTTCTGTTATCAAAATATGTAAAGAAATACCAAAGCAGATGAAATGTGACTTTGAAGCACTTTTATTCATACTGCGTGAAAGAATTGAGGACTAATTTCAGTGGCAAGTATTTAACCGTGCACCAAGGGCTGTTTTAAGCCACACAAAATTATATTGAAAATTAAGGTCCGTACAGGTAGGCCAATTATTTTTAACTCGGTGCTGATATGCCATGGCTTTATGATGATATGCACTACTAAATGTTTTTGGTAGCATATGACTGGTCTTGCTGGCAGCCAATGTCACCAGGTGGCAGCACATGGAATAGGATGGTGGCTAGCATCACTGCAACTGAGGGCCAGTAAGAGGTATTAGGGTTGTGGCAGCAGACAGCGGCACCTGGTGGGGATTTTTGTCACCAGCCCTGCTTTTCCGCTGTCAGCTGCTGGTCTCTGCTATCTGCTCCATTGTCTTGCAGGTAAAGTATGGATTCAGTTGGACAGGAACAAACTGTACCCAGGATAGATTTGACTTTATCACGTTTATAACTAAACATATATGTTTAATCACTCAATATACCATTGTTCACTTTGAAACTCATTCACTCATACAAATACCGCAGTTTACTTTGCAATTCCTTTACTTGTCATCAATTTACTATTATTCACTCAGACGATTCGTGCTTTAGGAAACAGGCAGTTGCCAGTGTTAGTCTTTTCAAACTTTTGAGAATATCCCAGATCAACAGCTTTTTTCGGTGTGCATTGGGTGCAATGCACCCAATGCATGCCGAGAAAAGCTGTTGACTCAATCCAAAAATTTGTCACTGAAAGAGTTAATTAAAAAAATGGTAAACGAGGCAATGTTTTTCTCATAATAACAGTTCATGAAAAGTAATAAGGCAGAAGATCTTCCATGTGTCACATACTCAGACTATACCTGCATTTGTGCTGTTATTCTGGTGCAGAATAGGGACTGGTGATTACTTGTATCAACAATGCCACAACCTTAAGTACAATAACTTTAAGTACAGTATCCTTTATATGCACAATGGTCAATACCAAATAATTATTATGTGGAAGTCGGAACGACATTTTGATCTATCTTATTTTCAAAGATTTTCCAAATGTAATGTTTGAAATGCCCCAAATTAACATCACAACTTTTATTCCGCATTCATTAATGCTCAAAGGTCAACCACAAATAGGAGTATTGGGGCATAGCATTTCTTTTATTTTTTGAAATTGTCGAGTTTTAAAATTTGAAAGGGTCTTAACCAGCATAACTAAAAATGCAACAACCTTAAAGTTTGTTTAATATTCATTAGATGAAAAAAAGGTATAAGGCTGCACGCAATGTTTCTTTGTTTAATATTCATTAGATGAAAAAAGGTATAAGTTCTTCTCCTCCTCCTCCTCCTCCTCCTCCTCCTCCTCCTCCTCCTCCTCCTCCTCCTCCTCCTCCTCCTTCTTTCCCATTTTGTTTGTTACTTTTTAAAGTGACAACTCTTCTTGTGGCCAAACCAAAGTATACTTATACTCTGAATTGCTCTAATTTCACTGTGGTATTATTTTAGCTTATTTTCCTGAACAAAGAAAACCATAAAAACAAAAACACAGTGAAATACATGTAGCATTTATACATTGTTGAATAGGAATTACACGGTAAATAGTGAGATTAAAACTACATGTACAATAAAATGTCAACAAGTTGATGCTGACAATAATCTTATCTCCCGCCCATGTAACTATAATACAATGTTTTCTGTCTTCAGGGAACCCCCCAATTGCAAGCAGCTACGCCAAGTCTGCCCTGATCATGGTGGAAGCATCAGTCTGTGCCCTGGCAACACAGGAAGTGAGCAGGATCGCAGTTAAATATGAATGTCTCCTATTGCAAGCAGCTACGCCAGGCTTAAAAGGTCATATTTGACAGACTCTGTAAAAATTTCAGATTACTCAGTGTAATAGTTCTGGACAAATGGGCCAGAAACACTTCTCAGACTTTTAATGAATATCACTAATCAACTAATGAAGGAGAATAACGAGCCACACAAAACAATCAAAAGGCGCACCTAGCAGCTAAGGACTACAAGCCATAAAAAATTCAGATTGCTGAGTGTAATAGTTTTGGAGAAATAACCTGGAAACCATTTTGAGACCTTTAACAAACATCACTAATTAACTAGCAAAGGGGAATACAGGCAGATGTAATAGTTTCTGGAGAAATGGCCCTGAAAAAATGGTGGGATGGACCGTTGTGATTACCATATCCCCCCCACAGGGAATTAAATTTTTAAAAACCCTGAAATTTTCAACGGTGAAAATAAAGCAATTTACAGTGTACAAGTTTTGTAATGATTGACGTCATAACAGTTATATTGTAATACAGTTAATACCTTGTCCATACCCATAGTCAGGTTATCCTGTCCTTTAAAAGACACGTGTAGAATGCAGCACTCAGTCTCTGTTGCATCACAGAGCAAAGAGTTGGAACAGAGACCAACTCCTCGTGACCACTTTACATAAAACATTTACGTTTAGCCAGGGGTTGGAAAGAACTTACTGGCCTCTGAGGAGTCCAGTTATGGATGAATCCAGTCCCATATTTTGGCACACTGTGTATTTATTTTCATCAACACTTGCCTGGCCTTTCTATTGTTTTATTTCACCTGCGAGACATTATCAGAAATCCTTATTATTATTTTACAATTGCATAATCATTGGGTTTTTTTTGGCCTGGATTTGATAATTTTGAGAAATGACAGTTTGCATTACATTATCAACACACTACCTGGCCAGGAAAAAAACCCTGCTTGTTAAGTCAATCCAAACAAATTCTAAGGTGAAGGGTGTTTACCCTCACTACCCTGTTGATTGCACTAAATGGGGCACTCATGACCTTGGGAAGTGGATGCCGAAACCAAATTCACTTAAGTGGCCTTGGGACCTTGAAAATTAGGTCAAGGTCACCCATGAATTGAGTATCCCTAAAAAATGTGAAGCAGCTATGAAATGGGAAAGGATGGGGTACTCCCAGCATTATACATTCTGTGATATTTGTGACAGAAAAATAAGCACAGACAGTACAACAAGAGGCCTATGGGCCTAATGCTCTGCTGGGACTGTGGCTATATTGCACCTGTTCATTTCAAAGTTGCAAGTCCTCAAGTAACTTCTGAACATATAAAGCCTACCGTATTCATTCCAATTGGCACACTGTGCACTTAAAAAAATATTTAACACGAAAATTCAGCCCAGAAAAATTGATCATAAGCACACACACACATTTTTCACATGGCGAGTCTTCCAAAGAGTTGGAACAGTTATCATATTCACATCTGTAAAATCAGTGGTAAAACTTTTAATATAAATTTTGTAGACTCACCTATAAAACACCATAGGATGATAACATATATATCAATCTTTATTACTGTTGATGAAAAACCAAAAAATTGGTAAACAGAGTTGACATTCAGCTAACTAAATGCCTGGGCCTGCCTCCCATGTTAGCAAGCCAGCATGACTACCTAAACAGGAAGTGGCGACTGATCATGTGCAATATGACAGGAAGTGCTCAGGAAAGAGGGAGTTCTTGCTTTCAAATTACACACGGCGGTGCAGATAAGGTGAAGAGCATTTAAAAAACGCAACAAACAAACCACCATGCTTTTTGTGATAAAAAAATTGTACTTGATCGGAAACTATTGATTTCATAGGTGATAAAAGAGTTACATTGAAAACCACACCAGTCTCACTGCAAGTAACTTGGGGATTATTCAGTAAAAGTGGGGGGTGCGCTTATTGGGGCATGTGTACTAATTGGAATGAACAGGGTATGTAAATTTAGAGTATAAATGCCCACCAGGTGGCACTTTGCTCCACATGTAATCATAGCTTATTTGCGCAATTCCTGTGATGGATATTGTTGCATGCGCCAAAACAACAAAGAGTGAGTCCTTGACTTTAGGTCCTCAGTGACCTTGGGACAGAAGATCAAGGTCACTCATATTATGTAATACAAGAGGCCCATAGGCCTCGTGCTGTGCTGACATTGCCATTAATGTCCAAGCTGCATCCTGCCATTACAAAATCACCTCTTTCAACTTTACAGGTATGCTGACCTCACAAAAATAGGCAAGGTCACTGATATATATCAAATTCTAGCTTTGGACATTGTCTATATACAGTATCCTATAGATTTGGCAAGTCTAATCCAATTACTTTTCAAGATATTGAATTTTATATCTTAAAACACATTTGGCTCATACATTCACTCAAATTATAGGTGGTGGCACTGGTATCAATAATTCTCAACTTAGACTTCGACCTTCCCCGCAATCCCATCAAATTTGGTGAAGATGTGCCAAAAAGCATTAAAGATGCTAGAGTGTTCACAAGATGTTCATATTTTGACCCCTATATTACATAATATTACAGGTGGTGCCACCAGTATGGAAAGGAATATAGATTTTTATAGACCCTATAAGTCCTAAAAGTTATATTGGGCTTTAATATATATAACTTAAAAACTGTAGATGGTATTGCAGTCACAACAGTATCACATTTGATCTGTATATTACATAATACTATAGACGACACTACCAACATTGATGTTGACAAAGATTTTTATACACTTTATAACTCCTAAACAGCATATAAGCCTGTCTTAAAAATGAGGTAATGTGCAGTGCAGAGCATTCACGACATGACCCCTATATTCAAACTGGCCATTTGACCTTGACCTTTAAACTCAGATTAACAAATTGTTTGTTCAAAATATGCATCCCGCACCCAGCTTTCCATATACAGTCTGTGTGTTCAAATCAGGTAATAATTTTTTTAGTTATTGAAGAAAAACAATAAAGTTGGACAAGTGCCAAACTCCATAATTACTGGGTCACAATCACCCAAACAGTAGGTCACCAAGTACTAATTTATATATTATGTAATCAAGTGCAATTTTGATCTGGAGGCTCAATTCTCTTTGCCATTGATGTCCAAGCTACACCCTGCCATAACAAAATCACCTGTTCAACTTTACAGGCATGGTTACCACACAAAAATTGGTAAAGTTCACTGATATTATAGAACATTCTACCTTTCGCCATGGTCTATATAAAAATATTCTATAAATTTGGCAAGTCTAATCTAATAACTTTTCCAAATACCAAATTTTACATCTTAAAACACATTTTGGCTCATAATTTCAGTCAAATTATAGGTGGCACCACTTGTACCATTAGCAACTTAGACTTTAACCTCCCCCTAAATTCCACTAAATTTGTTGAAGATCTGCCAAAAATTGAAGATGCTGGAGTGTTCACAAGATTTTCAGATTTTGACCCCTTTATTACATAATAATGTGGGGGGTGCCACCAATATCGAAAGGGGTCTATATTTTTTTATACACCCTATCAGTTCTGAAAGTAAATTTGAGCTCACTTGAAAACTGTTGATGGCATCACACTAACCAGAAAAAGTTTACAGACGGACGGACGGACAGACATGAACGGCTGCATAATCTCTGAGACCTTTGCTCAGCACGGCTAAAAACTTAACATACTACGAAGCACATACGCTTATTTTCCCATCACGTTGTGACCGAATGGTTCCATGGTACAAAGCTGATGAATCCAGAAAAATTCTCTTTTAATCTCAATGTTTCTGTCTTTTTGAGTTTGGGGGGTATTCGAACATGTGCCAAGATCTGAATCTTGTATCTGTAGGTATCCCTGCATTCTCAAGTCTCTTGCAGTTACATACATATGTATGTGTATTACATTTGTAATGGATGTTGTGAAGATATTTGAGTTTGAACTACGGCCACTTTTCAATGTTACAACTACCTCACAGGAAATGTGGAGGAATTCTGGTTGAGATTCATGTTCTCAGAAAGCAGAATGACATTAGGAGGTGAATCAGTGTACTCAAGTACATTTGTATTGTTTATTACATGTTTGTTTTAGCTGCTAGGTACATGTAATAAGAGACACATGTCCTAACCTGTGTGGTCACCTCTTGTGCAGTGTCTCCCAAGCGGCTGCTGCCCATCCTGTTTAGAAATGTTCTCTAAATCTCTCCATAAGTGTACCGGAAGTTTGACCTACACATCGTTTGTCACATGTTACGAGGTATATTACACTGTTATGTTAGCAGGAGCCACTTTGTGGTGTGCTGCGCTTGTCCTGTTGCAGTGATTTTTGTTGTGCCATACCCCTTCCCCCCCCCCCCCCCAAAAAAAAGAATGTGTAGTGCAGATTATTTGCCAAATTCAACACCTTTCCTCTTCAACATAAAGGATGCAACTCCATCCATAGAGCTACATGCATCATCGTACTCTTATTTGGACTTTCTATGCATTGCAGTGTTTGGGAAAAGCTCCAGACAAATTTTGGCCACAAGGGAGGAAGGGAGGAAGGGAGGAAAGAAGGAAGGAAGGAAGGAAGGAAGGAAGGAAGGAAGGAAGGAAGGAAGGAAGGAAGGAAGGAAGGAAGGAAGGAAGGAAGGAAGGAAGGAAGGAAGGAAGGAAGGAAGGAAGGAAGGAAGGAAGGAAGGAAGGAAGGAAGTAGTCTTGTCACGAAAAATCTGTGCTGACACAGATATAACTAGTGGATGGTACAATGTCAGGGTGCACATGTTGATAATGCTTTTATGTGTATCATTTAGGGAAAAACACCGGTAAACGTTAAATTTAAAGGAGGCTAGGCACGCGATCATCTTGCAACCATACTTTGATGTCATACGTCTTCCTTAAATTACAAAGTTAGTCTGCCACCTTGTTACCATGGTGATATCACTTACATCCTACCATTTAAACTGCAATGTAGATACCATGCTGATACCCGACTTTGATCTTACCATACGAACTATAACCCTTTTACCATGGTGATCGATAGATTGTGTTTAGATCTTACAATACTTAGTAAAAACTGTGAACCAGTTATAACAAAGTAAGATCTTACATTAACTCTTTCAGTGTAAAATTTTGAACTGAGTCAACAGCTTTTCTTGGTGCATATTAGGCGCATTGTGCCAAATACGCGCCAAGAAAAGCTGTTGACCTGGGACCTCCTCTATGGAATTACAGGCATACTGGTACTTGAATGAAAGGTCTTTTTACGAGGAATACGAATCTGTGATCCTGATGATAATTCAGACTAGTTTCATTTAAGTAGACTGACTTAAGTAGTGATTGGCACTGAAAGAGTTAACTGCATACTTATCTGAGTTACCATTGCAAGACCAGACTTTGATCTTACCATATAAACTATGATTAGTGGATATCAGACTTTGACTTTACCACACAAACTATGTCATGATGCTGATATCAAAGACTAAACTCTTACCATCTGTTTCAGCACCGCGGCACTTGATCGGCTTTTCCGTTTTGCTTTAATCACTGGTGATCTCAAGGAGCCAAGATTCTTGTCCCTACAGCATGGTAAAGTGGTCATCAGTATTTCACACTTACATAATATGACTACACATGCAGTGTAACAATGATAGTTGTATCTGTGAGGTGGGGTCAGGTGAGGTAAGATGAAGTCAGGTGACATGAGATCCCTTTATTTCACGCCTGAAGGTCCACACAGTAAAATTATATTTACACTGATGCCACATATCAATCATAAACAAGAGGGCTGTGGGAACAGCCCATGCTCAGCTGACCTAGACATTCATTCCACTTGCAGCTCTGTGAACTTGGGATAGGATCAAGGTCACCCATGTACTGAGTAAGTCTGACATTAATAGAAAAACACTAGCATGTGTAACATCAAGGTCCCAGTTCAAGTAGTTCTCAAGTTATAGTGAAGAGTAACATTCATGTATATTTCACTGTGACCCCAGAAATGAGGTCAAGGTCACTCATGTACTGTCGTAGCATGACCTTCGTAGAGCAACTTTAACATGTGCAACATCAAGGTCCTAACTCAAAACAGATCTCAAGTTACCAAGTGAACAGTAAATTTCATGTCAATTGTCCTGTAACCTTGGGAATGAGGTCAAGGTCAAAACATCATTGAAGCATGACCATTTGCACAAAATAGGTAGACACTCATAAAAGGTACATCCCTACCAAGTTTGGCACAAATCTGGCACAAATTATTTAAGTTATTACCATCACGAGAAATCCCAATGTTAAACTTTCTTACTAAAACTTTTTTTTTTAATTTTGCAAAAAAAAAAAATTAAAACACCACTGGAGTGTGACCATTTGAACAAACTTGGTAGACACCCACCCAAGGTACATTGCCACCAAGTTTGAGTAATTAAAATCTGAGAGACAGTTTCTTCAGAGAAGTCCAAAATGTGAATTAGCATTATAATGCCCACTGACTTGCACAGTAAGCAATAGAAAAGGTGCATTTACTGATAGGTTCCCAAACTGAAAAAAATCATTCAAAATCAGGAATCCACAGCAGTGCTACCTAGTGAACATCTTTGCTTTACACTTTCACAAGAAACATATCCACAAAGTTTCAACTTAATCTGAGAGCCGGTTCTGGAGAAGAAGTGACAAGTAATGAAAACACACAAAAATTCATTCTGGATGACGGTTTTGGAGAAGTCGAAAATGTGAATTAGCATTAGAATGCCCATTGACTTACATAGTAATCAATAGGAAAGCTGCATTGACCGATAAGTACCTGAATTGAAAAAATCGTTAACTAGAAGCTGGTCAGTGACCGCAAAACCCCTTGGCCAGGACGGATGGACGGACAGACAGACGGACACATGGGTGACGACACTATCCCTCCAGTAGGTCAGGTTACTTCTGGTAACCTAATGACAAAGCTTTGGTGCAAATGCAATGAGCAGAGATATCATGACAAGGGCATTTGTCTTCAGTGCAGCAGCGTGACCTAAATAGGACCCAGTGACCTAGTTTTCAAAACACACCTGAGCCATCCTTAGGACCAACTGACATAAATAATTGATGAAGCTACAAACAATATTTTTTGAGATATTGTATTAACGGGATTTTTTTTATTCAATATAGCACTTTGACATAGTGACCTACTTTTCAATAGGCACCTGAAGCACCTCAATGGCCTTCTGTGATAAAAATTCTGTCTCTGTAAAGTGAGTATTTCTGGAGATATGGCGTGGCTAGGCCATTTTTCTTCAATGCAACACTGTGACCTAAATATGTGACCCAGTGACCAAGTTTTTACTAGGTGTCTGAGGCATCCTTAGGACCAACTGTCATAAATAATTGGTGCAGCTACAATGAGTAATTTAATATTTGAAGAGATCATGGTATGGCCATTTTTCTTCAATGCAGCACTGTGACCTAAATATGTGACTCAGTGACCTAGTATCAATAGGCATCTGGGGCATCCCTAGGTCCAACTGTCATAAATAATTGATGAACCTACATTCAATAGTTTTTTAGATATTGTGTGAATGCCAGTTATTTTTGCAATGTAGTACTGTGACCTGAAAATGAGACTTTGTGACCTACTTTTCAATAGGCACCTGAAGCACTTCAATAACCCCCTGTGATAAAATTTGGTTTCTGTAAAATGAGTATTTTTGGATATATGGCGTTAACAAGGCATGGACAGACGTCTCCTTAGAAACTTAAAAGCTTCATACACTATTTCACCATACCAACACTGGTAGAAACTGGTAAATAATAATACAATTTCTAGCACCATAAAGTTGACTAGAGGTGTTATGAGGTAAAGTGTACTAAGGTATTAGCTGGAAGCCACCTCTTCCACTATACTGGATGAAGATTGAAAAGAAAGATATCCGGCAAAAAGTGAGTATGATCATGGTTTTCTGACATAAGATGGACTAGAGAAAATTCTCCAGGTGGGTTAAGTATACTTTACCCCGGGTACTTTCCCTCTTACCACTCTAAACACTTTGAGAATTACACTTTGTCATTTCAAGCTCCATCTTGACACAATTTGACTAATGTTCTTGAGTTAGTGTTGTATTTATTAGGTATTTGGTCATATCTCTGGAAACATTTCAACAGAGTTTTCTGTAGTTGTTGTGTTTTATAACCTTTGTGCTGTAGCTTTTGCAACAAAGTTCTGACTCTATTGATAAAATCGCTAAAAAGTGTGGTGTTTCTAGCAATATGTATCACTTGTACGATACAAACTCCATATGTTTGTTTCTCTGGAATGTTTCCTGTCAGATCAGGGTAGCAAATAATATCAAATTTGAACTGGTCTCTCTTGTCAAATATTTTTGTTACATACTGGTTGTTCTTTATTTCTATATCCAGATCAAGGAAAGTGGCTTTTGTATCACTTTCATTTTCCAGATTTAATATTAGTTCTTTGGGATATACATGTTCACAATTTCCCATAATTTCATCTCCATTGTTTAAAGCACACAGGTCATCTATAAATCTTCTTGTGAGAGAATATGATCTTCTTGCAGCTGTAAAGTTTGTTTTTTGCCAATTCCTCCATCCATTTTGATCCATAAAAATGTAAATAAAGGTTGGCAATATATGATGCTGTATCTGTTCCAATTGGTATGCCTGCTATTTGTGGATAGACTCTGGTTCCAAAGCAAAAGTATGCTTGGTTGATAATGTATTCTATCATTTGACCACACTCTTGCTTCGTGTAAGATATTCCTTTGTTCTTACCTTTATGAAATTTAGCCTCAGCACCAGATATTTTAATATACTGACATGTGCCGGATGGACGGACGCATAGGTGACGGACAATACCCCTCCAGCCTTATGAGCCAAGGGGTAAAAATCAGGGATCTACAGCAGTGCCACCTAGTGAACACCTTTGTTTGACCGTTCCACAAGGAGCATATCCCCCAAGTTTTAGCTTAATCTGAGAGACTGTTCTGGAGAAGTCAAAAAAGAAAGAACACATCAAAAAATTGTTAAAAAATTAGAAAAAAAAAATGCTGCGCCACCCGGTGCACAAATTAAGAACTAAGAATCCCTAAGACTATTCCTGTGCGATATCAAAGCAATCGGGTGAGCGGTTTCATTGACAAAGATTTTTTTAAATTTGCCCCAAAAAAGGAAAAAAAAATCATAAAAAGTCCAAAATCACTGGAGCATTACCATTTGAACAAACTTGGTAGAGACACACCCAAGGTACATTGTCACCAAGTTTGAAGTCAATCTGGCTGACAGTTTTGGAGAAAAAGCGGATTGTTGACGACAGACGACAGGCAAAGGACCATAAGATAAACTCAACGACTGACAAGTCAGTTGAGCCAAAAAGGACCATGATAACTCAATGCTCTGCTGACTGGAATCTTGCAGACTATTTTTCCATTCAATGTAAATAATAGGCCCATAGAGCGCAGATCCTCTGGGTAACCAGCCTCAGCCCCAGGATGGGATACCCTTTTGAATTCAGTGCTGGAATGACAGACTTTTTGCCCAAAATGGCTTTTGAGGGACATTTGCAACAATTATAGGCGTGTTGCCATGGATCTACGTGGGTTTCAATGGATTATCTGTGCGATACACCTGTAAAAAATAGTTTTGGAACACTGTAAGTTGCTTTATTTTCTTTTGACAGTTTTTGTATTTTTGACATTTCATTGTGGTTTTAATTTCACTGTTTGGACATAATTCCTACTCTAACAATATCAAAATAATATTTAACTGTGTTTTTATTTCCATGGTTTTGTACCCTCAGCAAAATAAGCGAAAATAAGAATACAGCAAACTTAAAGCAATTTACAGTAAACTGGTGAGTTGCAGCTTGTTGGTATGTATGGAAACGGAGAAATCATGTCAAAAGTGAAGTGGGATGGTGGTTCAGATGTCAGCTTCATTTCAAACCTTTCTGTGTGGGAGCTCTGTCTGACCATGTTGTGCTTCTAGGCCCACCCTACCCCAATCTTATCAGTAGGAGTGATTGACTGCACAGATGAATACACAATAATTTATTGCAGATAAGGCCCTATGTGGGCCATTGCACATACACATGTTCCAGGTTCACCCTCCCCCCCCCCTCCCCCAATATAATAGCAAGAATGCTTGACTGACGAAACGTTAACAGTGCCTGTGACAGAAACATCTATGTACATGTATAAAAGCAAAGCATCCCATTTAAGAGTTTGGACAATATTACAATACATGCAATTTTGATTTGATATGATTATGATATGATATGATATGATATGATATGATATATGACATGACATGATATATGATATGATATGATTATGATATGATATGATATGATATATGATATGACATGATACTATGTTAGCACTAGCAGTAGCCAAAATAGCCAAATGCTACTAAAACTTCAGAATAGCTATTAAGAGTAGCAAATGGCTACTAATATTTCCAAAAAATTCTTTATTTTCACGCAGAAATTTAACAGATTTCAAGTCTGCGTAGCTCTTTTCTAGCCAAATTGAAATTTTGGCTACTAATTTTAAAATCCCATCGCTAAACTAGTGATATGATATGATATCATACATCCCTGGTTATCATTCATGTGTGATGGGTTGCTATGGCAAGATGAGCTTTGGTATTGCACAGCAAGGTGGCTCAAAATGCGGCTAAAATCAGCAATTGGAGACTTTTTCCTTATACATGTATAATCAATTAGATGTGAACAGCCACAAGTTCCTAATTATAAATTCTTAAATATCACCCTCAAAATGGTTATTAGACATTCAGTTCCAGTATGGCCAATCAGAGAACAGGATTCTCACGGACCCCAGAATTATAAATTCAAAAACATATAGCTTAAGATGGACGCCACAAGGTCGATAGTTATGAATCTATAATTAAGGGGTCTGTGAAAATCTTGTTCTCTGATTGGCCATACAGGAAGTGAATGCCTAGTAACCATTTTGAGGGTGATAGGATTATGAACCTGGCTCTCTTTGTCCAAATTTAACAGTATTGGATGATATCTGGGTGAGGCTGGTTACCCAGAGGATCTGCCCTCTATGGGTCTATTATTTACATCGAATGGAAATATAAAGGTTATCACATGGTTGTAGCTGTTTCACCCCTGTATCAGCCCCTTGCACCTTCGATCTTGTGGTGATAAGGGTGCTCAGGGGATGATACAGGGGGTGAAACAGTAACAACCATGTGATAACCTATAAATATTATATTGTGTTATGTTATGTTATGTTATGTTATGTTATGTTATGTTATGTTATGTTATGTTATGTTATGTCATGTTATGTTATATTATATTAGATATACTTGTACAACAGTTGCACTTTCAGCCAAATACACGGCAATGCCACACGGTGGCCAAAATAAGAACTAAGTGGCCCCCAGGTGATCTTTGTGGGCAATATCAAACCTATCTGCCCAGGAGATCCTGAGAAGAAGAAACTTTGTTGGTTTTTTTTTTTTGGGGGGGGGGGGGGATTTTTCTTTTAGGGTATTCCCAGGAGGCATTAAAATCTCACCAGGACTCATCTATACGTAAATGTATAAATGTAAACCCAAACATTATAATGATATTGGAAATAGCTGTTCCATCTGAAAATTGAATCTTTATTAGATTTACTGAGAATATGTATTTTTAACCACATATATATATATAGTCATGATTTACTATAAATCATCCATCCAAGTATGAAAGCCCTACCTAGGCTAGTCAGTGAACCAGCACCACTCCAATGTGTTCGGTTGAGAGATCCACAGACACATATCTTCAGACAGACATAAGACAGTGGTATTTGGTCTTGCATGCCTTGAGCAACTGTCTCGCTTTTCTTAACACTAAGCATTCTTAGGTGAGAACGGTAGACATTCTCACGTCTATTCTGAGGTACATGATCAACACTGAGGGTGAGGGACTCGGGTCAAGTCTTTGAAGCATGATGTGATCAAATAAAGTGTGATAAACAGCACATACCTCAAGTAATTCATAACTATAAATCATTCACCCAAATATTAACTCTTTCAGTGCCAATCACGACTAAAGTCGATCTACTTAAGTCAAACAAGTCTGAATTATCATCAGGATCCCAGATTCATATTCCTCATAAAAAGACCTTTAATTCAAGTACCAGTATGCCAATAGTTCCAGACAGAATAACCCAGGTCTGCTGCAGAATTTTGCATGTCTCCAATATCTGTTAGTTTCAACACCAGATACCGGTATGTACATGAGGCTTTTTATCCTGGTATACATGCTTGTGAATTGTGATATAACAAAAACACATGTACCCACACATGGATACACACCCACATATTTACAGATTTATAAAGAATGTTGCAAAGATTTATGGCTGTGAATTGCAGCCACATTCCTCTTCTTTTTTACTGTGGTTACTTAACATAACATTTTGCAATCTACTCTTCGGTGATCCCTTCAGACACCTCCATTAATTGTACAACTGCATGCCTCTATGGCTTGCAAGACTGATTCTGTGTGCATCCCACAAGTTGATTTCCATTAATCAGAATAAAGTTTCTTCAAAATGACACTTGACTACAAATCACTTAAGGTCCTAGTGATAGGCCGAAGGGATGGTCCTACACGCCCAATTCTTCCACGAAAAAGTTTCATTCTAGTGCAGTCCTTTTCCATTCAAATTGACCAAAAAGACCTGAACATAAATTATTCTCTCCTTTGACTGCTTTTGCACTTAATTTCTGATAAAAAAAAATCTCTAAAACTTTTACAATTTCAGATCAGACCTATAATTGCTGTATGCCGCAGGGCTGCAGCTTTACCGGGTGGGGATAGGAAGCATTGTGCCAAAGCCCTTTTAAGGAAAGTTGCCGACTCTGGTCTTATTTTGGCCACGAAAGGGCTGACAGAAAACAGTTCTCACCGGTCCCTCAGAAATCTTTTCAGCTCTGGGGCTGTTCTCTTGTCTGCCTCCTCTGCATCTTCATAAAATGCTTGCCCTGTCCGGGACAGATAAAGAGTCCACAGGCGCTTTACCACATCCTGTGGAAAGAAAATAAATACAAGATGCACAACATGCAAAATTTAACTCACTCTGTAATGATATAGTCAAGAACATGGTCATTGGCTCACCACATGGCAAGTCATGCTGTTGTGGCAGCTGCAGCATCACTTGTCAGGCAATTGAAAAACAAGTGACATGGGCAGCTGCAGCATGACAAACAGACAATACAAAATCTGCCAACTTTTGACCACATGTGTAATCACATTGCCACACCCTATTAAAAGCTCCTCTTTCAGAAGAATTTGCACATATCTTCATCTTATGAATATGTGTATGGGAAAAAACAGAAACCAGTCACACCCCTTCCATGAGATACACTTTTTATGCCCCATCCTTTTTTTGAGACAAGTCACCTTGTTTCTTTAACCTGCTTTTTAAACCTTTCCCCCTTAAAGTGGCCCAAACTGGCTGGTGCTCAAATGTTGCCTGCTTCAATGTTTTCCACTAATTTCAACAGTAATGAAAAACAAATTTGCCTAAAAATGGTAGATGAGACCAATCCAGATCACATCCCAGGTAAACAGCTTTCCTTGGCATGGTTTTGACACTTAATGCCTAACCCATACCAAGGAAAGTTGTTGACTCAGTTTTAATTCAAGAAAGAAAGGGTTAAGCTGAACCCCATGCCTTTCAATAGCAGTGGAGAGATGACAGGTGCGTTTAGTTGGGACTCAAAGTACCCGCACATAGCTATCTCTGTTCTCTCCAGGGAAATCTTTGGAGTTCCTAGGAAAACTGTGGAAAAACATGTGGAATTCCTTGGATCTCGAGACTGTATGGAAAAATATGTCACACAAGGACAAATGTTATTTTTTACCTACCATAAAATCTTATAAATTTGCAACAATAGTAAAATTTTCAATGACAGGACACTCTAAACGGAACATCTGCCACAGACAGTTCCATATACATGTATTGACCAGGAACTTCTGGCCATACAGCTGATTCTGTGCAGATCTCTGAGGTCACATCGAAAGTGTTCTGCACATTTTCAAAAGCTGAGGAAAGTGTCCAAATTTATGAATGAAAGTACCTCCAATCTCTTTCAGTACATTTTTCAAAGAATTCCACGGAATTCCTGAGCCAATACTCCATGGAATTCCAAAGAAGTTTTCCCGCAAAAATCTCTGAGAAAACTCTATGGAATTCCTTGGGAAGTATGGAGATCTCTATCTACAGGCAACATAAGGTTTGTACCTTCAGGTTCTTCATGAAGAACTCATTCAGGTATCACCATGCCTAGTCTATTAACCTTAAACCCTCAGAAATGTAACACTGACATACTATAATGACATGCAACTTATTCCAATTAAAATTTACTAATAATGGTCCTTTCTTGTGTCATCTGCTTCTTCTGTTTTTCTTTTTTTAACCCATTCCTGGTCAGACTATAACTGAGTCAATAGCTTTTCTTGGTACAGGTTGGGCACAATGCCTCCAACCCACACCAAGGAAAGCTAGTGACTTCATGCGTGCCATCAATGAATGGTCTTACATACAACCTTTTCCTTTCAACAAAGTTTCTCTACATATGAAGGATTCCCAGTAAAAGTAATGCTAAATTTAATTGATAAAATAACATTACCACTTTGAACATAGGTGGAGTATTTTGGGGACTACAAGAGGCAAAACAGACAGAAATGGTTCACGTAAAACATTGTAAACAGATACTTAGAACAAGTAACCAAACATCAAATGAGGCTGCTTCAAGGGAGTGTGGTAGATTCCCACTATTACCTATAATCAAAAAGTATTAAATATTCAAACTAAGTTAATTAGAATGCCTAGTGATAGATTATCCAGAACATGTGAAACCTTATATTAAAAAAAAAAAAGAAAAAAATGGATGAAAATGGAAGAGTAACACCGTTAACCTACACAAGACATATCCTGTTTTGTTATGGTTTTAGTTATGCCTGGTTAAACAAGGAAAATATGTAAATTTCATACTTTCATTTTTTTTTCATACTTTTATGTTGCAGTTTACACAAAGTATAAAGGATAATCATTGGGCAGCAAGCATTCTAGATTCTGGTAAATTAAGGACTTACAAGCAATTTAAAAACACTGAAGAAATTGAAAATTAATTGTTTTGGACTAATTTAAGAAAAATATGGTCATGTTATGCCAGACTTAGAATTTCAAACTATCATGAAGTGAAAAGCCCGGATGGTGTACCCAAAGACGATGGTATACCTATGCCTGTTTTGTTATAGTAAAGGTAAATAAATGGTAAAATTACAACTTTTTAATTTTCAATCAATATGAAGAATTAAGAAATCATTATTTAAAGGACTCGTATAATTCTCAATCCAGACAAACATTATAGTATTTGCTAGAAACACACAAAGAAGATCTTTTTTAACTCTTATAGAGCTAATTTAGCGACTGAGTCAACAGCGCAATGCGCGGAAAGTGCCCCAAGGAAAGCTGTTGACCTGGACCAAATTTTTCACTGGGAACATAGGCATGCTGGTACTTGAATGAAAGGTCTTTTAATGAGGAATATGAATATTGGAATCATAACAGTAATCCAGCTTCATCAGCACAGCTTAAGCCGTGACTGGCACTCAAAGCGTTAATATGCGATGCACTGTGTTCATTACACACCTTAAGTACGTGCAAAACATTACTGGCACTCCAGATGTATAAGTTTGTATGTTTCCTGCACTTTTGTACCATGGATTGTTGGCCCATAAAGTATGTGAATGAATAAAGTCTCTCTCTCTCTCTCTCTCTCTCTCTCTCTCTCTCTCTCTCTCTCTCTCTCTCTCTCTCTCTCTCTCTCTCTCTCTCTCTCTCTCTCTCTCTCTCTCTCTCTCTCTCTCTCTCTCTCTCTCTCTCTCTCTCTCTCTCTCTCTCTCTCTCTCTCTCTCTCTCTCTCTCTCTCTCTCTCTCTCTCTCTCTCTCTCAACATTAAGGCAGACAACAGTTTCCATCTGGGTGTTTAGGGGGTGAGACTGATAATAAAGTGATAATTCGACAGCTTTATCAGTGCACTTTGAGTGCATTGCACCAAGAAAACTTGTAGAAAGCTCTGCCTGACTGTGAACAGTGACAACTGTGCAAGAAAAATTGATGTCTGCCATTTGGGTGTTTGTTCCTTGAATATACATGTATTACTATCTCCACATCTGCCTCCACAGGTTGCTTGACAGTGGAACAGATCTTTCTTGAGGAGCAGCAGATGAGGGATGGGTCACTGCAGAATATAGAAACTGCCTGGAAGTCTTGATATTTAGTATTCATAATAGGACTCGCTCAAGATTATCATGACGTCATTGTTTTCCTTGTAGCATATGCCGGGTGTTGTTTTATGTGTCCCCTGCCCACAAGAGTATCATGACTCTATTAGTGCCAAGTTTTGACTGACAGCTCTCTTCAATGCACACTTAGCCCAATGGCTTGCCTGGGAAAGCAGTTGACCTGGACCCTTCTCCTGCTCTCCGCAACTGCAGGCATGCTGGTACCTGAACAACAGGTCAATTTAGAAGGAATATGAATCTGGCATTGTTATTTTAATTCAAAGCACATCAACTTTCATTTACAGGAGAAAGTTCATGTGTATTGAGCCTGCTCCTAATGCACACTGTATACTTTCTCCATAATCTTAAGTGCCCATAATCTTGAGTGACTATTCAGGTTAAATTCATGAGTACATGTAGCTCAGCAATACTGCAATGCATGCTCATTTGCAAATTTGATACAATCATGAACACACTGGTTCAATAAGAACATCATCAGATGCCATATGAAATATCAAAACTTGGTACAAGTATGTGGATAAAACAAAGAAAAGAATTAATCCTACCTCCAACTGTGCACTGGCACCAAGTTTGATTAGTGCTGCCACCTGGTGTTTGATAACAAGAGTAAAGCCCTCACAAGTCTTCCAGGGTCTCCCATATTCTGCCTTTTCTGTGATGGGGAAATACATGAGCAGATGTCATGATTTGATCAGGCTTATCACTCCATTTAAAATAGCTGCAGTTTGGTAGATTTTATCGATCATATGTACTAAAACACTTAATAATCATTTAAAAACCTGGTAAAATTTTAATATGTTTGATCATTACTTATTTTCCTGCTTTTTCTTACAAGGATATTATACAATGTGAAATCAATTTCACATTTGCAATGTGTTAACATTATTGTCAATCTGCTGCATACTTTGAAGAACCCATCAAGGACAATTAGCCAAGGGAACCAAGAGTGTATGCCCTTGGTAAGCCCATGCACCTTTTTTCTTCTTGCTATCCGTCCGAGCGGCAGCTCTGAGAACGCGTCCGAAGCGGACGGCTCCCACTTGTGCTTCTGCAGCCTCTTCCACCTCCTCTTGTTGCATTGTCTGTAAAGACAAAACAAACAGGCCTGGCCTATTAAAACAAGGCTAGAAAACATGAAAAGTGAGTCCCAGCTATTTTGTTGAAAGGATGTAGCTTGGAGCGGCTTGTTCGCATACGTGTACATGTACATGATGTACAGGTAATACTGGGTCTCCTGCCAGACACTTGTGAACACTTATATATGCATTTCAATGTACACATCATGTTAGAATGGGAAGAAAATAGGGTTAGCTGATGGGTGAAAAGGGGGTATGGACAGGACGGGTGGTAGCCCTCTTTAGGGCTGCAATGACTGTAACTGCAGCTAGCTGCAGTGCAGGCCATGATTGCTCAAGCCTTGGCGGCGAGGATAGGGACAAAAGGCAGGGCTTACAGTGATGGGGCGTTCCACCGTTGGGGAAATAACTGAGAACAGGGGGCTCCCACGGCTGTGAGAGATGTGGGGCCCTAACCCCTCGGCTCTGTTCCCGGGGAATCATGTTTCTTTTTCTTTTTTTTAAAAGCCATCTGTTATTTACAGGACCATGGCACATAAGTGTTGGGCCGCAGAGATATTATTATTATTGTCTCACCTGGGACTGGGTTTGACACTGCATGCAGTAGTACAGGCCATCTGCACACTCAAATTCTTCCCCATCACAGTTCGGGCAAACAGGCATCTTCTTTGTCTATGATCCAGTTGGCTGTTTCATGTCATATGCTACAGGTCTGAAACACATTTAGAGACCAAAAATTACATTTACACTACCCTATTCACAGGGCACAAGCACCAATAAATCTGCACTGCTGAAGATGTTCATACACGAAGCTTCACCAACAAACGGCTGACTATATGCTTATCATATGTAATATGACAAGACCAATCAACATCTTTGCTTGGTGCACCCAGAGCACGCCAAGGAAAGCTGTTGACCATGCGCATATAAATTGGAATGATCTTCCATGCAAGTTTCATCCAAAATTTTGAAAAATAATCCCTTATACAGTAAAATACAATTAGCAGACGACATTTAGATGTTACCAGGGAAAACGGCATCAGGGTGGAATGAGTTAAACTTATCAGAGAGGCTACTATATACACAGTGATATTTTATTTAACAAGATATGTTTGTAAAACATAGATGCCCCCTGCCCTCATTACCCTTGCCCTTGCTACACTATTGATAGTGGTAGATGGGGCACTCATGACCTCACGAAATTAGTGAAGGTTGATCATACATCAATGTCACATATCTTAAAACTTTAACCTAGCCCTTAAAAAACGACTAAAAACCTGGACACTATAAAAGTTATAGCCCCAAAATTAGTCATCATTTAGAAACCATATTCAGCAAAGTGGCTTTATGACCTTGGAAATTAGGGCAAAGTCACTCATTTTCACTTGACCTTCTTCAGTTGTTGTGCAAAAACCACAGGAAGTCTACTGTCTGTTTGTGACCCTCAAAACTGGGTCAAGGTCACCCATCTACAAACTCAAACTAGCCCTTATAGGCAACCATAAAGCTGTGCAATATAAAAGTGCTACCTCTAAAATGCAAGTTATCATGCAGAAACAGTATTCAACCAAATGGCTCTGTGACCTTTGAAATTAGGTCAAGGTCAGCCATCTTCAAACCTGACCTAGCCTGTATATATAGACCTGTATAGTATCCCAGTCCTAACTTAAAAACTTCTTGAGTTATTGTGCAGAAACCACAGGAATTCTATAATCTCTCTGTGACCTTGAAAACTGGGTCAAGGTCATCCATCTTCAAACTCAACCTAGCCCATACAGAGAACCATAAAGCTGTGCAATATAAAAGTTCTAGCTCCAAGGTATAAGTTATCATGCAGAAATCATGAAGCCATATTCAGTAAAGTGGGTCTGTTACCTTTAAAATGAGGTCAAGGTCACCCATCTTCGAACTTTGCCTAGCCCCAAATATGGACTATAACCATGTCCAATATAAAAGTCATAGCTTAAAAACCTCTTCAGTTATTGTGTGGAAACCAAAGTTGACTCAGTTACCACTGTGACCTTGGAAACTAGGTCAAGGTCAGCCATCTTTAAACTTTGCCTAGCTTTTGACTAGAATAATGCACCTGTACAGTATCAAAGTCCTAGCTCAAAAACTTCTTGAGTTATTGTGCAGAAACCACAGGAATTCTATAATCTCTCTGTGACCTTGAAAACTGGGTCAAGGTCATCCATCTTCAAACTCAACCTAGCCCATACAGAGAACCATAGAGCTGTGCAATATAAAAGTTCTAGCTCCAAGGTATAAGTTATCATGCAGAAAGCATGAAACCATATTCAGTAAAGTGGCTCTGTGACCTTTAAAATGAGGTCAAGGTCACCCATCTTTGAACCTCGCCTAGCTCCAAATATGGACTATAATCCTGTCCAATATACAAGTCCTAGCTTAAAAACCTCTTCAGTTATTGTGCGGAAACCAAAGTTGACTCAGGTACCACTGTGACCTTGGAAATTAGGTCAAGGTCACCCATCTTCAAACGTTGCCTGGCTTTTGACTAGAATAATACATGTGTACAGTATCAGAGTCCTAGCTAAAAACCTTCTTGAGCTATTGTGCGGAAACCACAGTCTACCGACAGACCGACCGACATGTGCAACGCTATATGCCCCATCTTCTTCGAAGGGGGGCATAATAATTTAAGAGATGTCGATCAGACTGGTTGCTCATTGACTAGGAAGATATCACTCTCTGCACATTACACAGTTACAAGATGCATGGAAATGCCAGACTGACACAAGTCTTTTAAACTTATTCAGAGCGACAGTGTCTTTATGCTGCTAGGGAGCTCATTTCAAGTTTCTCACAGAATTCTCACCGAAGGTGATATGATTCAACTTTGGTTGATTTAGATATTTGATAAAACGAGAGATCTTTTCGGAGACCAGATCAGTAAAGATATGTCGAGTAACTGGGTCCAAGTCCTGATAGGGCCTTGTAGACTTTCGTAGAAACACTTCTTAGCCTGCCTGTTGACAAAGTATTGAGGCAGGCCCTGGCAAGCATGGCAGAGTACCATACACAAAATGAAGGCCTCACTCTCGCTGCCTCTCCAGTGTGCCTGCCTGAGTTCGATCCCCACAGAAATGCCACACACATGGGCAGTAGTTAAAATTGGAAAGAATCAATAACCTGAAAGCAATCAGACAACTAGTGGTATTAACAAAGCCAGCAAGTCTTTAAAGGTCCTCTTGATCGACTGGGTACCGCAAATTACAAAGTTGATGTTTAGGGTGGCTAGAAATGTTATTTGAAAACCAAAATGTTAAATTTCATTTTTGAATAGTGTTTTTTTAAAGCTCCAAAAGTGTGCCACATTTGTGCTGGAAAGCACAGGCATTTTCTCCAATCATGGCCCAATGTGGGAAAGTGTTAGTGATGTCACAAACGCGAGCCCCCGGCTATGGTGTATGTGTTATAAGCCAGAGTGCCTTCAGTTTGCCAAGAGTCATGGCAGATACAACAGAGCATAATGATTCCAGATAGAACATTTTTGAATTGCAATAATCCTCACTTGGTCCCTCTCTAAGTAAGAAATATTATTTTCATTTGGGTCAAGACCAATTAGGAATATCTCCAACAAAAATACTAAAAAGAATATATAAAAATCCTCATTTGGTCCTGGCCCACATGAGAATATCTAAGAAACCTAAAATATTGACAAAAATAAATCCAAATGGCCATTTCAAATTAGACTTGTACTAATAGTCATGTGCATGTGTGATACGGTAAAGTCAGTATTTTACATGTTTCTCGTGTTTATGTTCTCACACAGTCCAGGAGACTGGGCCAATAGAGAATATCCATGTATTACTAGGTATTTTAAAAAAATCTAGGATATTGTGGCAGTTCAATAATGTTTTAATGTCCTGGCAGTCATATCTAAGCTACAGAGAATAAAAATAAGTCGGCATGTCATTCACTGCCAAGGATATACTATCTCGTGTGAACCTCACAGCGTCTTCCTGTGCTGATTCTCACCTGGGCGCGCTGCTTGGGAATTCCTAGATGGTGCTGCTCCGATTGAGGATTATTCTCAAACAGCACGGGTTCTCAATCGGCGCGGAACAACCCCAACAAATTGGGGGGTCCATGAACTTCTTTACAAACCACCAGGGTTTGTCTCGAGTCTTTTTCGTACTAGGGCTTGCCATTTGTTTTGTTTTATTCTTTATTTACTATAGTGGGCAGCTATCTTCACTACACATTCATTCATGATGTAATAATGGGACCGGTGACAACAATGATCGAAAAACCTATCGAGAAACAATCATTGATATGAGTCATGACATAAGATAATTGCTGAGGATTACATCTTTGATAGATAGGAATAAATAAGTAAATAAAAATGTTTCTAAAATTGTTCGGTCTAGCTATAATATCATGCATTGTATATTATTCACACATTAGTGACATTTGAATAATAAAATCGTAATTATATATGTTAGGCCTAGTTAAACATTGACCAAACCGAACATATACAATATTAATTTTTTAACGACATCCGCTGTTCAGTCTTTTACTAATAATATTTTTTTTTATGACATGCATTGTGGCACCCATTTCGGTAAATTTTCATATGTTCGGTTAATAATAATAATGATAATAATACTGTAAATTGCTTTAATTTCGCTGTATTCTTATTTTCGCTTATTTCGCTGATGCTACAAAACCGTGAAAATAAAAACACAGTGAAATAGTATTTTAACATTGTTTGAATAGGAATTATGTCCAAAATAGTGAAATTAAAAATACAGTGAAATTTCATAAATAGAAAAACCGTGAAAATTTAAACACGCGAAAATAAAGCAATTTACAGTATTACTGTGGCTCTCCGTTTATGCGCCACGGTCCTGTGTGACACAGGTGGCCTAGGAAAAAGGAATGGCAAAAAAAGAAAAATAGATGAGATGGAGGACCGGTTGTTAGGTAGAGTTAGGTTGTTCGGTCTTGTAGAAAATGCCTCATCAAATTGTCTTACAGTTACACGGAGAACCATGCTGCATGCACGCCAACCGACTCAGACTCGGTTTTCAACGCCAGATTAGTTTGGTCAGTCCCTTATTCTCTTCCAAATCTGCGAAACCTTTGATGGTGAACACAAACAGTAGTGTTCTCTTTTATCTTATCTTAATTTTTCAGCAGGAGTATATATTGAAATTTGTAAAAGTTGTCGTGAATCTTGTGTAAATTAGTGCATGGAGTGCTCCCTGAGCGATAATGAGGGTATTTCATGAGCAATGTCTGTGCTAGCAAATAAAATCTACTTAAACTTTGTATATAACAGAATTACAGCTTACTTGATCCATTTCAACCTTTGTTTGTAATAGTTTCTCAAACCAGCGGCTGTTGCATTTCTGAAATTCAGTCGCACAAAAACAATAACACAGAGCACATGGTACCGCAGACCTCCGCCTGCTGAGAAACCAGTGCATTCTGGGAAAGAAACTAAGATGGCGGCTTCCATAGGAAAACTGTCTTTTCAGGGAAATGAGAAATACTGAAGCAGATTTTGTGTAATTACAAGACCTTTGTCGTCATTTCAACAAATGATTACATTTTAAAGTGTCTGTGTATTTGTAGTGAAGATGGTGTCGCCTAATATCGAAGAACTGTTTGATAATAATAGGTAAGTAGAGTTACGTGTCCTTGAGTTCAAGCCGTGTTGTATCACCTTCGGTCCAGTACAGTGGTTTCTCAGCCCATGTGATTGTGGGGGAACCAGGCTCAGAATAGTGGGCGGAAAATATTTGAACCAGGGGGTGTTTGAACATGGCTGAACCTAAGTGGGCCACCCCGAAGTAACGTCTACAAGGCAGCCCTGCCCCCGTTTTTGTTGTTGACATGTCCTAACCACAAGCAAACTGAAACGTCTGTGTGCTGTGCGCATTCCATTGTGTACATAATAATACACAAGGCGTCCCACTCACCGTGTCAACGTTCAACAGTACCGTCGCAATTGCTTCAATAAAGTTAACATATCCTCATGGCTGTGGTAAAACCATATATACTGAACCCCAATGAAAAGTATCCACATGCCAATTTTGAAGTATTTTATTGTTTATACTTGAAACATTTCATACCTAGACGTGCTTAGAACTTAACAAAGCATTCACTTTTCTGGCGTAAAAATAATGTCACGCTCTACCGACATTAACGTCACTTACAGGCAAAAAATGTCATTAACTGCCCTAATTGAAAGTCACACAAATTTTTCTGTTCAATATGGGATGAGGCCACCTCGAGCATCAACACATGCTATACATCTGCGGCGCATACTGCTGACCAGGGTTTGAATTCTGTGTTGGGGAACATTATTCCATTCTTCCTGCAGAGCTTGGATCAGCTGGTTTCGGGTAGTAGGCCTAGGTGTCCTCCGTTGAATACCTTGGCCTAACTGATCCCACAAATGTTCAATAGGGCTCAGATCGGGTGAGAACGCTGGCCATTCCATGACATTGATGTTGTTCTCATTGAGAAAGTTCATTGTTAATCTTGCAGAGTGTGCACGTGCATTGTCCTGCTGAAAGATCGCCAGATCTTGATGCTGCTCCATAAATGGGACCATGTGCGGCTCCAGCACCTCATCAATGTACCGCCTAGCATTGAGGATCCCTTGAATGACCACTAGGGGTGTCCGGTAGCGGTTGCTGATGCCTGCCCACACCATGACAGAGGGTCCACCCCATCGATCTGCCTGACGGACACAGGCATCTGCATATCTCTCCCCAGTCCGGCGCCACACACGTTCTCTGCCATCTGCTCTGCTGACACAAAAACGGGACTCGTCAGTAAAAAGGACGGTATTCCACTGCTGGCGAGTCCACCTGGAGTGTGCTCTACACCACTGCAGTCGTCTTTCTCTTCTGGGTTGGGTCAGCAGGTTACCCCTGTAAGGTCTTCTGGCTGTTAGGCCACTGCTCCTCAGTCGCCTCTCCACAGTAGAACTACTGACAGGACGGTGATTCACCCCTTGAGTCTCACGGGCTGTTTGGGCTGCTGTACGGAAACGGTCTCGCAGGTGCATCAGCCGGATGTGACGGTCTTGGCCAGGTGTTGTCACTCTTTCTCGGCCAGGCCTAGGCCGATCATCTACGGATCCAGTTTCTTGTTGCCGTTCAATTAGTCGTTGGATGGTGCGCCGAGTACACCCCATTCTTTGTGCCATTTGAGTGATTGGGACTCCACCCTCTGCAAGCCCCAAAGCATGGTGTCTTTGACCTTGGCTCAGACGCGGCATGATCGCCTCAACACACCTGAGACCACTGGCTTTTTTCTTGGCTGAACATCCCTTTTTAAAGCCACTGAAAACATCAGGTCATTTTAGCCATCCAATAGGAGTGGTGGTCAGAAGCCATATTCGGTGCACAAAAGTCACATGCATTATGTAACAACCCAGCAAAAGTTAAAAAGTTGTCCTGAATGACCCTGATGTAGGCTCCAAACCATGCATATATGCACACACAGTACTTAGTAACTTACAAAATTAATGTGTTAATTTTTTTATGTGGATACTTTTCATTGGGGTTCAGTATATGTCTGCGTTCCTTATTACCTAATCTATATGACGAACAGCATTTTAACCTTCTACCTCACACTGAACATGTTTAAATACAGAGGGAAACTCGCAAACACATTTTTGTCAGCGTTCAAGGCGGAGGGTAAGCGGTTTTGACATCCGAAAACTTTGAGAAATGGCAAAATTGTCACCCGATACAACCACATTTACCCCAACCCATGCTTCAGTTGAGGTAAATGTGGTTGTATCGCGTGACAATTTTGCCATTTTTCGCAGTTTTCGGATATCAAAACCGTGTACCTTCCGCCTTGAACACTGACGAAAACGTGTTTGCGAGTTTCGCTCTGTATTTAAACATGTTTAGTGTGAGGTAGAAGGTTAAAATGTTGTTCATCTTATAGATTAGGTAATAAGGAACACTGACATATATGGTTTTACCACAGCCATGAGGATATGTTAACTTTATTGAAGCAATTGCGACGGTACTGTTGAACGTTGACACGGTGAGTGGGACGCCTTGTGTATTGTTATGTACACAATGGAATGCGCACAGCACACAGACGTTTCAGTTTGCCTGTGGTCCTAACCTAAGTATACAGCGCAAAAAAGTATGTCGCTTCGCCTTCATGAGAATCATGATTGCATGAAATTGGCACACTGTCAGTGACTGTCAAAGCAGGGAGCTGCAGCTCCCTGGTCAAAGTCAGTCCTATTTTGATTCCCACACAATTGCAGCTCGGCGTAAGAGCAAGCAAGTCCCAAGCCAGGCAACAATTTACTTAGGAAGGTGGTGAATGTAGACTATGCAGTATGCAGCTTCAGTAAATTAAATATTGATTGGATGGATATTGAGATTCTCAGCAAGGCAGTGCCAAGCCAAAGTACTTCCATTTCAATCTTTATTTAATGTCACTGTTATATACGGAACCACAAGCTGGAAGCTATTATCACTTGACTGATATGCCTGTTAAAAACAAACCATATATATGTCACGTGCCATAGACAGATCTGCACAGTTGATTGATCACAGTGGGCACACAATGGATCATCTGTTGTTCGGGCACCAATCAAACAATCGCACTGCACTGACATGTCACATGGGATGTATGTGTGCATGGTGCATGAACTATTCATCAAGTTGAATAGATCATCAGCTATTTATCATGATTAACTGATACTGATTTTTAACTTTTGCCATTCTTAAATGACATGATTGTGATTGGCTCTGGCCTCAAATGGATGCATGTACTTCTTTGATTTCACAGCATTTTCCCATGATATGAACCTCTTGGGTGGAAAAAAATCCAGGCCGTGTGTTCTAAAGTGTCTTCTGAAGTTGTCCATCTGGCTGTATGTTTTTTATAGGAATAACTTGACATTCTTCTGTGTATGGTTGGTGTGGCTGTTGAGCAACTGTTTGAAAGCAAACATCTTATCACAAAACCTATACTTCAGCATTTCTCCAATCTGTTGTTCAGGGTTTGGTATATCATATTTAGTTGGTGTATCCAAGGGCTTCATGGGTCGTACAAGTTACGTTGTTACATCAAGTCCTGAGAATTTTTGTGTGTGTTATATAGTGATGTCAGAATTAAGACATCAGTGTAAATGACTGGGATGGATTTCTGATCATTGTCCCTTATGTCCTGCGGTGGTCATTAAATCTCAGATTAATAGATTGTGAAATTTGACTCACATATGTATTGTTTGTAACAACTTGTACATTCAATGATATATATACAATTAATTGATTGGCATGTGAGCTACGTTTTAATTGGATTTAATTTTAATAGAGGTACTAATAAAGAAATCCTGCCTGGCATAGTATGGGCAGGTAGCACAATTTTCAGAACAAGGTCTACTTCTTGGGATGTTCTATGTTGGGTTTAATGTTGGATCTTATTAAAATCTCACTTATGGATCGGGGCTTGCGGTATGTGATAATGGGTGGTCTATTGTAAATACAAAGTGTTTTCATGTTAATTGTCTAATAAAGGGCTGAAGCGCAAAATAAGTTGTTTGTTGAGGGGGTTGTTGGGGTGGTAGTGATGTTGCTGTTATCATTATTTGAGTCGGAAAGGTAGGTTTTTTTTGCTCTAGGAGATATGCATGTGTTTGATTTCATGCACTGGAAAAAGCCTCCTCAATGATGTGTCTCAGATTTTGACACGAGAGGATCTAAGTTCTCAGTGTCGTGCAGTGTTTCTCAATTTCACGATCTGTTGAACACTCTACTGATTCTAAGGGCCTGGATATAAGGGATTGATTATTTTTGATTTTGCAGGTGACATGATTTGTAGTGTAAGTAAAGATGTGTGTCTGTCAGTTTAAGATATGAAGTTGTTGGCAAATGTGTGCCTTGTTTTGTTACAAGAACATCCAAAAAGTTAAGTTGTGTCATTGAGTGATCGGCTGTAAATTTTATAGTTGTGTGTGAAAGTTCATGGTGTGTGTAATGAAATTTTATAGAGTGTGCTGGCCACATTGCCAAATCATCCAAATGTCATCGATAAATCATAGCCACATACATGGTTTCAGTGGAAATGAATTAAGTAAGTCTTTTTCAAGTTGATGCATAAATAAATTAGTGTAATTAGGTGCCATTTTAATTCCCATTGCAGTGCTGGATATTTGTAGATAAAATTGGTCATCAAACTGAAAACAGTTCTTGGTGTGAACTAAATGCATTAGTCTCATAAGAAGCCATACACTCTTGCTCTGTTCTATTGTTGAGGGCTTCCTTAGCAGCCAATATGCCTTGTCTGAGTGGTATGTTTGTGTACAGGGAAATCATGTCTAGTATCACTAAGATGTTATCAGATTCCACTTGTGCTGATTGAATCTTATCAAGAAAATCTGCATCTGAATCTCTTATATATGATGGTATTTGCCAGAACCAGAGATTTAATGTGCAAGTCTATGTATGCAGATATTCTATTCTGTCCATAGGCCCGTCAGTGGGTGAGACAATTTGTTTTCCTGGGACATTCTGCTTATGTATTTTAGGTAAAACATATATGATGGGTGTCCTGGGATTATTGTTGATAAGAAAATTCTTGACGTCATCGCTAATGAAATGCCTGTTGTGTATATGTGTTATAAATTATGTGACTTCCTTGTCTGTTTCCTGTGTTAAGTTTCTGTCTGGTAGTGTTGTATGTTGTTTAGTTGATGTGTGGCCTCTTTGATGTAATCGGTTTTGTCATGTTTAAATGTCCACCATTGTCTGCTCATTTGATGATAATGTTTGGATCCTTATTAATTAGCTAATGAGGATAGGGCGTCACTTTCTCATTTTGGTATCTTAAACTGTGTGAAAGTCAGTGGATTCATTATGTTGGTTTCTATGTTATTTATAAAAGATTATAGTTATGTGCTCTGTGACAGTGGAGGGTTCCAACCTGAGCTCGGAGGTTTGCACTGAGATTGTCATTAGATGTGGAAGTGTTTTGCTTTTGATTAAAGTATAAAATGAGGCAAAGTTGTTTGGCTAATTTCTTGTGATCACTCCTAAGTATAAATTCTGTTGATTGATGGTGGTGTCAAACAAAAACTTAGTCCCTTTTCTGAAATACTGGATTCATCTGCTTTTAAAATTCTGTGCAAGAGGTTGTCAATAACAGTCCTTGGGGCAGGGGTTGTCGTCTGTTTCCGTATCTTCTTCCATTGGGATTTGTTGTAAAATTTAAGTCATGCTGTTTCTCGTGCTTTAAGCTTCATTAAGGTCGTTCTAATGTGTCTGGTTTCTGCTTCGATGGTTTCGATGTCTGGTGACCCATAGGTATCCCAGATGAGACATTCATATTCATCTATTCTGTGTTGTCAATATTCCAATAAAGTGAGTAAGAAAGCTTCGTGTGTGTCCTCTAGAATCTTAACCCATTTGACAGTGAGATCCTTATCTAAAGTGTTCTTCATTGTTAAGGTGTGCCTTCATTGCTTTAGAAGTTAGGTACCTTGATCCGCATTGTATACATGTAGTTAGGCCTGTGTGGAAAGCTGTGAAAAGTATCTGCCAACATCCATGGATATCCTATTTTTCCAAATTCTACCATGTATACATGCTCATGAATTTCCATGTATCGAGACGACAGACTGGCACCTGATTGTACACAGGCATGACCACCCCTGCATTTTGTTGAAATATAGTTTTTTGAGCAATATAATATGTAGTTGGTGTTATCTGCAACTGCAAGACGGCAACACCTTGATGTAAGCAGTGTGTAGCACAAAATATTGTTCTTGCCATGGGCCCATTAAGATGCTTTATAAATGTTTGTATAATGAGGTTATATTATTATTATCATTGTGACAGCATTGTCACAGAACTATATGCTCATTCTCTATCTTTGTCTGCAGAATGACCCACTTGCTTGTGTCGGTACTCCTCTCACAAAATACGGAGTTCTAAGTGTCATTGTGTGAGCCTGGTGGCTAGATTCGGCAAGTGGATTTTTGTAAGATCTGTATTGCACAGACCAGTGGTTGTGTCAAGTCGAGTGCCAAGGATTACTCAGATACAGGGGCTCACTGTGACAGCCATCACTGTTTTCAATTTCCCTGAAGCATTAACGCAGTGAAATGCCCACAGCAACATAACTCCAGACTTTGTTATCATCTATAACCCTATCACAACCCTTCCAGGCATCATGCTGTTATATTTGTGGGTTTGGTCACACATCTCGTGCAAAGAATTGGATATAAAATGCCAGAATTTATTGAAAGGCCATCTTTAAAATATTTTTTGTTTGCGCTAACCTGACTGACCCAATGAATTTACTGCCTACCCAAAAATTTTTTTTTATTCAAGGAATAAATCCTTAATTATTCTGCATTACCAATTTTAAAATTTGAGGATGTTGGCCAAAAAAAATAATTTGGCCTACCTACCTACCCCCAAAAATTTAGATGTAGATGTTACAGCAAACCAACATATTTTTAAGGATGTTCTAAACCTCAGAGTGGAGAGTTGTAACTTCAGACAGCTCAAAAGTTTCATTTACTTGGGTATTTCCGTGTCAACATGTTTTAACAAAGTTTACCATCAAGTGTTTCCCACTCACTTTGGCTAAAAGTGCTCATATGTACCGTATTATCTGCTTCATTTCTTTTTCTCTCCTCTCTCCTCACCTACATGTATCCTAAAGGCGCACCTAATTCGTCCGTGATCAGCCACTGATGAGACCCATTATGGTCCAAACCAGGCTAGCACTTACCTAGGCAGTGTGAACAAACATGTTCCCCAGCTTGAGTTACACTTACCCCGCACCCCCATACCACTGTGATTATAAATCTATATTAAACTGAAAATTTTTACTTGTCCTGGACAATGGGTTTACCTTAATGCCAAGCCCTAGTATATAATAACTGTGGGGGCCTTGCACCAAGTAAATGTGTTTCACCAAAAGTCTTGTGATCTGGAAAGGGTATGCCTGCCTATACAATTATTTTCAAACATTTTAATTGTCAGTCCCCCTGCCAATTAACATGATTATACATCCATCAGGACTTACAGGAACAAGCTGCATGCAACAGCTGTCATCTGACACTGTAATATATATGTACTATTGTACCTCAGGATCTGGGCAAATTTTTATCAGTTTTGATGGTACGTGTAATTCTTGTCTCATGCAGACAGTGAAATATACTCTATGACCCCACTGTACTTTGAACTGTTATGCAGATGAAGATTTGCATAATGCTTGGCATCCTGTCGACATAGAAAGTTAATCAGCTAGTTCAAATCAAGGGCAAGGTACAAGACAGTAACATGTGGATATGTTCATTTACCTGATGAGCAACATGGCCTTGTCTTATGAAAAGACCTCGGACTAGGCGTCGTGTCAACTTTCCCATTAGAACTTGTACATTTGTCAGGTATTTTGCCTGATGCCTGTGACATAGGACAAAATGTGTCACAAAATTCCTACCCAAGCATGCCTTATTAGCTCAGCTGACCAAAGGTTGCAGAGCTGATGCGACTGCTCATATCTGTCTGTTTGTAAACTTTTGCTTGTTAGCACGATACCATCTACAGTTTTCAAGTTAGCCCAATATAACTTTCAGGACTTATAGTGTGTATGAAAATCTAGGCCCCTTTTAATATTGGTGGCACCACCTACATTATTATGTAATATAGGGTTCAAAATGTGAAAACCTTGTGAACACATTAGCATCTTCAATTTTTGACAGATCTCCAAATTTGATGGGATTGTGGGGGGGAGGTCAAAGTTTAAGTTGCTTATACTAGTGGCTCCATATATTATTTGATGGAAATTATGAGCCGAAATGTCTTTTAAGATGCAAAATTCCACATTTGGAAAAGTAATTACCGTGGCCAAAGGTAGAATGTTATGTAATATCAGTGACCTTGACCTATTTTTGTGAGGTCACCATGCCTGTAAAGTTGAAAATGTGATTTTGTAGTGGCAGGGTGTAGCTTGGACATCAATGACAAAGAGAATTGAGCCAACAGATCAAAATGTACTTGATTACATAAGACATAAAACTGTACTTGGTACTTGATGGGTCATTGTGACCCAGTAATAATGAAGACTGGCGCTTGTCCAAGTTTACTGTTTTTCATCAATAACTGGAACAAGTTATAACCCGATTTGAACAAACAGACTATATATGGGAAGCTGGATGTGGGGTGCATATTTTGAATAGTTACAACTTTTTATTCCGAGTTGGAGGTCAAGGTCAAATGGCTAGTTTGAATATATGGGTCATCTTTTGAATGCTTTGCACCCCACAATTTTTTAGAACAGCCCATATAATGTGTAAGAGTAATAAGGTGTATAAAAATATTTGTCTTCATCAATGTTGGTGGTGCCACCTATAGTATTACATTGTATATAATAAAAAGGTCAAAATGTGAAAATCTTGTGACCACAATACCGTCCACAGTTTTCAAGTTAGACCAATATGACTTTCAGAACTTCAAGGGTGTATAAAAATCTATGTTCTTTTGTATACTGGTGATGCTACTTACAATATTATGCAATATAGGGGCCAAAATATGAAAATCTTGTGAACACTGTACATAGCATCTTTAATGCTTTTTGGCATATCTTCACCAAATTTGGTGAGATTGTAGGGGAGGTCAAAGTGTAAGTTGCTAGTGATACTAGTGGTACCACCTATAATTTGATGGAACTTGCGAGCCAAAATGTGTTTTAAGATATAAAATTCCATATCTAGAAAAGTAATTGGATTAGACTTGCCAAATTCATATGATATATAGACAATGTCCAAAGCTAGAATTTTATGTAATATCAGTGACCTTGACTAACTTTTGTTAGGTCACCATGCCTGTAAAGTTGAAGGAGGTGATTTTGTTCCGTGGCAGGGTGTAGCTTGGACATCAATGGCAATGTCAGCACAGCACAAGACCTATGAGGCTCTTTTATTACATAATGTAAGTGACCTTAATCTTCTGCCCCAAGGTCACTGGGGACAAAAGTTAAGGGCTCACTCATTGTTGTCTTGGCACATGCAACAATACCATCACAGGAATTGCACAAATAAGCCATGATTACATGTGGAGCAAAGTGGCATCTGGTGGACAATTACTACTCTAAATTTACGTAAGCTTTATATGTTCAGAGGCCACTTCAGGACTGGCAAATTTGAAGGGAACAGGTGCAATATAGCCACAGTGCCAGCAAAGCATTTGCCCCATAGGCCTTTTTTTCTTTCTTTTTTGTTTTGTTTTGTTTTGTTTTTTGCTTTATTATTATTTTTTTTTGGGGGGGGGGGGGGAGTTGTGGCTATGCCTTGTTTTTCAATGCTGTAGCCTACAAATATGCTTGGAACAAGTGGCTAAATATTGTCTTCAAACTGTCAGTTTGCACAGGTGAGAACACAGGACCGGTACATGCATAAAACAGACAAAGAGTAGATATAGAGGTCAAGAACGTGTTGTCTTCCTGTGTACCTTGAAAAGTTCCAACAGGGAAAAGAATTTTGTGATAGTTAATGCTATGATTTTTTTATTGTTTCAGAGTTATGTTTTTCTGTTGATGTTGTTTAAGTAATTTATTTTTCATAATTTTTATTGTTATTATTTACATTTCAGATTCCCAGGTGGCTTGGCACTGTTTTCTGTCATTCTCTACTTCCCGATTGGAGTCATTTTGGCAATTCTTCGCTTTTTCATTGGTTTACACACATTCCTGGTAGCATGTCTATTGCCAAAGATGTCCATAATAAGGAGGTGGGTGAAACTGTAAAAGATTAAATAATAATAGTAATAAAGAAAACCGAATCTGAACAGGGTTTCTGCCAAAAATAGATTTAAGGGTATGTTAAGACTCAAAAAGGTAAATTACATGAAAGTTACAGTTATATAGGGGACTTAGGGATCACTTGGTGAAAGTGGCTAACATTGCATAATGTATCTCCCATGGAAAACATGAGAACACCAAACTAGTGCCTGGTGGCTCTGAAAACTGCTGAAAATATGAATGTTGAATTTGAAAAAAAAGGAGACATTTTGATGTGTTTTTCACGAACAATGAGGCTCTTCAGGAACTAATCTGAATAGTTCCTAGCTTCTCAGTTACGCACAAAGAGTCATGACTGTTTTCATATATATACCTAAGCATAACACATCCAATGTAACAGAAACTAGGACATGAACTAGCGTGGAAATAAATATGATCTCCAAAAATAATGGGAACCTCTTGCTGATGTGCAAACCAAGTGACCAACATGTCAAGACAGTAAACTTGACGTCTTTATGTGCAGCCTTAACTGAAAAAACAATCATGTTTTTTGAACTGATAAATGACTGATTTCAGGATTGTGCTCCGAGTCATGTGTGGATTGCTCGGCCTGATTGTCACCCAGACGGGAGCTACGCATCGTGACCGGAGGGCCAAAGTGATGGTGTCTAACTACTGCACTACGCTGGATCACGTGGCAGTGGGACTGGTTCTTCCTAGTATTATGGTATGACTGTGCCTACATACCCCCCCCCCCCCCCGCGTAAAACCTGACTTTAAAGACCACTTATGGGGCTGGCTGTATTGTGTTTTCTTACAGGACAAAATACAATAATTTTTTCCCCTGTTTTTGTTTAAATTGTTATTGAATAACAAGTCAAATGAAAATATGGAAAAAATTATTATATAAGTTGAAGACTGTCATGGAAGACTGTTTACGTTTGTGTAACAAAGATGTACATCATCTATACAAAGTAGACCTTACATGTACTAGACCTCCAAGAGCAGATGTCTTGTAGCAAGGCAAAATAGTCATAGAATAATAAAACTACACGAGTATGAGTGCCTGGCTGTAAATTCTGCATGGCACTCGTGTGCCGGTGGAGCAGAAGGATACACCAGATGCAGTCCGCCACAGGCGTGCCATCCGGTGTATCCTTCTGTTCCACCGGCACATGAGTGCCATGCAGAATTCATGGCCAGGTAATGGCAAGAGTGTTGTTTTATTTTCATCCCTTGTATGCGTAGTCCAGAGTATTCACCCCAATTTCAAATAAAAAAAGATTGATAGTATTGTGTCGAAACAGCGATCAATGACAAATACTATAGCAGACGATAAATCAACACCCTTGGTGCACACGCATGAAAAAGTGGGTAGGGTTGGGCCGGTATTAAAGTAGGGCATGCAGGCGTCTGTTCTACACAGGCAAGTGGATCAGAAATAAGTTCTACACAGTGCAGAATGGCCCATCCGTGGTTATTCTGGATTACATATATACATGGGATAGATTACAAGTCTCAGCATCAAATACAAGGTATATGTAGTTTCCCAGTAATCATGGGTAAAGTTACAAATTTGACTTATATATGCACTCGTTCCCTGTGATTATGAATTTCAGGTTTCACCATAAAATATAAATCGTTTCCTAGTAATAATAGCCAGGCGATAGTTTTCGTAATAAAATGTGTGCAGTATACCAGTAATTATGGACACACATAGGCAATATTCTTTCAGCCCAGTGTGTGGGATCTGCCTCCATTTCTCATTTGGATGTTGGGGTATGCTGACATGGGTGCCAAGCAAGGGAGAGATGTTCTCATACAGAATGCCAAGAAGCACTGCGAAGGTCAGTATGCTGTTCTGGAACAGACTGTCAGGTCATGCAAAACAACATTTTACTGGATTTGTGTAAAACGAGAGGGTATTAGAGGTCTCACACAGCAATATTATGTGTATTCAGCTGAATACACAACAGTCTTCTTCGATATACAGGTGTGTGATGTAGTCATGATAGTTGTGTGTTTCCATTGGATGTGAATATATCTGCTTACAAATTCTTGTTTTTTTTGTATCTGTGTGTTGGGACATACAATACTGAATGTCATTAAGAAAAAGGACATCATGCTTGAAGAATATTTTGTAGACATTTGTTACTGGTTTCTTACAAAAGTTTATCTGCCGTAATTTACAGTGGAAAAGTAATGGGCATACAGAACCCTAGTCCTCCTGACTGAAGTGCCCTCTACAGGAAAAATATACAGAGTTTCTAGTCTTGCTCTTTCCTATTGGCAAATAAGACCATACTGCAAGAGACAATATTTTAGTAATGAAAAACATAATATACTATATCCCTAATTTAAAATTTCCTGTCTACATACCTGAGAGGGAAAATTTTAATTTAAATTGACTATAATTAGGGTACCTATAATTTGATTATTTTCACAGTAGCACTGTAAAAATAATGTACCCTTGACATCCTTTCAGTGTTTTCTTACACTTGAAGTGAATGAAAGCACTAGGGGGCAGGGTGAAAAATAGGACCTGGTCTGGTGTTACCCATTGGCCATAAGCTTATGATTGTGAAATTTGGCTAAAGGCATTTACAGTCTTTTAGTCATATTGGCTAAAGAAATTTTTGTTATTCTGTAGCTTCAAAATCAGTTTTACTGTATTATCCTCAAACTGCTGCCTAACACATGTACATATTGAATGTTTGAGGATGTGAGCTGACATTGGCTAACAAGATTTAAGTGATTTAGCCAAGTTGGCTTACAAATAAAATCCTTAGCACAAGCCCAGAGGAATGATACAATGATGGTAGTTATTGTAAATGAAATTGACCCACATAAACACAGTTGTTTTCTCTCATTGGATAGATTGGATTATAAATTTTATTCATGTTTCTCCGGGTCAGTGGATCAAAAATCAGCTTTAAGAGGAGCAGTTGTATTCATAGGCCATTTTGATACCTTTTTTTTTATGTTCTCTTTCAAGAAACATTTAAGAATTTGATGAAGTTGACATGATTGTCTGTTTTAGATTCCCCTCTTCCAGTACTCGCCTTTCCAGAAGGTGCTTCAACTAATGGAAAAGTTGGTTTGTTAAAGTTTAGGTGAGTATGATACTAAGTTCTCATTTGTAAATTGAGCATTGACTTTTCCATCTATATGCCTGTCCGTCTCAAAACAGTTGTGCATAAATTACAAAGCACTGATGGGGGTGTGGCAGGTTTAATTCAGCCATATTGTCAGATATTTGAAGGGCACCACAAGGTGGGCTAATCAACATTACCCCCAAAAAGTTAAGTAATTTGCTAAAAGCCCCAAATATTGCTTGCATGCAAGTTATGCAGGTGTAATTGTATAAATATTCATCTGACAATAAAGCTAAGACAGTCTCTACTTTTTGATAAATACATCATGTATATATAGGCATGCATGTACCATATCAAATGTGCATTTGAAATTTTCAATTATCTTCGAGCTGCTTATTATTGTAAGCCTATTATATTGTCAAGGACTTGACTTTTTAAACCTTGCATGCTACATACACCAAGGAGTAAATCCATGTGGAGTCGGTGAATGACTTTAATGGCTATAAACTACTGTTACACCAGTGTTAGTTGCAGAATATATTGTTTTAGAAATTGTGACCATTCTATTTCCTGTTGGGGAAAAACAGGGACAGATCTATACAATTGTTGTTAGTTTATAATGGATATTATTATTTTGACAGTACATGGCCATTCTCATTAGATCAACATGTTCAACCCGTAAGTATTTATAAACTTCAAGTTAGCTGCATGTATAAAGTGAATTTAAATTATAGTTTGGATGAGAAAGTAACACCATCCAATGTCTGGCACTTTTTCTTCTGTTTTGAAGGTCTGGGAGATTGTGTCTTTATGGGGGGGGGGGGGGGGGCTCTATATCACCACACTCAAATCACGTTTGTTGCAGTTCATATTTTTTGAAGTGTATGGGAGGAAGCCAAATGAAATTAAGGACAGGACTGGGTACCCTTAGGCTTGTAGGGTCACACTTGCCATACAATAAACAAGTAAATAAAAACCCCTCTAAAAGGAACGCCTTTGCATGTAAGAAATAGGTTATTAATAAACCTCTAAAAAAAACGTCATCATGGTTACAGAAGTAGTTAGGCTTGAAGGAAAATAAGAAGACATATAACTGTAATTGGTGAAGTACATTTTTCAGAATTAAAATTTTATAAGGTTGTTTAATTGTTGCAATTTACAATTGTGTAAATTGTACACATTGAAATTGTCAAGCAAGCATAGAGTTTTTGATGTGCTATCCTATGTAACGTTCAATAAAATATCAATGGCAAGTGCAATAGCTTTAGTGTATTTGGCCACTAATAGAGGGCAGTGGCTACCCAAAATTTTAAGGATGAACAAAAATAGAGGGCATCAGTTGTCAGCACTGTGCTGAAATGCCCAGGCTGTTCAATAGAATGGAAATCAGCTTACATCAGAGCTAAGGCAAACACTGCAAATATATGGTATTTTGCGCATGACAATAAAAAGATTTTTTATCGTCTCTGTTTTTCAGGTTCTCGTTCAAGTCAGTAGACCACTCTTTGCAAAAATATCTCCCGTGAGTAAAGGCTTTTTGTTTGCTTTTCACCCTAAAAATACCTGTGGATCTGTGAAGAACAGAAAACATAAAATGCCACATAAGATGATGTGACAACAGCGTTAAATGAATTTCAGGTAAATATGTCATCCGATAGATGTGTATCTGGCCCATGAAGTTGAAAGCTTAAGTTGCTACTGAGGGCTGGAACTGTGCCTCAAACTGCATTATTATGTGTAACATGCTGTCTGTTTGTTATGTATAATGTCATGGACTTAAGAGACATAACAGTAACCTTGTGATTTTCAGTCTAACTTGGTAAAGCTTGTGCTCCCACCACATAGATATCCAAGATCTGGACCTTGGGGTAGTTACCTTGCTGGACTGTTTTCATTATGAAAGATTGGAAAGTTAACTGGTGCATGATATTTCTTCAGTCCATTCTTGGGGGCAGATGGTGGATCGACATCTTCTGGTTCATGTTTGTCCCATACACACACTTTCACATTAGGTGAGTCATGTTTCTCTGCTTGTTAAAGCACTGTAAAATATTCAAATTATTTATTTTCCTGGGCAATAAATTTCACTTGTCTTAACCACGATTTGGAGTACTTGTGTATGTGATTAAACTAAATGTTTAGTATTGACTGAATACAAGCTGCCATGTTGTAATTTTTGTGTGTGTGTTTTTATCTCAGTATGGCTTTCAGATGTACTTGCAAAATCCGCACCAAAAAAATGGTCTAAAAGGGTTTGCTTGGGATGCAATGATGTCTTGTCCAAACTCAAAATACCAAATGTAGGTGTAAAATACCAATTATTTGTGTCAGAATGTTACAATAACCTGAATGAATTAGTGGGAAAAATTGCAAACTCTCCAAATATTACATTGTGCTTGTTTTATGTAGTAATATAGATTTTATGCCACACAATGTACTATCATTTTTACATCACCTGGCATGTTAGTCAGTTGATGTTATAGTATTGTCCATCATCCATATGTCTGTCTGTCCAGCCATCCACAAATAACATTTTGGACTTCTTCTAAAAGAAAAACAAAAGACGTTGGCCTGATCCACCTTAAGCTTGGCGGAAATGTACATTTGGTGGGTCTGTACCAATTTGTTCTAGTGGTCATGCTTCAATGATTTTTTTTTTATTATTTTTTATCTTTTTGCCTTTTTTTGGGGGGGTGGGTGGTCAGATCTTAATTCATTTTTCTCTAAAACCACTCAGCTAATTGCTTTTAAATTTGATAGGAACACCTTTGAATGCTTATAGACTTTACTTTGTTCGTTATGTGGTGTTGTGATTTTGTATCTTATCTTTTTTTATGAATTTTTTGGGCCTTTTGCTGTTTTGAATATCTTCAAAAGTGTCATCCAGATTTAATTCAAACTTCATGGAGATGTCCCCTGGGTGAGTTTCTAAGAAATATTTTCAAATGGGCATGCTCAAATAGTTTCTAGATTTTTTTTTTTTTTTTTTTTTGTAGGAAAATCTTTAAGAATATTTCTATGAAACCACAGTGCCATTGGCTTTGAAATTGTAGACAAACACTTTTTGGCAGCCAGAGAACAAGGTGGGACTTATTTGGGGTTGGAAGTTACAGGGTCAGCTGAGGATGGAATTTTAACATGCCCATCTTGTGATTTTTTTTTTTCCATTCCTATCAGGATTTTGCCGAGTAGCTCCAGAGAAGAAGATGAAACGACGGAAGAATTCACCATGAAAATACAACAGTCTATGGCCTCTCATCTGTCCGTTGCTCCCACTAGTCATACCAGTGCAGACAAAGTAGAATATGCCAAACGGAAACTATTTATACCCCCAAACCTGGGTAATGTCTTTACATGAATTTTGCTGGCAGTTAAGTTTCCATGGCAAAAAATGGAAATAAGTATTTTTCAATACAGAGCTAAGAAAAATGCTCATGCACAAAATGATTGCAGAGATTGAGTGACATGCAAAATCCTAAGATGTTAATACTCTCTTACAACCTTAGTGATTTGACATTACAGTGCCACCTAGAGGTTGAAAGTGGAAGCTTTGCTGTCAGTTTTAATTGTATTTTTGCATTTTTATGTGTAATCTAATACACAGATATTAAACAAAAAGTTTGCAACATGTTGCAAAGTTCATTATGTGTAGTCGTTATGATTAAACAATAAAAACAAATAGTTGAAATTTTACTGGTATATAACATGCAAGTCATAATGTAACCTGGACAATGTGAGAGAAGTACATGTATGGCTCTTATCTTACAATGTGTTGAATTTGAAGAATTTACATTTTCACTATTCAGTGTTGTATTTCTCCTTACCCATTTGCAATGTGATGGGCATGATAAGCCTAAACTACAACTTACATGTATATATATAGTTGGCATGTTTAAATAGAATCTATGACAACATCTAGATGTATTTTACAAAAGTTTGAAGACCCACAATATGACACTGAATGACCTGTATTTTCAGAAAAGACTTCTATTTTCCTCCTGCAGAAGCCATCCAATTTTTGGTCAATGGTCATTACTTTTGTCACCTCGCAGTTATTTTTTACAGGGACAAATAGCCAACGCTCTCCTCAGTCAGGATCGGGGATGGAACCCTCCACATTACTGTCCCCAGGCTCTGGCCACCAGGGGGAGCTAGATGTCATGAGTCAGCAGGTGAAGGAAGTGCTTCCACATGTACCACTTAGTGCCATCAGAACAGATCTAGGTGAGTGTTTGAACTGCCTGGCTAGTGGTGGCATCATGACAATGCCATCAGAATAGCTTTGAGATGAGTGCTTCTATATCACAACAGATATATTTGAGTGTTAATATCATTGAGTGCCATCAGACGAGATCTGGGTGAGGGTTTGAACGACTTAATGCCATTCAAATAGACCTGGCTCAGTACTTGTACCACAATAGTGCCATCTGTAGAGATCTTAGATGAGTGCTAGGACAGTAGATCTGGTTAATGGGTTAAAACCGCTTAGTGCCATCAGGACAGATCTAAGTGAGTGTTAAACACTACTGCAATAGTGGCACTGGAATAGATTTTCACGGTGAGTGCTTGTACCACAATAATTATATGAACAGCAGCAAAGGTGCCACATTTTCCAAGTAGTTATGACCCCCCCCCCCCCCCCCCCCCCAAAAAAAAAAAAAAGAAAAAAAAGAAAATCTAATCTCTCTATGCTGCATTGCCAATCCGGTCACTCGCTGTCAATGTGTAAAGCTATACGTAAATTAATATTATCAAAATGTTGAAAATTCAAGTCTTTGACAACCAAAGGAATTCATAAATATCATCAGAATACATCTAGGTGAGTGCTTATGCCACAATAGGTTAGATTCTAGGTGAGTGTTAATACCATTTGGTGGCATCCAAAAAGATCCAGGGGAGTGGTTGGTAACTGATCGAGAACATCAGAACGAACGTTGGTGAAAATTTGTACCATTTGCTACCATCAGAAATAGATTGAAATTGCCATTGAAATAGATCCAGGTGACGCGTACCAGATTCAGATTAGCAAGACACAAGCAGCCATTTCTGAACCAGACAGACAAAAAAAATGAAGACTACTTTTCCCAAAAGTGATCTTGTTATCCCTGGCCCACGATGTGGGGACGGGGAATATAGTCAAAAAAAAAAAAAAAAAAAAGAATATAGTAATGAGCTGCATCCTTCTAAAACAATAATGTCTGGCCCATATCTTGAAAAATGTAAGAGCCAGCTCTTTCAACTTTTCAGGGTAGGTGCAGCTTAAATAGTAAGTGTGCATTGGCATTTTGATTTTGGCCTACTTACCCTCCTTCATTAATTAATAAACAAAGTTGGTTAAGCAGCCTACAATTTTGTCCGGCCCATATCTAAAAAAAATATAAGAGCCAGCTCTTAAATTTTGGGGATAGGTGCAGCTTATATAATGGGTGTGCATAGGCACATTGATTTTGGCGTAATCATCCTCCTTCATTAATTAATTAACAACAATTTGTTAAGCAGCCTCAATATCTTCCTCACAATTTTGTCCAGCCCGTATGTCTAAAAATATAACAGCTGGCCCTTTCAAATTTTCAGGGCAGGTACATCTTATGTTGTAGGTGTGTGCATAGGCACTTTTTGTGTTTAATTATCCTCCATCTTTAATTAACTCAGCTCATTCAGCAGCCACAAAATTTTCCCCATAATATCTTGCCCATATCTCAAGAAATATAAGAGCCAGCTCTGTCAAATTTTCAAGGTAGGTGCAACTTATATCATGTATGTAGTAGGTGTGCATAGGCATATTGATTCTGGCCTAATTATCCTCCATTAATTAATTAACAAAGTTTGTCAAGCAGCTTCAATATCTTCCCCATAATTTTGTCCATCCCATATCTCTCAAAATATAACAGCTGGCCCTTTCAAATTTTTAGGGCAGGTACATCTTATGTAGTAGATGTATATAGGCACATTTTTTCTATGCCTAATTATGATCCTTCATTAATTTATTAACAAAGTTTGCTAAGCAGCCTCAAAATTTTCCACATAATTTTATTTGCCCATGTCTTGAAAAATATACCAGCCAGCCTTTTGAAGTGTCTGGGCTGGGAAGATGTCATATACTAGGTGTGCATAGGCATAGTTTTACATGGCTACTTTTTGTCTTTCATTAAATAATTAACAAAGATCATTAAGCACTCTCATATTGTTTACCACATACATGTATCTCAGAAACTAGAACAGCTAGCCTTTTGAAATTTTGAGGGTGGATTTTGTGCAGTCATCTTTACAAAGGAAGCTAGATCTGATTAGATTTTGGTGTCACCATGACCATATTTTAACAAATGGCAGTCTAATTAGATGTTTGTTAGAACTTGTTACCGGAGTGCATGCAATTTATCCTGTGACAGGTGTGTCGTTGCTGGAAGCTATCTATATTGTACATGTAGTTGATTTTTTTTTTTTTTTTTTTTTGGTGTGTGTGCTGGTGACTTTTCTGGCAGGAATGGTTGTGCCTTAGTTTTGATTGCCCATATCTTGGAAAATATAACAGCTAGCCTTTTGAAATTTCCAGGGTGGGTAGATTCTCATATAGTAGGTGTGCATTAGCATAGTTTTATGTGGCTACTGGTCATCTGACCTCTGGTAACTGTATATTAATGTACCAATAAAAAGAAATTGGGGGGGGGGGGATTAGGTAGCGTCAGCATCAACTTGTTCCTTTTGAGTTGTACATGTTCTTGGTTTGATGCATATTGTCCGTCGTATTGTTTGTTTCTAGCTCTCACAAAAGATGTGGATCATACCATCACCAATATTCTTGAGGGCAGAGTGGTGTTCTCATCTGATGACTCTGGGTCGCCCACCTCATCTTCATCACGCATGTCACAGGATTCAAACCCAAAGCCTTCAGTAAGTGGCATGTCCTAAAGGTCACAGTAGTAGCTCCCCCTAGAGTATCTGAAGTAATAAGGATAATAATTACTGCATGGCATCTCATTTATCTGCTGCAATAACAGGTGGCCTATTGGGGGTGAAGTGAAGAAAGGAAACAAATAAGGGCCGGCAGAGGCCATGGGGGCAGCTACCAGGTTTACGGTGGCATATCACCCATGGTAAGGTACACAACAGTCAGCTGTGGGCACCTGGTCCCTCTTTATACAGTGGTCTCAGCTTTGACAGACTACTGCATTCAGAGACCACCTGTCTTTCAGGGACCACCTTCTCGGGATGCTCTGTTTGGTACCTTTCAGCATGTATTGTCCTTCTATGAAGGATCACCTGTCCTATGAGACCAGAAGTTGGTCATCCCTAGGGGTGTATTTTAGCACAGGTTTCACTATATCTCTAGAACAGCCCTTTTCCATGTGCATTCACCCCAAGAGCACATTCACCACCTCAACCGCCCCCAACCCACCCACCCACCCACTCCCCCAAAAAAGAAAGTAAAGAAAATTGTAGTCTAGAAAGGTCCATAATTTGTCAGGTTAATGTCATTCTTCTCTGTACGCAGTTTGAAGCTTGCTTGTTTTGAGATTGTAATTCCTGATTCTTGTCAAGTTACAGTTTCTGTTTGGCATGATGCCAGCCTTCCACCGTTCTGTAGATATACATATGTATATAAAATGAAACCTGTCTTGAAATACCACCTCTGAGGATGTAGTACAGTGGCGAGTCCACTAAAAAATTGAAACCGTTCAACCGGCAAAATACCCAGCTGAATTTGGTATCAATCAAAAGATAAAAACCTGAAGTGTTCCGACAGGTAGGGTGTATGATCAAATTCATGGTCAATTTTTATTTATATTGGTTACCATGGCAACGAAATTAAGTTTTCGAGAAATAAAGCGAGAAACACCTTATTAACCATAACTTTATACACATACAAAGTACCACTTCACAACTTTACATCAGCATACCTACTTTTCAGGTGTTTCAAAAGAAACAATTTTGAGATAGTAAGTGTCAACAGTTGGTTGCCATGGCAACGGAATATTCGTTGAAATCACTTAAATTTGCAATTAAACATTAGAAACTTATTTATAGTTTTAAATATCAGGAATAATTTTCATCACATTTGATGTTAAAATGCAAAGAGATTCTTTCTGCACTAAAAGTGACGTCAATAGAGTGACAGAAGACTGTATTTGGGTTACCCAGCAACGTTCTTTCAAATGTTAAGATTACTCAAAATGAGCAGATTTTTGTGGATATGGCAATTTGGCACATGGCCAGTGCTGCATATTGCTGAGAAATGATACATGTGATAATAATGCCGGTAAATCTTTTTTTAAACAAAAAAATACCTAGCTAGATTTGGTATTAATTGAAAGATAAGAACCTGAAGTTAATGGTAAGGTAGAGTGTACTATCAATTTCATGGGCTATATATGTTTTTATTGGTTACCATGGTAACGAAATTTAGAGTTTGAGTAATCAAGGGAAAACACATTTTTAACCATTACTTTTTAAACAAACAAGTTATCACTTCATAACTTTACACCAACATACCTGGTGTAAACACACTTCATACGAAACCAATTTGAGGAAACAGTTTGTTTACAGTTGGTTGCCATGGCAACAGAAAGCTAATTAGAGAGCCTGAATTTGCATTGAGACACTGAAAACCTGTTTTTGCTTTTCATATAGTATGAACAATTTTCATCTAACATCATGTTAGATTGTTAAGAAAGTCTTTCACAATTAAGCTTGAGGTCAATTGAGTCAAATAGAATTGATGATAGTTGCCCAGTAACACTCCCTTAAATATACAGATCATTCAAAATTTGCACAGTAACACTCCCTTAAATATACAGATCATTCAAAATTTGCACACTTTGGTTGATACTGGTGATTCATTATGGCCAGTGCTGTGCATTGGGAGAATGATACATGTGGCAATACTGGCAATAGATTTTTACTCATACTTTAAAAAAAACAGCTGAAGTTGGTGTCAAACGAAAGATGAGTCCCTGAAGTTTAGGGTTAGGTAGACTGTATTATCTAATTCCTTTGCAATATGTGTTTTGATTGGTAACCATGGTAACGCAAATTCAGTTTTGGAGTAATCATTAGGAAAAAAAACATCTTTAACCATAACCATGATAACATTCTGTACATTCAAGTTGCCACTCTAAATCAACATATCTGCTGAAAAGGCCCTTCATGATAATGCAATCTCTTGTGGTCAATGTCAATAATTGGTTGCCATGATAACAGAATTTTTAATAAAATAACGAATTTGCCATTAAAAGATTAGATACTTGTCTGTAGCTTGAATTGAAATGAAACATTTCACCAAATGTCATATTAGAATGTTTGAACAAGAGAACTGCGACAGTCCTGTGCTCAGCTGACATGTACATGTACCCTTGCCATTTAAGATTTGCCTCCCATCAAAAAAAAAAAAAAACCCTAAGAAATTCATAAAAAATAAAAAATGAATGGAGCATGACCATTTGCACAAATCTGGTAGAGACCCACCCAAGGTACATTGCCACCAAGTTTGAAGTCAATCTGGTCAAATGTTTTGAAGGAAAGGTCGGAAAATGTGAATCCGCATTAGAATGCACATTGGCTCACATAGTATTCAATAGGAAAGGTGCATTTACTGATAAGAACCAGAACTGAAAAAAAAAATCGTTACATCAGGAATCCAAAGCATTGCCACCTAGTGAAAAACTTTGTTTGACCCTTCTTCAAGGAACATATCAACCAAGTTTCAGCTTAATCTGAGTGACGGATCTGGAAAACAAGTCACAAATAGCAAAAACACACAAAAATAATAAAAGAATTAGAAAGTCAAATTGCAGCACCACTTGGTGAACAAGTAAGAACTAGAAGTGTTGCTGTGTGATATCAAAGTGATTGGATGAGCGGTTTCAGAGATGATTTTGTAAGGATTTGTCTAAAAACAAACCCCCCCCCAACAAAAATCATAAAAAAATGAAATATCAATGGAGCGTGACCATTTGAACAAATCTTGTAGAGACCTATCGAAGATACATTACAACCAAGATGAAGTCAATCTGGACAACGGTTTTAGAGAAGAAGTCAAAAATGTAAAGAAGCATTAGAATGCCCTTTGACTTATATAGTAATCAATAGGAAAAGTGCATTTACCGATAAGTACCAAAATTGAAACAATCCTCAAAATCGGGAATCAACAGCATTACCACTTCGTGAACAACTTTGTTCGACCCTTCTACAAGAAACATCTCAACCAAGATCAGTCTAATCTGAGCGATGTTTCTGGAGAAGTCCAAAATACCAAAAACACATCAAAAACCATAAAAAATAGAAAAAAACCACATCGTCAACTGGTAAACAAATTTTTTAATAGACATGTCTAGAAATGTGGCTTTGTGACATCAAAGGAATCAGGTAAGCGCTTTCAGAGAAGAAGATTTTTTAAGATTTTCCCAAAACTGAACAAAAATATAAAACTCATAATCAATTAAAAAAAATCACTGGAGAGTGACCATTTTAGCAAGCTTGGTAGAGACGCACCCAAGGTACATTGCCACCAAGTTTGTATTGAATCTGGGTGAGAGTTTTGGAAAAGAAGTCGATTTTTGGCGACGGACGACAGATGACAGACAACGAAGGACTAAGGACCATAAGATAAGCTCAGCTGCTGACAAGTTAGCTGAGCTAAAAATCAAATAACAATGGAGCATGACTGTTTGAACAAATCTGGTTGAGACCCACCCAAGGGACATTGCCACTAAGTTTGAAGTCAGTCTGCTTGACGGTTTTGGAGAAGTACATGAACTGAATAAATCCTTAAAAGTCAGTGAGCCACAGCGTTGACACCTGGTGAACAACTTTGTTTGACTCTCAAGTCCACAAGGAACATATCCACCAAGTTCCAGCATAATCTGATTGATGGTTGTGGAGGAAAAGTAAAAAAACAGCAAAAACAAACATAAAAAAACATTAAAAATTATCAAAAAACTGCAGCACTACCTAGTGAACAAATTAAGAGCTAGGAGTGCCTGGGGTGTTCCTATGTGATATCAAAGCAATTGGGTGAGGGTTTTCAGAGAAATTATTTAATATTTGACCCCCCCCCCCCCCCGAAAAAAGACCCCCCCAAAAAAAATCCTCAAAACCCAAAAAAATCACTGGACTGTGACAATTTGCACAAACTTGGTAGAAATCTACCAAAGGTACATAGCCACGAAGTTTGAAATGAATCTGGCTAACGGTTTTGGAGAAGTCAATTGTTGACCACAGATGAAAGACCCAAAGGTAAGCTCAGCTACTGACAAGTCAGCTGAGCTAACAAGTATTGCTTCCTTAGCTACAATTATGGTCAATTTAGTGTAAACTAAACATACCTAAAGGCAAGTGTTGACTGAAGGGTCCACCATTTGCTCAAAATTAGGCCATGGTGACACCCAAATTGAATCAGTTCATCTGGGCATGTTAGATAAGCACACTGCCAAATTTAAGCAAAATACATTGGAGCATTCCGGAGATATTGCGGTAACGAGCCCTAATGAGTATGTAATTAGGCTACCATTTGCTCAAATTAGGTCATGCTGAGACCAAACTTTAACCAGTTCACCTTGGCATGCCAGATAAACATACTGCCAAATTTGAGCAAAATGCATTGGAACATTCTGGAGATATTGCGGTAACGAGCTAATATAGCTGCCATTTGCTCAAAATAAATGAAGTCATGGTTACACCAAACCTGATCAGTTCATCTAGCCAGGTCATATTGTCAAATTTGAGCAAAATGCATGGAGGCATTCTGTAGTTATCGTGGTAACGAGAATGTGCACATCTGGACGGACGAACATCCAGAGAGACGGACGGACGGACGGACAACCAGAAAACATAAAGGGTCCCGTCTGTGGGGCGGACCCTAAAAAAATTACCACTGTTTCATGCCTACCTAACAATATTTTTAGCATAATTTTGTTGATATAGTCGGTCTTTATGCTCAATGCCACTGCTATTGATAGTGTAAATTCTATACAATGAATTTACCTAAAATGTCTTCATTCGTGCAGCATATCTTTGATGGAACACAAGTTCCAGGCAGAGATGAGTACATGTTTCAACAGCATAAATTATTTTTCTTTGGTTGTCATGGCAACCAATGAAAGTAAAGGTAAATTTTAAGAATTAAAAGTATAATTGCATTACAATTCCACTTTATCTGATATATCAACTTCACCCCTTTAGATAAATGCAGTATAATGGAAATGTACTTTTAAAAATATTTTGACACACACATGGAATGGACAAATTCCCACGGCAACTTGAATGACATTACCAAAATGTCACATTTTGCAATTATACAAGAACAGCAGGTCATTGTGACTGTATCACAAGTATTTGATTTTTATACGTCGGTTACCATAGCAATAACTACAATACTTGTAAAGTGGTCCCTCTCTAATAAGGCCCCTCTCACCTGAGGCCGCCCCTCTTGAAATGCCAGCATTCTTGTACAGAAAGTATGGTATTTCCATTAATTCCCCCCCCCCTTATAAGGTCACGTTTTGGCTGCATTTGGGGTAGCCTTATAAGGAGGGGACCACTTTATAGTTGAACTCCAAGATACCGTATACAGTTGCGACCATAATTCAGTATATAAAATATTGAATTACAAGGCCTGTGTTGCCATGGAAACAACCAGAATTATTCGCATTTGAGGCATCCATGCCCTGGTAACATCATAACTCAGTGGTTCATATTTTATTAAGAAACAAGTGCCGCTGAAGAACAGGAATGCTGTTTTGTATGTAGTTAAATTAAATTTCAAAATTCTGCTTTTGCTGTTCATTGCAATGGAATGTAAGTTTTTCTTATCAATAATTGGTTTCCATGGCAACCAGCTATGAGGCACAATGAAACTGGATACAAAGTAATTTTTACATCAGAACAATCAGTTTGGAAAGTGTTTATATAATCTACAGCAACACATGGTAGAGGTCTTACATTCGTTTAGTTTACAGGGACAAGAATGGAATTACAGCGGTACGAAGGATGTCTTACATGGTTGCAAAGCAACTGCTGCTGGCGAACTTTTTTTTCAAATTGATACATATATCAAATACAAAATGACTTAAATGAATTATTTGATCAAAATTTTAGTGCTGGAATACCTTTGTTTTATTCAAATTTTAAGTCTGATGATTGAGATTAGATCATATTTTTCATGCTGGAAACAAGCTTTTGATGCATTATGTGATTTTTGCTTGCAATATTGGTAATCCGTCTGTTGCCATGTTAACCGATTGTAGACAAATCTTCTCTCAAGTCAGTATTTTATTAATTGTTTTTATATCAGGCATATTTTATGCAAAATTGTGAAGTGATGACTTTGATACTTAGAAAATTAAAATAGTGACATTGCCCTGATAACACAAAAATTCAACTCTGTTGCCATGGTAACCAATATAAGTACATTTTGACAATAAAATTGATCGTACACTCTACCTCAACTTACACTTCTAGTTATTATGTTTCGATTGATACAAAATTGAGCTAGATGTTTTCAAGTTTGAAAATTAATTCTGAATATTTGAAGCTAGAAACAAGTTTCTAATGTTTGATAGCAATTTTATGTGATTTTTGTGAATATTCCGTTGCTATGGCAACCAACTGTTGCCACTTACTATCTCAAACTGGTTTCTTAGGAAACGTCTGTAAAGTAAGTATGCTGATGTAAAGTCGTGAAGTGGTACGTTGTAAGTTTATTCAGTAATAGTTAAAAATGTGTTTTTCCTTGATTACTCCAAGTCTAAATGTCGTTACCATGGCAACCAATAAAAACACATATAGCCCATAAAATTGATAGTACAATCTACCTCACCTTTAACTTCAGGTTCTTATCTTTCAATTAATACCATATTTAGCTAGGTATTTCTTTGTTTAAGGAAACATGTACCGTCAGTATTATCACATGTATCATTCCTCAGCAATGCGCAGCACTGGCCATAAGATTGCCATATCCACAAAAATCTGCTCATTTTCAGTTATCTTAACATTTTCAAGAACGTTGCTAGGTAACCTAAAACACTCTTTCATCCCTCAATTGACCTCATTTTTAATGCAGATAGAATCTCTTTACATTTTAACATCAAATGTGATGAAAATTATTCCTGATATTTAAAACTATAAATAAGTTTCTAATGTTTAATTGCAAATTTAAGTGATTTTTACAAATATTCTGTTGCCATGGCAACCAACTGTTGACACTTAGTATCTCAAACTGGTTTCTTATGAAACGCTTGTATAGTAGGTATGCTGATGTAAAGTTGTGAAGTGCTACTTTGTATGTGTATAAAGTTATGGTTAATAAGGTGTTTTTCGCTTTATATCTCGAAAACTTAATTTCGTTGCCATGGTAACCAATATAAATAAAATTGACCTCGAAATTGATCATACACCCTACCTGTCGGAAAACTTCAGGTATTTATCTTTTGATTGATACCAAATTCAGCTGGGTATTTTTTCGGTTGAACGAAAACTGAAAATAAGCCTTTTTGAAAATTTAGCTGCTCTACTAATGACCAAATTGTGGTTTCTCATAACGGGGGTGTCTTAATATTAGGGAGGTACAATACGTGAATAAGAAGAAAAGAACCAGACAAAGTATCCTGAAAAGGTGGTTTTTGAAGAGGGACCATTGTATATGTATTTATTTTACACCTGTATTAAAATGATACGGGAAAGCATGACCAGCCCATCATCCATGATCTTTAGATGAGCCATATTATAGATTATAGCATGCTTTGTTGACGATATGTCAAAGAGCACTGGATGCCTTATTGCAGATTTTGTTCGCTTCGCTTACTCGTTCTGCTATATGGTATCCAGTGCAAGTTGATTACTTCATAAATGTACAAAGCATGCTATAAAATTTTTATCTTATGTTTGGGTCGATTTGTACATTTCATTTCACAAAGCAAAACTAAGAACAACATTTGCAGAAAGTTTTACTCCTCATCAACACAATTACCGATGAAACCGGAAGAGTATCGATACCACTGGAAGAGTGCTGATACCACCAGAAGAGTACCGATACATCATATCGCAGTTCTGTAGCTTTTCGGCCTATGATACGGTATTTATACAAGCCTGTTATAGTACTAAAATCGACCGAAACATGAGATGATGATAAATATGCCGTGATGTGTATTTGAATGAAAGCTCTTTGTATGTAGAATTTGAATATGCAGTTATCCTCTTATCCTGTTTCAGTGCCACATTATCCTGGAGTCGACAGCTTTCTCTAAGCATGGTAGTACTTGAAAGAGAGGTTGGTTGACAAGGAATATTGATCTAATATCATTATGTTCATTCTAAATACATCAACTTTGTTCAGCATTGGCAGTGAAACGCTTACATCAAGAATAGCAGGAAGGGGTGTGTGTTATGAGTCAAGTGAAAGACCAATAATTTTTTTTTCTTATTGTTCTATTTTGCAGGTACAGAGAACTAACAACATTTCCGCTGCCAAATCATTTTCCAGAAACTCCAAGGATCGCCACTTATCGCTGTCTGAGAGAAAACAGGCGCTGGTTGAAATGGCTAGAAAACGTTATATTGAAAAACATGGGACAGTTTGATGACACCAAAAATAGAGACTTTAATAGAACTTAGGTGTAAAAAGAAACAAGTGTACAGAAAAAAAAAGTTGTACAGATCATTATTAATGAGAAAAACTACAAATTCCACATGTTAATCATGCCACATGTAAATGACAAATCATGTGGGTTATTAATCAGAAGTGCTGTAATTGATATTATAGGTACTGTAATTTCCAGCCTTACTGCTAAGGCAAATATTGCACAAGGGAAACAGAAGTGAGCTACTGGCAGTTCTCCAAAATCTATCCTGGAGAAACACTTTAGGATGGGAACTGCAACCGAGATCATTTAAAATCAGTTCCGTAAGGGAATGTTCAACCGCTAAGTCAAAACTTTTGAAGGGCTGTGTGAGGGGAACAGGACTGACCATAGTCTGAGAGGGCAAGTTAACCTCATTCCAGAGATTATACGCCATCAATATGTTGATAAAAGTACAAAAAAGATATGCCGCTGATTCAATTTTAATTGATGAAATTAAAGAACAAGAAGTTTTGGCCCATATCCGGATGATTATTTTATATTGCTCTTTTTTTTTCAGAGCATATGGGAAAATGTTTGACTGCATGATTAAATGGTTTTATTATTATATTTTTTTCTTGTCCAAGTAATTAAACTTGAGGTTATGTTGTATTTAAGTACCTATAGCATGCTTTATTCATCCTAATAAGCACCCCCACCACCTTTAGAATTGCCAAAACTATAAATACTGGGAACAAGGCCAGCTATCTAAACAAAATAGTGTGAATTTAAGTTCTTTACAACGGCACACAGAAAAAAAGTAGTACTTTTGAGCACACTTGGTGCAAAATTGATGAGCAGTAGGGTGATCTTCACATGCAATTTTTAAGCAGCAATTTTCATTTTCATGCTAACAGCCATCACATTATGCTTGCATAAGAGGGCATGTCAGGTACTGTGTCTGCATAGTGGCAGCACCTACTTCCTGTGTCATATGGCATTTTCAACCAACGAATGAAGGAGAATTTTATCCCCCAGGTGTCTCTACCTGCAACAACAGGCGGATGTTAGGGAAAGATACCTGTAGCGCCATTTACAGGCATCATACTCTATTTAAATGAATTGTCTCCTGTCAGCTGTGGTGGGGACTTGTAGAGCCAGTGCCAGTCAGATCTTAAATTTTAGTATTTCAGGATGGACATGAAATCTGTACTGATAGAGAAGCTGGGGCATGACTTGCCATGCAATGCAAATTACACTGAGAATGCCTTACCAACTTAGCGTGGGTTGAGTTAACTTGTATTATTTTCATTGTCAGTTTACAGTAGTACCCCCTCATAAGACCCCACCCTCAAGTGCGCCAGAAAGGTAGCATTATAAGAAGGGTGATGTCTCTTGATAGAGGAAATACCATGAAAATACTTTATGCATGGGGAAGTGGCCTCTATAAAGGGGAGGGGTAGCCTCTCATGGGGGGGGGGGGGGGGGGGTCATGATATTTCATCCAATACAATGATCAAAAAGACCTTGGTTAGTGTTTTTTGCATTCCCTGGTGAGTTGTGATGCAGCTGATCTTCCAGCAGGTGAGGCATGACTTGCCAGGCAGCTAAAAAGATAACATGTTTCACAGGGGGCATGTCAGTAGCTGAAGGAAAGCCCTTTTTATAAGGAATTTGATAATGTAATCCTCACCCTAAATACTAGGTTAATACATGTGCGTTTACAAATCAGGGAAAATATTATGAATGAGAAAATCAGGTACAGTAATATTGTATGAGAATGCTTCTTTAAGCATTGTAGGTAAAGTACTGTGAAAAAAGATGATCAATTGCAGAATGTTATGGCCTGATTTTTGATTAAGATTCCAAGGAGATGGAGGGGCTTACTAGAGCAGGCCTTATTGGAGGAACATGGTATATTTCAAACATGATGTCCCCCATTTGTAATTGCTCTGTGAATATTTCAAGAAATTCTCAATTTACACTTTGTATCATTTTTTTTTTTTTTTTAAATTCTGGAGTGACAAACAATTTCAATGTCCAGTGATAATCCTTTGACAACCACTACTGAGCAAAATTTAATTTTCAGTAATTTGCAGATAAAGTTTGCGAGTTGTGATGACTTTTTGTTAGTTGGAATATGTCAGTTGCTGATAAAGAGAATTATTGTTCAGTTGGGATTGTGTGTATGTATATTTAACTTGGAAGTTTCAACCAATTTCATTTATCTTGTGTGACATGCAAAGGGAAGAAGCAATTTTCAGGGAATACACAGACAGAGACACACACACACACACACACACACACACAGAGTTCCCTTGTGCAGAGAAGAAGCACATCTGATTCTCTCAACCAGCTGAAAATTTGAATCATAGCTGAAGATTTTTATGTTACAAAAAGGGCTATATTCAAGGTTTTTTTATCAAAATTGTTGTCTGCTGTGTATAGCAGGCAGATAAGAATAACTCTTACACATGTATAAATGTTTCCATTTAGTATGATAATTAACCTTCTGGTGAAAAAAAGAAAGAATGAATCAGTAGGTACTGTCGCCAACCAGTGGCAATGAAGGTTACTGACTGGGGAAAGCCACAAAGACGGGTCTTATGCACAACTCTGAGCAATAATGTTTTATATGACCCTGAAATTTAACCCTTTCTTGGTTAACATAAGATTGGGTCAACAACTTTACTTGAGCGGGAATGGGTTAAGGAAAATAATTGAAGCCGATGACAATAATTTTCACATCTGGCCAGTTTTGGCAGGAAAATGTTAAAAGACTTGGTAAGTGGGTTTTGTATTGAAAAGAATGCTGGCTTTCCAAGTGGGCATGTTGGTATTTGGATGAAAGCTTTATTCAAAGTGAATGTGATTATGTAATCCCCATAATAATTCCAGTTGGAACAGATGGGGGGAAAAAGCAGTTCTAGTAAGCAGTGAATCAGAAAGTGGCCGGGCAGCTGCAGATGAACTGTAACCGTTAACCATTCATTGCCTGACAGGTTGATGCTTATTTGTAGAGCCTTTGTGTTCTGTATACAATTGGGGTGGGGGGGGGGGGGCAGGGAGGGGCATGTGACTTTGTGCTTCACTGTTTTGGGTGATTTTGCAATATTTTCAGCCCTGAATAAAATTGCTTTTTGGAATTGGATAGATTGAGTAATTCATCCAGGTGTGGCCATTATATATAATATTATATACAGTGGTACCTGCTCTAAAGACCACCTCTCAGCAAAGACTGCACTAGTTTTTAAGACCGCCCTTTCAAGACATTGACCTTTAATTTCTTTGTTTAACTTAGCTTACCTGCAGTGAAAGACCACCTGTTATATGTGACCACTTTTGTCTGGCATCAAAGGTGGTCTTAAATAGCAGGTACTACTATATATATATATATATATATATATATATATATATATATATATATATATATATATATATTGAGCGTATTTATCCTAATAGTAGCACGCTGTGCCAATGCAAAGATTTGCTAGATCTTGCAGTGTTTTTCGCGGGACTATGGAATAAGTACTTTACTTGATTGAAGGTTTTGAAGGCTGTACAGTTCATTTAGGTGTTGAATAAAAATTAATATGCTGGTGACATTTAATTTTTCATTTGGAAGTATAATCTTTGCTAAATTACAGGAAAAGATCTTGATTTTGAATCTAGACCACTTGGATTTAAAGGGGGGGGGGGTGCTTTTATTAGGACATGTGCTACTATTAAAATGAATACAGTATATATATATATATATATATATATATATATATATATATATATATATATATATATATATATATATATAGTAAAAGCTGTCTTGAGAGACTGCCCCAGGGCAGGCCAAAAAGTGGTCACATCAGGCAGGTTGTCTCTCAAAAGAGGTGCAATAACATGGGAAAGATGGCAAAAGGGTTATGGCCTGAAAAGTAAGGTGGTCTTTCCTCCCAGTGGCCTCTCAAAACAGGTTTCACTATATATACACATGTATTTCAGTTTTACCCGACACGGTTACTCTGTAGCCTTCTGGTACATGTATTATAATAATTTCTGCAACCCTCAATCTGGTATTTTTTGACATATTGTGATGGAAAAATATTGCAACTTTGCAGAAGAACGAAAGACCATTTGATCTCTTTGCTGCATTGTTAATGGGTTCAATAATACTGAAGTCTAAAGTACCATTGCACGAGACTTGTCATGTAAGCAGCTCCACCTCCTTCATGCACCACACGATTAAGAGGGAAACAAAGGTTTTAAGGCCCTAGTGCACTTTGTGATTGCCAGCTCAACAACAATATTTTCTTTATCTCGGCTTAAGCAATTAATGTGGCACAGAAAAGGCATTTTGTACAATCAGTATAAATGAGAATTTTGAATTATATGGCAATTCCAATGCAAGGTCAAACCTATGATCAAAATGAAGTGATCTATGGCAAGTGTAATAATCACTTCAGTCTTTGTCACTACAGGGGTGGTGCATGATGGTGTCAAAAGAGGAGCCTGCTCTCTGCTCCCAAAAGAATTTAATGTAGCATATAAATTAGTCACTGACATCTCGTGATGGTTTGACAAGTTTTTTACATCTTTAGTTGAAAAATAATGACCCAGTATTTTTTCAGAAATTCATTCGGTAAATTTCCTGCCCCCGGACACACTGATTATGTTGATTTGTCATTTATTTTGACCATTGGTAAACTTCAAATGAAAAGAAAAAATATGGTGTCAGTATGGCACTTTTTGGGCATGCATGGTTCAGTAATAATTGACAATTTATAAACATGAAACGTGCCTTCATTTACAGTATGTTCAAAGATGGGTGACCTTGACCCAATTCCCAAGGTCAAAGAGGCATTTTAGTGAAGTTGGTGTTCACACATAACTTGAAAAGTTTTTGACATAGGCCTGTCAAATTGCAGATGATTACAGTCCCACATAAGGTCTCAAGCAAGTTCAAAGATGGGTGACCTTGACCCAATTTGCAAGATCACAGAGCCATTCTAGTGAATTTGGTTTTCACACAATAACTCTTAAAAGTTGTTTGCATAGGGCTTTCTTATTGCACATGCTTATAGTCCTGCATAAGGTCTGAGATGAGTGCCCTTGACCCAATTCCCAAGGGCACAGAGCCATTATTGTGCATTTGGTTTTGCGATAACTTAAAATAGTTTTGTGCTTAGGGGTTTCATATTGCACATGCTTATAGTCCTGCATAAGGTCTCAGACCAGTTTGAAGATTGGTGACCTTGCCCCATTCCCAAGGCGACAGAGCCATTTTAGTGAATTTCATTTTCACAGGATAAGTTGAAAAGTTTTTAGACCTTTCTTATTGCCCATGGTTTTAATCGTACATAAGGCCCGAGACAAGTTCGAAGATAGATCACCTTGACCCAAACCCCAAGGTCACAGAGCCAGGGAGGGGGCATAGATCTAGCAATCTCTGATTGTGTTTTAATTCTGTTAGCTTCACTTCAACATCAGTTAAAGCTTCTAGTTTTAATATGTCTTGCCTACAAAAACAAAGTTGTGCAAGATGTGGGTATGTTCATCTGCAATGGACAACAGGAACTATGGAATTGTAAGGTGAGTTGTAACTTTTTGGAGAAAAGCCTTGGATTGTATTATATGACATTAATGTATGTTTTATTTTTTAAAGGATAAAACTAAAAATAAAACATCATAATTTGAGGAATGACCTATATACTAATATCAGTGACGTGTATTTTGTTTTTGCGAAAGTCAGTCCATACTGAGGTGGTATTGGTCTTAGTTTAAGTGGTTTTTGCACTGCTTGAGACAATGTAGCGACCATGGACATCAGAGAAGACATGTTGGTACTTGAGTGAAAGATTAAATGTGGTTTTGGGAGAGATAAAACTAAAAACCTTATTCCATCTTAGTCATATGACCCAAACATTTTTACAACTTGATCACAATGCACCAGCAACAATGCAGTGCATTAACACAATACACAAAATCAAACATACGTGGTGATGTTCGAATGAACGTCAGATGTGACGTGGTTTGACTATGGCCAGTGTAAACAAAGATGTCCCATCGAATCAACATTAAAAGTAGCCCTAGAGGTGCAGTCAATACCCAGTTCAACAGAGAAAAATATATAGGATTTCGCGTGGGTAGGATTGAAATACATGTACAGGGTTTCCCCGTCACTTGAGAGCACAATTGTCTGTAACATTTACTCGTGACCTGCGGTCACTCCACCCATGCGAGATCCTGTATATATCCATTTTGTTTGGACGTACTTTATAACAACAGCAATATTGGGGAACGGGCAAGGCCTGCAGTCCACCCTCTGCCACAACAGTGAAACCTGTCTGCAAAGACCACACCTAAGGATGACCAAATTGATAATTCAACATTTATACCCTGGACATGGAAAGACACATTGGAAAGTTTCAAATATTTCCTGAAGACCAATTATGTGGATGATGAGGTATATTGTACAGTTGTTCAGTTGAAGATGACACCTGTTGTTTCCTATCATATTATGGCAGAAACGTCAGTGCACATGGATACTGATGGGTCATCTCGACAGAAAGTGTTTCAGTTCCAGCACAAGTTTATACAGTGACCAACATAAAGCTTCGTAAAGTATTACAAGGACACCATAAGGAAGGTATAGAATTATTCCCATGAGGCTAAGCATGTCAGAGTAGCACTCCATAAGTGTGTCAAATGGGAAAAGAAAAAAAAAAGCTAAGAAAGATGATTTGATGTATAGCAAATCAGTGTGTGCGTCTTCAAAGCATATTGGTATGGCAATGTACAACTATTCCATAACACAGGAGTAGAAGTTGGAATGGCATCTCTATCTATTATAGCTTTGAAGCTATTCAAGATTTTAAATTTCTAAGGATGCTAATTAGCATAATTTAAATTGCTTTAACACTTATTTTTAATTCATCAGGTGCGCAATGGTCAGCAACCCCCTAGTAGAAGTTGGAATGACATCTCTATCTATTATAGTGTTGAAGATATTTAAGATTGAAAATTTTGAATACTGCTAATTAGCATAATTGAAATTGCTACTTCTTTGTGTTAGATTCATTACATGCGCAATGGTCAACAACCCCTTAGTAAAAGTTGAAATGACATCTCTATCTATAATAGTTTTGAAGATATTCAAGTTTTAAAATTTCCAATGCTGGTAATTAGCATAATTTTAAATATCTTCATTCTGTATAAAACGTTCAAACTCCTTGAATGGAGGTACAATCATGCCAACTTTGGAGTTTCTATGTGTAATAGTGTCCGAGAAAAGTATCGGACAAATTTGCTGGTAAAGAATAAAGAATTTCAGGAAAAACAGAAAAGTGTGTGTTGACACACACACTTTAAATATTCTTCCCTATGACAACTATCAACAGTGCAGAAAGGTTAATGCATATAAATGTATTATTACATACATGTAATTTCGGCTGGCCATTAGTTGAAGGCTGATACAAGTACAATGTACAGGGATTACACTGCTCAACATTAAAAAGTCTGAAATTGCATGGTATTAACAAAGAAATATGAAGTAAATTTGGATTAAAAACCCTGAATTCAGATTTTATCTTGAAAAATCACATCCCTGATATGCAAGATTGGGGAAACTCACTCCTGTAGGGACAACAGTACCGAAGGAAGTTGCACAATGGAATAAAGCTGTATAGGCTTACACTTTATTCTGTCACAGGCACAGGTGTTCAGAGCACTTGTACCCGTTTAAGTGGGTCTCCCAGGCTACATTTAGAATACAGACCCTATAAAATCCAGTTGCCAGCTCTGGCCACCAAGATTGATGATGATACTTCAGGGTGTGTTGCAAGAGGTAGGAAGGCAAGCAAGTCATTATGCAGACATAAATACTAAATGAGAATATGCCACTGCAAGGATACACATGCAATATTTTCAAAACTACAGCATTTTAACAAGACCTAGAGGTCTGCACGCCTGTGTATTATTGTAAGCTGCCCTATCCTCCCAATACATGGAAATTCATGTATTTCTACAAATAGCCATGGACATTAGAGTTACCTTCCATAGCTACCCACAAATATATATATATATATATATATAAAACCCTATCATGTGGGTCAAGAAAGCTTGACCCATTAAACTTGGCAATAAAGGCACAAAGTAACCATGGAATCATGTTGTGTGTGATAGCAGTACTGAGGTGGCCAGGGTCTGTAACTGGTACAGTGATATCTGCTGTATGTGGCCACTTTTTCTTGGCAGAAGGGGAGGCCACATACAGCAGGTACCACTGTATTTGAAAGGTCCATATTCCCAGCACTAGCCCAGAAAGTAACAACACTGATGAACAGTAGAGTAGGGAAGTAAACTTTATTAACAGTGAGAGTTTCGTAACTATAAGACATCAGTGTCCACAGAGTGTGGACTGAATTGGTGGTAAAATAAGAGGTAGATTCTCTAAAATGACAAAACAACACCAGGAGTCACTCCGTTTGTACGTCCAGCTTGTCTTTTGATCGTGTGACCATACAATATGAACTTCAACAAAATTAGAGAACTGAACCATAAGCTCTCCATAATGACCTCCATTACATTTTTTTCTGGATTTTACTGAAGTGCATCACTCCAGAACACTACTTACAGTGAGCAATACTCTGATTGTGATACATTCTTACAATGAACTTCAGTTCTAAGTAGAATAAAACAGATCAAGAAAAAAGATACGATTCAAAATCAGTACATTTAAGCACCTACATGTTGTCTCACTTGTGATAAAAGATGCAGATATAGGCTTTTATTCTTTTGCAATAACTTGCACACACTGTCCGTACATCATACAACTTCAAAAAACTCACACCATGCAAAACCTAGCATAAAAATAGCAAAAATTATTACACATGTTCACTTGAAACTATTCATCTGGAAACAAGATCCTGGGCTCTTCTGTGGATATATAAATTACATTTTGAGTTTTTGAAGTATGCAGTACAGTACAACTGCTAACTAGATGCAATACAGGTCTTTTGCATGCTATGTTGCACATCCGTGGTTAACATCCCAGACATCAAGAAACGCTATTTGTGTATTGCATTTGAAACCATTACTGGGGCATCATCGATGAACCATTGTACCAAGTTATGGAATTGCGAATCACTGTGGATGCATACAAGCCTGTCTCATCTCTTTGAATACACATACACAGTGGTCCCTGTCTTGAGAGACCACTCTCATGAGACTACCTGTCTTGAAAGACCACCATTTACAGGTGCATTGCTTAGTGCTTTCATATCTTATCTATACCCCCTATAAAAAAAAAAAAAAACACCTGTCTCCAGAGACCAAAATTTGGTCATCTCAATGGATGGCCTTTCAAGTCAGGTTTCATCCAACAATGAGACATAACGCCAAGAAAGTCCGTGCACCTTGCATCTTTCATAGCTTAGTCCTCCCTATACCTTCAACAATTTACACTTTTATGAAAATAAGATACTTTTTTCCCCCTATCTCCTTATCACAAGATATATCACACAATGCCATACCCTGGCAACAAAAGCCTTTTTGGTCTGCCAACATGCGGCCTTTAACCATTTCTCCCTTGAATTGAGACTGAGTCAACAGCTTTCCTTGGCATGGGCTGGGCACTAAGTGTCCAACCCATGCCAAGGAAAGCTGTTGACCTGGGCCACGTGATCTTGATAGGTCTCATCTGCAATTCTCAGTCAAACTGTTTTTCATTACTGTTGAAATTAGTTGAAAACATTCAAGCAGATGACATTTGACCACCAGCCGGTTTTGGTCAGTTTAAGGGGGAAAGGGCTAACAGACCTACCAGTAATCCTGTTGGTCCCATCTCGATTGACCACACAAAATAATATAATGCCACAGGAATTATAAACTTATATGACACTTGGTTTTAACAGTAGTGACATTCATTCTTTAAGTGCTAAGTTTTGGACTGAGTCAACAGTTTTAGTCCAATGCTTTGGGTACCATCACAGAAACCTGTTCGTCTCAACTACCACCACCCCCTCTAGAAATGAAGGCCTGCTGGTACATGTACTTGAACGAAAGGTCCCTTTTATCAGAAGTTTGAATCTGGAACCATTATACAGTAGTCACTCCTTTGAGAGACCACAGTTGTCAGGTCTCTCAGTAGTGCTTTTCATGTTATTTATACCTCCTTTGAGGGACCACCTGCTTTATGTGACCACCTTTTGAGTGGCACTAGGGGCGGTCTCTCAAAGGAGGGACTACTGTAGTACTTCAGATTAAAGTGAATTTGTGTTCAAGCGCTGGAGAGGTGATGTCAGGTCAAATGATACTTTTTCTGGATTTTAGATCATACGAGATGCTTAATATGTCCTTATCCGCAAAACAACTCGAGATTTTTATTTCAAGAACAATTTGGGAACAACTTGAGACTCAAAGGAACTGACGTTGCCTTCATAAATACCTCTCATAAAATCTTGAGCTTATAGTTTTTTGTATTTTTTGATATACAGCAGAATTTCACTTCATACAGGACATGATCATATTCTCTCAAAAGAAATCTTAACAGTAATGAAAAACACTTTGACTACGAATCGTAGAGGAGACCTATCAAGATCACACGTCCCAGATCACCAGCTTTCCTTGGCATGAGTTGGGCACTTAGTGCCCAAAACCATGTGAAGGAAAGCTGTTGACTCAGTCTTAATTAAATGGGGAAAGGGTTAATGGCGCTGAAGCAACAGCTGGGTTTCATTGAACGAGTTTGTCACATAACATCTCAATATTTTGTTTTTGAGGGAAATTAAATCTGGGCACATCACAGCTTTCACCAGCATTAATGTCACCTGTGCAGGAGAGTTTTCTGCACAAAAACTTCCCGTTTTGTGTGTGACATGTCCAAACACGCACAGTCATACAGTTTCTCTTTTTAAGCATTCCATCCATATCTCTGGCACTCTGGTGTGCTTTCTTTGTGTTGTCATGGCAAAATCTTCAAAAAAAAAAAACAAACAAACACAAAAAAAAAAAAACGAGGGCTGTGTGAACAGCCCATGCTCAGCTGATCTTGACATTCATCACACTTGCAGCTCTATGAACTTGGGAAAGGATCAAGGTCACCCATGTTCTGAGTAAGTCTGACCTTTATAGAAAAACACTAACATGTGCAACATCAAGGTTCAAGTAGTTCTCAAGTTACAATGAAGAGTAAAATTCATGTATGTTGCACTGTGACCCCAGAAACGAGGTCAAGGTCATTCATGTACTGTCTACGCATGACCTTCATACAGAAACATAAACATGTGCAGCATCATGGTACTAACTCAAAACAGATCTGAAGTTATCAAGTAAACATTAAATTTCGTGTCAGTTGTCCTGTGAATTAGCATTAGAATGCCCATTCACTTACATAGTAATCAATAGGAAAGCTGCATTGACTGATAAGTACCAGAATTGAAAAACATTCCTTAAAAATCAGGAATCCAAAGCAGGACCATCTAATAAACAACTTTGTTTGACCCTTCCACAAGAACATATCCATCACATTTCAGCTTAATCTGACTGAGGGTTCTGAGAACAAGTGAAAAATAGAAAAACCATACAAAAAATTCATTAAAAAATTTGAAAAAAATTGCAGCCCCACCTGGTATACAAATTGGGAACTAGGTGTCCCTGGGAGTGTCTATGCACGATATCAAAGCAATTGGGTGAGCGGTTTCAGAGGAGAAGAGTTTTTAAGGTTTGCCCCAAAAAAGAACCAAAAAAAAAATCAATAGAGCGTGACCATTTGAACAAACTTGGTAAAGATCCACCCAAGGCACATCCCCACCAAGTTTGAAGTAAATCTGGCCAAAATTATTTAAGTTATAACCATTACAAGAAATTCCCATGTTAAACTTTCCTATTAAAACTTTTGTCAAGATTTTTGAAAAACAAAATCATAAAAAAATCAAAAATTCATTGGAACATGACCATTGGAACAAACTTGGTAGACTCCCACCCAAGGTACATTGCCACCAAGTTTGAAGTTAATCTGGATATTGGTTTTGGAGAAGAAGTCGAAAATGTAAATTAGCATTAGAATGCTCATCGACTTGCATAGTTATCAATAGGAAAGGTGCATTTACCGAAAAGTACCCGAATTGAAAAAAATTGTTAAAAATCAGGAATCCGCAGCATTCCCACATAGTGAACAACTTTGTTTGACCCTTCTACAAGGAACATATCCACCATGTTTCAGCTTAATCTGAGTGACGGTTCTGGAGAAGTCGAAAATAGCTATAACACACAAAAATTCATAAAAAATTAGGAAAAATTTACAGCGCCACCTAGTGAGCAAATTAAGAACTAGGAGTCCCAGGGAGTGTTCCTGTGTGATATCAAAGTAATTGGGTGAGCAGTTTCAGAGAAGAAGATTTTTTTAAGGTTTGCCCAAAAAAGAACCAAAAAATTCATTAAAAATCCCAAAATCACTAAACTGTGACTATTTGAACAAACCTGGTAGACACCCACCCAAGGCACATCCCAACCAAGTTTAAAGTCGATCTGGCTGACGGTTTCGGAGAAGAAGTCGAAAATGTGAATTGTTGAGGGACGACGGACGGAGGACCATAAGATAAGCTCAGCTGACTGACAAGTCAGCTGAGCTAAAAAACCTTGTCCTGGAAAAATATTTGAGCTGCTCAAACCATACTTGAGAGCGCATGTACCTACACGTGGGCTACTTCACCAACCATGACCTCCTGACCTTTCACCCAGTATGGCCCCTGTAATTTCAGGAATTAGTATATCATCAAGACCCAATGAGATAAATCTTCCTTCATGTTGTTACTTTCAAAATCCAGAGACAAACACTGATATGATGTATATATCTGCAGGGCCATCTGGACAAATAACGACAACAACGAACATACATGTACATGTGTATATATATATATATATGTATATATATATTTATATATAAATGGGGGGAGGGGAGGCGCAATGCCCTACCTAGACAATATTTAAATATTTTGTCTATGTGATTCTATCTGGGAATGATCTTGGATGACATAATATTTGAAGAACTGACTAGTTTTAAAAATATACAGCAGACCCACAAGAATAATGCAGATCCACTATCTCACATGCTTACTGCAGTGGTGACTTTCATTATGTTCAAGCATAAGGGAATAAAATAGCACAGAAAAAAATATAATAATAATTGGCTGATATTACCACCTTTGTACAGCTGGTCATCGTCTGCAACAACTTACAACAAAGTACACAGTATGATACAAGTATATTTACAAGGCATATACAAGCTTACAATTCATACGCATTAAAACTGCTTTCTGATAAGATTAATTGTAACCATGTCAACACACCAGCATTCCACCATTTAACATTGGCACCAACAGCTTTTGAGGCCTATCTGAGCAACCAAAACACAAAAAAAGTTTGCGTATCATATATGACGATATTGGCCCTAGCATCATGTGACCCAGTGTCTGATGAAGCTTCAGTTCGATGTGACACAGAAGAATGTCGATTCTGTGTTTGGATTATCTATTTTTGTAACCAGTTCATTGAAGATAAATGCACTTTGCGCTTCATGTGAACTGGTGAAAACATATTGCTCATAATATCTGGACCACGTTGGTTCTATGTTGGTTGTTGGTTTTTTGCTTTCTCTAGCTTGTCATGATCCAGCTGCCATAGGACAGCCGGGGTAAAATTTATTAGGAAAGCCAGACTTAACATATGATGGCACTTATGAGGAATTTAAATACATGTATACAATTTCCATTTTCTTTCAGCTACCTACAGTAAATTGCTTTAGTTTCATGTGCATGAATTTTTGCTGTTTTTTTCCAAATTGTCTAATCTTAAATTCACAATTATACATCACCAGATCGAAGGATTCTCAAACACAATCCAAAAAAAGAGACCCTGTTCATTGGAATTCATATGAGCAAAAGCAAAATGTACTTGTCTGACTTATGGACACATACTGTAAGTGTCATGGTATTTACTTTTGTAGGTATACATTTTCATGCTTTTCTCATTTTTCCCCTTCTTTTTTGCATGTTAGGCATATAGCTGAAATTTTATATTTCACTATTTTAGACATAGTTCCTACTAAATCTACATTAAAATACTCTTTCTGTTTCATGCCATCAGTGAAATGTGCGAAAATACAAACACACCAAAGTTTGTTGAATTTACATAAGTTCATGAATATTGTGGTATTTTGAAATTCACAGATATACTTGGGCCATGAAAATTCAGCAATTTACAGTATACAACTGACATCAGTTTAGGCAAGTTGATAAGCACATTAAAAGCCCTATTGATGGTGAATTTCAATACATAATAATTCATATATAATTCCAGCTATGTACACAAGAAAGTTTGTCGTTGGTATGGGATGAGAAAATAACACCGGCAGATGATGAAAATGCAGCACCAATGAGCTGCAGTTTCTGAAATTCAGCAACCAGTCCTGTTCGTGCGATGCAACGTAAGATGACGGAAACCTTGGGACATGGCAGACCAGCAGCAAAACATCGTAGCAGCGATTGGTACCGTTGGCATGGCAGCAAAAAACAAGCCAAACGTTCCGTGCACAAAACAACTCCTGAAAACCTTCAACAGACTCAATTCATAGTATTCCCAAATTAATTGTCAAGTGTACAATTCGTGTCTCTCATTTTGAAACATCACCTTTTCCTTTGGTCGAAATTTCCGTTTACCTTCTCTTAGCCTGCAGTTCCATAAGACATAGATGCTAGCTAGCTGAGGACAAATGCAAGGCATCAGAACGTCTTCACATTTTTCAAAGCTTCCACTGTTCTTGTCTTTCTTTCTATTCCACTGCTGTGATATTTTTGAGAATTCAGCCGGAGCATAGGTACCCATAAGAATACATATGGAATCACACCCTGATACATGTAGTTGTGTGCCTATATTTTTGTCATTTTTTAATACATTTGTGCAATAGCACCGACTTTGTCTCAAGAATCCCTACCAGAATTAACAAAGGGAAGTAGCTTGCAGACATGACTGTGCATCCAATTTTTCCTGACAATATAGGAATAATTTCAAATGAAGAGCAGCAACCTCAATCAGTATCATGCTAATGGATGCACTGTTATGACTTGCCTGGTCAACACTGCCATCTGGTGGCCAAAAAATAAATTCTTGATTGGGATATCTGTACACATTATACATATAATGTATATATACGAAACATTTTGTGTATTCTGTTTACTTGTATACACACAGTACTGCTTATGTAAATTTCTACTTACACTGAATGAAGAAATCAATTTCTGTTTTCAATGAATGAAAGATGAAACATATACATATATCATACAAAGTGGAATTCATACTATACATAGATTGTCAATATTTTAAGCTTGCATGCACATATTTTGATACATTGATACTTGAACAGGTTAATACATAAACATACTCTATATAAACACAATTTATACAATTTTGTTACTTATTTACCACAATAAATATCGCAACAGACTGTTCACACAATTTTCAACCATTTAGCCTTTAGCAGCTGCCAAACGACAAACTTTGTGATGGAATCACGTTAAAACTTACACAGTCGCAAAAATGACAAAACTCCTATGCATCGCACTAGCAACTGAATGAGACCAGTTGTATGGGCAAAGAATTATACAATCACCCTCAGAATACGTATAACATTGCATGGGTTAGAACTTCCACTGTGACTGACAGTGAAATCAATATAATGATAATATCAGTCAAGCCAGCCTATGCTATTTTTCATGTCATGTCACCCTGAATACCATAGTGCATTCCAGATAAATGAATATACATCAAACATGCGTTACAATGTGCTCAAAAATGGGTTTCCCTCACTTTCTGAAGGAAACGAGGGTATTTAAAGCAAATACCATACTAGCTTGGCTTTCATGTTTGTTCGGTAAAATCAAACCAAATTTTTTTTTGTAGATCATACATAAATTACTGCAATCCTTTTTGTGTATTCAATAATACTCTACTCAAAGACAGACATTTTAATGATGTTGCTGAATATGTCGTGACGACTTAACACTATACCTGTTCATCTTTTCTATTATTTGTTGCCCCAATCTGAAAATATCCCTGTGGAATAATGGAGATTTTGGATAAGCTTCACCTTTCAAATTTTGCTACTGCAATGCCAACATAGTGTTTGTACATCCAGCAGTCAAGATTTGTCATGAAACCAAAAAATAAAAAATAAAAAAGAGTGAGACAGAGAGAGAGAGAATTAATGTCCTGTACATCTGTACAATCCCTTGCTACATTTTTCTAGTTACGACTTACATTTGAGTAACTTTCGCAAATATTTCACAAACAGTCCCTTGCTGCGACTGAACATAAATAAATGACACCACGGACAAAAATGATGGAAAATAAATACTTGTACACTTAAAAAGACATCAATGCAGTTACCCCATAATTATGAAACAGCCCAAAATATAACTGGCAAAACATTCAAAGAACAATGAACCCAAAGCAACATACTGATTTTTACTGGCATTTGCATCAATAACGTTTAGATGGGCTTCACTTGCAATGAAAATGAAAATCAACTCATCTAAGAGCTAGGTGTCACAACACTGAGACCTGATATGTACTAGTAATATATCATGTATATGGGACTTGTGTCTATCAAATCAAGAGAGAAATATAGATTTCTTGCAAAATTTTGTATACACCCATTCTGTAAAAGATGATTAAAATTGTATCAAATATTTCGTATATTGATGCATTTTGTTTAATGCCCAACCTGTAAAAAAAAGTAATGTATTTTACCTTTATTTAAAATAGCAGCTAAATATATCAAATATCTGTTTTGAGTACCTCAGTGCCTGAATTGTAATGGGCCTTGAGCCAATGATATGCCTACAGATCAACTGGAAAAAAAAAATGCACTTTTGCATGTGATCACTCAAATCTGTCAAAACTGATGCACGGTTTCAAATGTCTGGTTTACCTGGAAAGTCTTTCTCCTTCAATAAAATGCCATGAATATACAGTGGTCCCTCCTTTGAGAGACGAGCATATGTGATTTGAAGCAGGTGGTCTCTCAGCGGAGGTTAATCAACATGGAGAAGGTAGCACATGGGCCCTCATAAATGTGGTCTTAAAAGGCAAGTGTCTCTCACAAGAGGGGCAGCTGCACATGAAATACTAATCCACTCATCCTAGAAAGCTGATGACTCAACCCCCTGGGGTAACATGTAAAATAATGGAAACGTTTTTTAACTATTAAGATTTTTGAAGATATCAGAAAATCGGTGCTGCAAACTTACAACTGATAATAAATTAACATTGGGGAACCTGATGTATGAACCAACATACATGTTTACTGGCATACAATTGTAACACCTTGCCCCCCCCCCCTCGCAAGAGGAAGGAGCAAGGATAAAAGGTTCCTATACTCTTCCTGTAGAGAGCACTACAGTCACAAGGGCTACTAGAGTTCTGTATTCACATAACATCCCATTGTAATTTGCAACTTGGCAATTTTTTCATGCTAAAAATCTATGGGTAGAACTAAAAAGGCTCAGAATTTGTATTGCATTAGCCTCAAAAGTGACCAGTTTATTCAATCTTCCTTTGACAAACAGCCCAATAGGAACACACAACTCTAGCCCACAAGCATTTTGTGTATTAGGATGTGTACACAGCTCAAACACAAACTGCTAACTAGGACCTCTCCTTTTAACACAAACAAACTGGAAATCTATAGTTAATCTGTTGTAGCAACATGCATGTAACAAATGAATATTCTTGTACTTAACAAATTCGTCCTTGGAAACAAAGGTCTAATTGCCTGTCTTTCACTCCTCTGTGCAAAAAGAAAAATTTGATATTTGTCTTCTGGTCAAACTGTTAGATCAGTCCGGGTCTGATAGAGTATAAACTTAAAAGTTATTTCACTCCCAATATGGGCCAATTCTGTGTGTAACATAACCAAAATTATCACTGAAATTATTATTATTATTATTATTATTATTATTATTATTATTATTATTATTATTATTATTATTATTATTATTATTATTATTATTATTATTTTCCTTCTGTGTTGCAACTACATGTACTTATCTAACATCTTCATATTTAATATGTAACAACGCATTGCTTGCAATGTGCAGTGCCCTATTGACTAACATTCTGCCGTGCATGAATTTTTTTTTCTTTGCATGTTTACCATACAGAAAAAAAGAATTTTGTATTATCAATTCATTACACGGTAAAGGCCTTCTTCAATGAGGCATGTCAGAAACAAATACTATTTGACATAGCGACTGCACCTGCTTCCGCTGTCACAAAACATTTTCCACCCAAAAATGAAGCAGGTTCTGTTTACCCCCCCAGGTGTCTCCCCATGCACCAGGTGGCAACAGGTTGAGCTACCTGTGGTGCCACCTATAGGTGGCATACTCCATCCTTGCTGTGTTGTAAAGCAAACCATGCTCCAGGTGCCACAAGGGCAGAAGAGGCAAACTTGCCAGGCAATGCAAGTACTCTCAACTATACTGGGTTTGTTGTGGATCCACTTCCATGTCAATGGTACAGCCTTTCAAAAACTTGAATAGTGCATTCATTCCAATGGTAGAACGCTGTGCTAGTGTAAAGATTTCCTGGAGCAGACATGTTTTTTGTAGAGTTTTATGATCATGATATGTCTTAATTTACAATACCATAAGCAATTACACCCATTATAGTATCCATATAGCATAAAATAACAACCACAAACCCTCTTCTTTCATTTGAAGCTGTTAATTTTTGAAAATATTGAAAAATACTTAATCTTTAATAAAAACCCCAAGATTAAAAAGTGGGGGTCATGTTTCTATCAGGCCATATGCTACAATTGGAATGAATGCGGTATACAATTCCCATTCAGTTGCAGCATGAAATTCAAGATTCAAATCAGTTTATTTGACATAGGCCAACATATGTGCGAGGAAGTCTGTTAACATCAATTCTGTGCTCATTCCATGCGAGAAGTTATGATAAATCTAAATAAAAATGCAAGAAAACACTATCCACTGAACATAATCAATATATTGACTTTTTTACATGTCTAGTAAAGTTTTCATTCCGCCATAGTCTTGTTCAAAGTATGGAGAAAATTTAATTAATGAGGGAAGATGGTGTCCTCTGAAATATTTTCATGATTTTACTGTATTTTAGCCATCTCTTGTGACCTGAATTACTTGCATGTAACATTAATTTTGTTAAAACACGCACAAATAGAGAGGTTGACTTTTATTTTAAAAATTTCCAGTTTTGAGCATACTATCAATTTCAACCTTTACTTTGCATTTACCTATGTTTGGCTGTGACTTCTTCTGAGATAATATTGAATTTGCATTATGTAAACACGCATACAAATATAATAAATACCTGTGTTATCAATAGCAAAAAGGTCAATACAGAATAAAAAACAAACCACATAATTTCAGAATTTGTCTTGTTCAAATAGCTATATAATATATACACTCATCATTTGATGTACATGTCATCAAACGTTTAAAAATATACATAAATAATATGAACTGTACATTAAAACAACTAGCACTGGCTGATTTGTAACTGACGTTTCTTCTTTAAAACCCGAGAGATTGTCTGTACGTCATAAAGGTATAAATTGGAAACAACTGGACAGAAAACTCAACTGTCACCCTTCTTGCTAAAGGGTTAATTTGTCTCATTTTTTTCTTTTTGAATGTCATCTTAGCACATTCAATAAAACTTGCATGAAAAAAAATCAGACTTTAACAAGTTGAGAGTTAAAAAACTGGCTTTCCTCTTAAGTTTGATTCACAGAAACCAAAGATTTGACAACAAAAGGCTCTGCACTTTCAACACATACAAAAAAAAAACGATACAACCTGTTTATTTCAGTTACATAAAACAAAAGTGTGGCAAAATTTCATCAATCATCGTGCTGACTAACAATAGCTAAACCCAGCAAGCCTCTTGCTAGGACAATTTAACAGTAGGTATTTCAAAATCAGGAAAACTAAGAAACTGGAGTACATGTACATGTGTACGTGCTGATTGTGGCTGTCAGTTCTAAGTCTTTCTGTACGATGGAAACAAGTGTTCCATCATCGTAATATCACAAGCTGCTAAACAAAAGTAAACCAGGGTACCAAGTACCTACACAGTGGCTCCATCTACCTTATTAAGTCTCATTGGGCGATGCTGTGAAGCATGAGGGCAACTTCCAATTTCGAGCTCCGCCGTGAACCCTCAGGGCCAGCCATTGCTCCATATTTGGCATCTTGTAGTTGTCGATGTCAATGTCGCTGATGGTGGTTGGGTTTTCCTGTAGCTCGTGCTCACTGGAGAACTCGCTGTCACTCAGTGGAGCTGCCCCACTGGAGATGCTCCCCCGGTGATCACTGGTGCTGATGCTGAATTCACAACCTGTAAACACACAAATGGCAAACCTGATATACACAGCAACGGACTGCATAAATCTAACCTGTACATGTAATAAAGGAGCTTTACAGGAATATCGCCAAAAATAATTATGCCTGCAGTTGTCCTCCTAGCCTTTTTACTCAGTATTTAGGCTGAAATAATCCACAATTGTGAAAGAAAGAAAAAAAAATGTTCAAACAGTGTTTAGTTCTTCCCCCCCCCCCGTATTTTTTGAAGGCTTAGTTTATCGAGGCAATGATGTGGCAGGTCAATACTTCTATTTCATTGATTTCAGTTGGTCTTTTTTTGTTTTTTGTTTTGTTTTGGCCTTGTCTGGTTGTTATGATGATCGTGAGATAGACTTCATGGGGCATTGGAGTCTGTGACACAAAGGTGTATACATCCACATGGTTACACTTGTACTTCCCTATATATGCATGATATGTACATTCAACTATATGTTAGCTCTTTCAGTGCAAATCACATCTTAAGTCGATCTACTTAAGTCAGACAAGTCTGACTTATCATTAGGATCCCAGATTCATATTCCTCGTAAAGAGACCTTTTATTCAAGTACCAGAATGCCTATAGTTCCTTAGAGACTACCCCAGGTCAACATCTTTTCTCAGCATGCAATGCCTGCCAAGAAATGCTGTTGACTCAGTTCAAAATTTGGCACTGAAAGGGTTAACAGCTTTTCCCAAAATTTTCACAAACAAGTATACAGCTACTAAAGTATTTAAACTTAGAATTAACTGCATTATTAAATTAATGGTGGTACAACTGTTTGTCAAGTAAGTTTGTACATGAACATGTATTTATATGGAAATAATCAGGAAATAAATATAAATTCATTTATTATATATAATTAGTATTTTTCTTTTACAACAAATGAGACAAGAGTGTTTAAACTTTTTTGTTTCCATTTTGATCTGCTCAGTTAAATTACTAATAAAATTCAACATAAATCAATTTCAGATATAACCTTGAATATAACATACAATAGAATACATCCCTTCAAAAAAAAATAATAATAAATAAAACATACCAAAATGCAACAATTAATAAAGTGCAAATATAAAGTACGGATACTCTTCATGCATTGTGATGCTGTGTAACATTCCAATCAAACAATAAAACAAATTCTGCTACTGCTGCCCTCCCACAAGAACATATGTTGCCCCTCTGAAAAGTATTATTTTCCTACCAGCAGTCTGTGTGATTTTTGGGCAAAATTCTCAAGCATCTATGACAAAAATTAGGGTGGGTATAAAAGTTTGATCATCAAAATTTCTTCTTTCTTATTTTGAATTGATTCAAATATGAAAAGTACATAGCTTAACAATTTTCTAATTATAAAAAAAAAAAAAGTTAAATAACTTTTCAATTCCTCTATAAAAGATATCACACCAAACTCAAATTATTTCATCATAAAGTAAATTCATTATTCCAATTGTACTTCTTTTGAAATAAATAAAATATGTTTAAATCAAATTCATTTTTGCTGTTTTAAAGACTATATAAATTTTTGATACCTAAGCAATTATACCCCTCAAAATTGACATTCCAAAGGAATTTCAGTAAAGAGACTCCCACCAGGTGAGACACATGCACTTCCATGCAAAATCTGCATGCTCTGAGAAGGGAACAAAAATAAAATTCTGTTCCAGATTTTGTGATGTGTTTTTTTGTATTGGCCCGATTCATTCAAAATGAAAATAAAGCAATTTGCAGCTCTCAGCAGCAGCAGCTTGACACAGAAGGGTCCAACTCCAGATAACAACTGGTATACATTGCATTTTAAGTGGTCCCTACAACGACCCTAAATCAGAACTGTACACAAAAATACCAATACAATTTGATGATTGCAAAGTTGTGCTAATAGGAGACATTCATATTTAACTGAGATCCTGCTCACTTCCTGTGTTGCCGGGGCAACAGACTGATGCTTCCACCATGATCAGGGCAGATTTGTATTATATACTATATAAACATCCATAAATAACACATTTTCAACCAAAAGAAAGCTCATTTCCAATCAAATTAGGCATTCTTTATGTTTCAAATATATGTTAAAACATTTTCTTAAGATTATTCTGTGTTCGTGTTATTTTATTGAGAAAGTACTTTTGACCATGCTGAATACATGGATCTGCCCTGATGCAGGTGGCTCCCTCTTTTGCTCAATAGGTGTTACAGTAGCACCGCATTTAAATATGAATACATCCTATTGTTTAAACAAACAAAAAAAATCTGTACAAGTACTGTTTATCAATTTTGCAACAAAAGAAATACAAGGGGTTCACTCAACCAAATCACTGAGTTCAAGACAGACTCACACAATGCCCACATGCATTGAAGTAACAGAACCCTCACACATGCTGCAAGACAGAAGGTATGATAATTTGTGAACATTCCCAAAATCTTCATTTGCCACCAAAAAAGTACAGTTGTATGCAAAAAATGTAACATGCCAAGAAGCAGATGATAGACCTGTGTTTTGTATATAAAAAAAAATTAACACATCTGCATTTGAAACATAATTTCAGGGCACCTGAAAGAAACCTTGACATCAAAAGAAGAAACTTAATAGGTATTTAAATTGACTTAGTTATGGTAACCTCCAACATAAAATTTTCTCTCTAATTCAAAAAGAAAAAAAAATCATGAAATGCACAAGAACAATGGCTATTTCACCAAATCAAAAAGGTACTTTTAAAACAACCCTCAATGTTGCATTTAAGCTACTGGTGGTGGACAAACTAAATTTCCTTTTTTTTCTGTCTGGTTATCAGTGGGGAAACAATCAACACGCCTCCTAGTTTCCCACAGCAGACCTGTCCATAAATTCATTTAGCTGTTGAAGCCTACAACTTTCAAATTTTTGGCATCGAACCTGATAACAGTAATTAATTAAAATACAGGCTTAGAAAAAGACAGTGGCTGGATTAGACGTGAAACTTTGATAGATTAGATGTGTTTTGCTTTCTCTTTCTGGTTCAGAACTATATAAACGATGTGGCACTGTTGCGGCTGTTTGCAAAACTTATTTTCAAAATTCTGTTCTGTCATCCATTATGATAAACTTTGGTATGTACTTGCATTATTTACCTAAGCACCTTTTCAGTCTTTCAACTCCAGTCTGTATAGGGTCCCTAAAATATTAATATGTATGTATTTTGTATAGGTAGATAGGCATGAAGATAAGGGTGCTGACAAACCACAGAGTAGTGATAAACTGGAGGCAAAGTGGCCAGATGCATGCACACTGTGCCAAATGATGTGCATCGGTCACGTATCCATACACACACCCGGGGCGTAAAGTAGTCCCTAGTCCTATGATGAAGCATTTGCTCATATACAAGTTCAACTTGAAAATTGTACTGGAAAAAGTATCTGAATACCAAATAACAGAAGCAAATTATACTTATAATTTTCAAAAAAAATATTTTGCATTAGAATTTCACCTAAAATTTTTGTCTTTTAATTTTTCAATAAAACTAAAATGAAAATTAACTCCTTGCTTTTTTCAGGTGCTTCACCATAGTGCTTTATGGGCTAGCTTTCTAGTGCAAAAAGCTACTGCACAAACACCCAAATGAAACTCACACATACTTGTCTCCTCTCGTAACCTGGTATGCCCAGTACGATTTTCGGTTTTACCGTGCGGTTGCCTCTTCAGTAACTCTATGGCACCACTCAGGTATTTGAAGACATCCAAAGCCAGGATACTCTGACGAACCTCTTCATTCTGCAGGTAGTTCTGTAGCCAGGTACGCACATACATGAAGTCCAGGTTGAGCTGGTGGGCACCATACACACTGCAGCAGACAAACAGTGCCACCTGGTGACAATCTATCAAATATATCTGTAGTAAGAGCAAACATGCTCTTCGCAAAGAGAAAATTTTCCTCTGTTAACCCCAAACTATCCCCACCAGCTGCTGCAAAAAGCAGCTAAACATCACTGAGCAAGACCATTACCAGTGTACATTTGTATTATGGAACATAGATGGAAATTATAACGTGACACAGTTTTTGAGTCTACAGGCAGATGGTATGCTTTCTATGATAAATTGCCCAGAGTCAGGGGCTTGCATAAACAGAATTTAAACCTCAGGGGCTTAATAACAATGTATCTGCATGCAAGTTTTTCTCATTGAAATGACCAGGTAGCATCAGATGTCATCTGCTTTGTTTTACCATTGAGGTCATCAGTTAACAGCTTCCCTTGGCACACCCTGCACTCAGCGGGGATTCCCCAGGGGAAAATAAACTGTTTTAATTTTTGTGTATCTTTGCAGGTCAAGATGTACATAGTTGCTCTACCGGGTTGTTTGTTCCTAGACAGCACATTTTGTGCTAGATTTCTAATAACCTATGGCTTTAAGGGTAGTGTTTTAAACTTTAAGTCCATAATGAAAGCTAATCAGGGTTTTTTACAGCTTCATAATGTTCACTGTGCCAATAAGCAAACAAGCTCCTGGGAAAAACTGCTCACAATGTGCCCAGGAAGGTCCCCAACTCCACCACTAGAGGGCTACGGAACAGATGGCTCCACAAGAAGTCATTTACCAAGTTGAATTTTCAACCAGAAAGAGTTAAACAAACAATGTTCTGCCTTACCTGAATTTCACTTTCTGCTTTAGAATGTAGGATGTCCAGGCTTCACACATGGCTACCACGGCCATGGAAACAGCTCCAATTTGGGCTGTCGCCTTGAGCTTACTGACTCCGGCTATCACAGGCTCCAGCAACATGTCCATGGCCTGTTGCGCATACGGACTCACTTCGCTCGGCATTTCTGTGAGTGGAAAAGAAAAAAGTTTGTCTTGTTTTTATCAGACATGAGCCTGACCAAGGAAAAAATTCCCTGAAAGTATCATATAAAGTACTCATCCTCAGTGACAAACAACATTTGAGTGGGGGAAAAACGTAACTTTCTTAAGAAGTTCAACCAGAAATCCAGGAATTTCTGTACGTCTACGACACAAAATTCCCTGAAATCCTGGAATTCCCTGAACAAGCTCATCCTTGTTTTATTAAATGACAAGACTCCGAAATAACCGATTTGATCTCGTGAAACAGTTAACATGAATTATATTTTATTCTTAATTCTACACTCATCAGTTGACTGTACATGGATTGATGGGGCTGAGCTGACAAAAGGCTGCCCACAACGCCATGTGTTGAGCAAAAACTGATGAAACGTGTACAGTTTCTGTACCCGCTACACTTGGTCACACCTACTGCTGTACAGTGACAGACCTAGGCCGCCAGTGTTGCCTGTAAATCAAATATGATGCCCCTGCGCAAACAGTAAATAACTTGCACAGAATAAAAACACAAGCTACTGATAAAAATAAGCCCCTCAAAGAGTGCTACATGCAGGAATACTATTGGCCAAAATGTGGTCTTTACTACATGTGCATCTGTGCAAATTTCAGATGTATAATTAGCACAATGGAAATTTTTCTTTGTTTTGCACACACAAGTAATCTTATTGCATTTACTGTAAAATTTCTCTATTAAAATTGCCACGTTATAAATGTAAGTAATAAGAGTGTTGATAGACTGTCTATAAGTCTTCATGAGACAGTTTATCAACACTCCTATTATTATGAACATTTAGACCTTCAAATACTGTAAAACCTCACTATAACAACTCAAACATCCAACATATTACTTGATGATCCTCGTTTCTCTAAACTGCCCTTTTAGACAACAGCTTTTATGAAAGTATGACTGCTCTGTGTCCTCCTCAAATATGTTGGGAAACATGTACAGACCCTGGTTACTCTTTTTTCGCCAGATCTTGCCCACTGGCATGGAGTCTTCGAAGTATTCCTGAGCCAGCTGGTTGCACTGTTGTGAGAACAGCTTCACCGAGTTGCCACATAAGGTCTGTTAAACAGGTAATAGTCATATGAGCACATTAAAAAACATTTTATAACAGAGGTCTCTTGGCATGCACATGGCCTTTTGTTTCGTGAATAAGCCAAGCTGGCATCTCAGGGCACATCTCAGGTCATTCAGCATTCAGCTTGTTGCACTAGCCAGATTGCCTCCAAAGCAGACCCAAGCTGCGTATTTTGTCTACTCAGCTGGGGTCTGCCCTTCTTTGACAGGGTCGCTGTTTTAGTGTTGGAAAAGTGACTCAGTTTCTAATTGGCTGAGTATGGTTACTATGGTAACAGGCTCCAGTACACTAGGGACCAGAAGCTGCTACTGGCCTAGGTGATAACGATGAACTTTCTGATTGGTGTCTCTGTCTAGGGGGGAGGGTCACAGTATAGTTTTGTTTTCCTTACTATAAATAAAATCCTGCCAAAGAAGGGCAGACCAGGGACGTGTTATGGATGGACTACCAACGGGAGGGCTAATCCCTTTAGTGGTCAACTGGGCGCGACGACTACAAAGCATGTTCATTAGCGCCGCTCAAGTTAATCCCCCTGCTCAGTCCGTTTGTTGTTCCATCTATGTTTCCGCGTTCGGTTGTATCGGGTTACATACCTCAGGCTCACATCAGGTGTGCTATTGTACCAAGTTCAAAAACGGAGAGTTTATGCTTGCGCAACCAGTCTCATCATTTGAATCAGAACCGTGCGAGTCCATCGATGTGTTTTTCGTTGAAATCGGCCGATAAAAGGGCTAGTTTTTGCATTTTTTCTGTCCAAAATGATGCAAAGTTAGACAACTTGCGTGCGTTATAACTCCTTACGCCGTAATTAGCAATAAAAAATGTAGTTTTAGATGGATAGTGTATGCCGGTAGGATCATGATGGTGGTTTCATTTCTTGTAGCTGAGTCCGGCGTAATGCTAAATTTTGACTTTAAAATGTGGAACAAGGTGAAAAATTTTGCACATTTCAGTCGGTGACGCAATTATTCTCGCCTTTCATCGCGTGACCTGGCCCGGGAGACTGCCAGCGGCCAGCGCGGACCATGGAGTTGTGTTTGTTCAGCACTGAAGGTGCTCGCTCAAACACCCGATCACTTGAGCAGCGGCAACATAGATGGTACAAAGGGGGCTCCGCCGTTGGTAGTCCATCTATAACACGTCCCTGGGCAGACCAAGTGTAGTAACATGGAACTTGGTCTGCTTTGCAAGCAACTAACCAGACAACCAGAATCAATCTCATTTTGATTACTTTCCTGGACAAGTTCCATTAAAATATGATTGTGGAAGCTATAAACAACAACAAATACAATAAGAGCACTTTGTCAGGCAAGCTCCCACTCCTATCTGTTCTTTACACAGTTTGAAGTTTGACCATTGTCCGTTTCTACGTTAAACAGAAACTTCGCTTTGTATCTGTTACCTTCCGACCTGAATAGGGTACAAGCCCCACTGAGCATGCTCAATGAAGATTCCAACTTGGCTTATTGTTTCAGTACTACATTAACTCTCATGACATGGTTTGTTCCACTGACAACAGAATGCTTATTCTGTGTTTAACGGATCGCACCTTCTTTAATGGAAATAATATTATTTCCCATGGATGTGGAGGACACAATCATTCAGGTGAACTCCCCTATACATATTCACGACAATTGATTATTCATACAATCCATAACATATGCAATATGGACTATATTCAATAAGAACCTCATCTTATTCAAACCAAAGGCAAAACTGTACTATCCTTGGTTACAAGCATTTACACTCAGGCCACGTGACGTCACATTTGGCCAGACTCACGTGTCACCTGCACCACTGCTCTACGTGCACAGTAGACAGTTGTTGACTCAAATTTACTGAGCGTCACAACCCTACGTGATCTACGTTACTAGGGCCGGTGTTACCGTACGGTATATAAAGAGTTGACGCATCCATTAAATTCAGTCTCTGAAGAGCCCGGTAATAGGGCGAAACCAGTCAGACTGTAATAGATAGCAAACCGGCACATCTGCCTCCAGGGCACTCGCCTGGTCTTACAGTACTACATTAACGGTGAAAAAAAAAAAAAAACATTACAAATGAAACTTTATTTTATTTCAAAAGAGGAGCCATCAAAGCCTGTAACAATGAATCCCTGTACAGCAACATTCTACATAACACTTTTTGCTGTTATACATTAATTCTTGTTGATCAGTCTTTTACATTTCCTGTAAGGATAAAAATAAATAAGAAAGTCTGCTGTTTTTTTCCTTAAAAGGAGCCAATGTCACACACATATTCTCCGACAGTATGAATTACTCCATCAGTCTTTCATATTAAAGACACTGTTCACCTATTTCTTGATTTATAATCACTTGTCCAAATTTTTTTTTGGTTTACTGTACATGTATATTTCTCTTCATAATAACCCTCCTAAAGAGACTCAATCCTTTAGAATTCATAATCCATACTAAGGTGATAACAACTTTCCTCTGTGGTCTCTGCATTGCATGGTCAGTCATGCTCCAACTGCCTTCACATCAGCCAAAGCATCACATTGACATGCAAGGCAAAAAGTCACAATTCAGACTAATTTTTTGGTACTCCGACAAAAGATATCTAATAACTGTGAAAAACATCACACAGTATGGTATGGGTTAAAACAATATTATTTAAGGGCCAGTCTCTCTTCACTATTTGGGGAATTCATCTACCTGTAGTTGTGCATTCCTGTTGTTGAGTCGCTGCCATATATGGCCTAACTGTGCCTGCATCTGTTTTTCAATTTGGCTGTTGCCATAGTTACCAGATGTACACGCTGCCTGAGACATATAAAGCACCTGCTTGGTCTCGTCTGCTAAAAGCTGTAACAAAAACAAATAAACACTGAACCACTGTGAGTTATTAAAGCCATTATACAAACAGTGGGGTCTTTTTGAAACATATCGTACATGTAGTAAGTCGGCCTTGAATTTTGTCGATTCCAAGACAGAATATAAACTTCGTAAGATAAGTCAAGGTTAAACACTGAAAGAAATTCAAACAAGATTGTACAATCTTGTACTAATAGATGCCAGAAACAACTAAATACACTTTTTAAGTCCTGAATGACTGACAAACAGTTGGCAAGGGCTCTAGGGTCTCTTTGGGTCAAGTTGTCAAAAGTTCTTATAAATACTTTTGAATGTTAAAGGTATTGCCAGACCATACGTAAGCCGTTTTGAAAATTCCTCTCCTGACCAGCAGTTTCAACTTATAAGCATACAGAGCTTACAGGCCTCTGCTTAAGGCTTTTTTCATTATTCATATACAGTGGAATCTCCCTATTAAGACCACCTAAGAGACTGAAAAATGTGCTCTAAATAAGGGAGTGGTTTTAACGGGGATATAATTTAATTAAGGATAAACCAAAATGGGTCTGTAAATTGCTGGTCTTAATACAGATATGGTCTCTTTATGGAGGTGGTCTTAATTGGAGATTCTAATATATATGTGTGTGTGTGTGTGTGTGTGTTATTTCGTCAACAATTCATTTCCCATCATACTGTGTATCCCACATGAAACTGAATAGTCCAAAGTCATTTGATTCTTTCTGTCCATAGGTCTGTTCCAAGTTTCCCATTCAAAAAATGTTATCCATTGACCAAACTGAGTAAACACTGAACTAGATGACACCTGATACCCTGTTACAAACTTGACCTTCATGTTTTTTACCTCAAATTTAAGAGAAAAATTTAACCCTTATTTCCTACCATGACACGGGATAACAATGTCTATCTACCTTGAGGTCACTTTGTGTGACCAGAAGAAATGACCCCACGGCCCAGGATGCCAGGAACTGGTCACACTTGGTGCGGCACCACTTGGCAGCCACATCACATGTCAACTCTAACCTCTGCAGGGTGGGGAGGAGAAGAGTTAGTTGACTCGTCTTTGTGGGCACCATCCCATTTGGACCTAAAATTGAAACACATCACTTCCACGTTACTATTTTTAGTGTTTGCAATAGGCCCTGAAACCCTAGGCAGGGAATGTTCAGGAACGTAAACTGCACATGACATTCATTTCAAGTCACACCACTGCTGAGGAACAACTAGTGACCAAGCAATGACTATGGATTTGCTTATCCACCAGGTGGCTCCACTAGTAAGGAGCTAGATACTATGCCTATGTTACCAGTGGTGCTATCTGCAACACAGGCTCTCCTCAGCCAGTCTCTGCTGACAATTCCTGGTCTAGTTTGCATTATCATGATATTCATTGATTCATGATTAATTTGTTAACAGAATAAGTCTGAAAGTTTTCACTGATTATCCCTGGTCCAATTGCTGTCATTTTGGCATCAATTCACCCATGAATCATCAGTGTGCATGTTTCATGTACCTATTTTTTTGTCTTTTTTAAATCTTGGCAAAATTACTCCCAATGTAACATTACTCTCAGCATCATGATCATAAGGGGACTATGGCTTAACTACTTAACCATTACCTCCTGTGCTACCATACACTTTGCCAATGTTTCAAGTTTCAAAAATTACAGAATCCATTGGTCATCATCTAAATTGTGTACTGATTAAAGATAGCCAATGTTTAAACAGCCACTCTATTCAGAAGTGCAACTCAGCAAACAAAAGTTTGCAACAATCATCAAAACTGGTGAGTACATAAAAGTTTTAAAATTACCTTCATATCTTCCATTGAAAAATCAGAACAAAATTTTACAGAACTCTATAGGATATCATGACAGAGAGTATGTTTCCTGTGATCTTGGTAACGCAGTGAAAATTTAGCCAAAGGAAGTAGCAAATGGTTTTTCACACTTTCCCGGTTAGAATCAGACAGAGTCACCAGCTTTCTTTGGCATGGGTCATACTGTCATTAAAGGTCTTCCCTACAATTCTCACCAAGCATCTTTTTTATAAACAAGAAATTTACGTTACAACATTAAAGAAGACAACAAGTCAGATCCAGGTGCCTTTGAGCAATTTGAGCAGGAAAGGGTTAACAGTCATTGAGCGGGAAAGGGTTAACAGTCATTGAGCAGGAAAGGGTTAATGGTCATAGAGCAGGAAAGAGTTAACAGTCATTGAGCAGGAAAGGGTTAACAGTCATTGAGCAGGGAATGGTTAAAACAGTCATTGAGCAGGAAAGGGTTAACAGTCATTGAGCAGGGAAGGGTTAACAGTCATTGAGCAGGAAAGGGTTAATGGTCATAGAGCAGGAAAGAGTTAACAGTCATTGAGCGGGAAAGGTTTAACAGTCATTGAGTAGGAAAGGGTTAACAGTCAATGTACAGATGACCAGTACTAACCCTGAGCCTTGTCACCTCCTGGATTGTCTAATTGCAAAGCAGACAGCACACTTAACAATGGCTGGTAAGCTTCCCGTACCAGGTGACCAGTCTTGGTACTGTAGTCACCATTAGCCAATGGGATCGGATGACACTTGTCCGTCACACGGCTTGCCACAGCACTGCATAGTGCTGAAAAATGAAAGACCATCGCACAGGTCAAGTAAACATTTAAATCAATTATTTTCCTGTGGCCATATTCACAAAGCATTGCGACTCGGTACTGAATTTGGTTTCAAAATTAAAATCAACCTGTTTGATCCCAAATTACTCAGCCCCGGTCCACCAGTGTATAGCTATTAAGAATTATAAGGTGAAGCAATCTCTGTTTTTATGGCTGTTGCACAAAACGTACTATGAACATATCAGGATTATAGCTTAATCTTTATTTGATCCATATTTAAAGATAAAATATTGAATCAAACTCAGAGTAATTCAATAAAATAAAAATGTTAGAGGCAAAGTTCATATAACATCAAAGAACATACATTGGTTAATCCTGTGAGTTTTTACCAAGTAGGCCAAAGATTAAGTTCTTCTGAGTCAAAACACATCAACTTAATGTTACGTTCAAATTCAGGATCACATCAAATTAAAGACTCTATGTATATGGAAATGGTGACCAGAAAAGGAATACTGAACCCTGCTTCTCACAGCAAAAAATATTTACTTTAGTTGCCACCAGATGTCAGCATGTACCAATACACCATTTACACCAAAGCCTTTGTTTTGTGTCACATTCTGTCGGTTGATTTAATAGATTAACATTGTCCACACTACCAGTGGGCTAGCCATTCTAAATGTACATAAACTGATATATGCTGCTGTTTTTTCATTGTGGAACAATATCCTGCTGTTATTAAGATCAGAATTCCTGCTGCATAAGCAATTTCATTCAAACACACATAGAAAAGGCTTACCACAGCATAAAATCCTAATACATGGAATATAAGCTAGGCTGTGTATTCATGCACCCATACAAACCTAGCAAAGGCTTCACTCAGCACTCTTTGCTTTGCTGGGCAAGTCATGCTATAGCTGCCATTGCAAACAGCTGGCCACAGTATGACTTATGAAGCGGTGGAACACACTGACCTTATTATACACAACGCATGTTGGTACTTAACTCTTTCCCCCTCAGACCGGCCAAAACTGGCTGGTGGTCAAATGTCGTCTGCTTCAGTGTTTTCAACCAATTTCAACAGTTATAAAAAACAATTTGACTGAGAAATGTACATGAGACTTATCAAGATCACATGCCCCAGGTCAACAGCTTTCCTTGGCACGGGTTGAGCACTTACCCATGCCAAGGAAAGCTGTTGACTCAGTCTCAATTCAAGGGGGAAAGGGTTAAATGAAAGCTCCTGGAATGAAGAATCTGAACACACAATTCTTATTATTCCATGCACATGTATGGGGAAAAAATACTTACAGGAGAGGCACAACTTACCAGAGTCCCAGGTAGCCCAGGCTGTGGAGCCATGTAGCCTAGAGGACACTAAGTTGAGAGACTTGACAGCACCATTGGGAAACATATCTGAAAATAATGAAAAATGTAGAATAATAATTACTCTCCATTATTTGATAAATTAGCAAATTGATAGTCCTCAGTCGACTGCACCAAAAATACATATACAAAGGCCCATTCAGGGAGGCGTTATTGTTTAACATCAGGCATATCATTTATTCTAATGAGACAGAATGCATTGAATGAGGGAAATTTGACTTTAGTACGGTACCTTTAATCATGAGCTGTTGGTGCATAAATTGTCTTGTGATTAGTGCTGTATGTTATATTTGTATTTCCGGTCCCAATACGACACCTGGCACAGTAAGCCTTATAAGAACACTAGTAAAGGTAGTCCCACTCATGTTTAAAAACAAAAAAAACAAAAAACAAACAAAACAAAAAACAAAAAAAAATCTTGCATAGAAACTAACACAAACACGTCCAAAAAGAGGGCTGATGGCACAGAGCACACAACTAACCCCTCCCTGGTCATAATAGACTGACTCAACAGCTTACCTTGGCGCAGGTTGGGCCCAATGTGCACAAGTTATGCCAAGGAAAGCTACTGACCTGGCGTGCGCCATCATGATAGCTTTACACCATAAGTGTCAACAAAAATGTTTGCATCAACACAAAATTTAAGTGTAAAAAAAAGAAGAAGAAAAGAAAAATGAAAGTTGACAATTTACTATCATGTGCTTTGGGTTGATTTAAGCAGAACAGCTTTAACTCATTCCATACTATGGCGACAGGTCTTGGTCAGTGGTTCTGGCACTGCCTGGCAAGTCATGCTGCAGCTGCTGAAAGGGCAGCTGCAGCATGACTTGCCAGGCAGTGCCAGAACCACTGACTTAAGACTATAGGCAAGTTGGTACTTGAACGAAAGCTCTTTTCATGAAGAATTTAAATATGCAACTAGAACACACTGATTTTCCAACAGAAAATCAAATGTCTCCCGGTGGAACACTTACGTCTCTGGATGAGCTACAGGTGATAACAAATTACAAATGACCAAGTTTGCTTGAAAATTACAATTCTATTCTAGCTCTCACCTAGATACATTACTCTAGCAATTTTCATCAAGTTCTTCAAGACTTATTGCAGAGAAACCAATTTCACATAAATGACCCTGTGACCTTGAAAATTACATCAAGGTCACCCAAATACAATCCCAACCTTGGTCTTACCTTGATACATAATCCTACCAGTTTCATCAAATTCCATCCTGTTCTTCATGACTTATCGAATGGAAACCAATTTCACATAAGTGGCCCTGTGACCTTGACAATTCGCTCAAGGTCATCCAAATACAATCCCAACCTAGGTCTTGCCTAGATACATAATCCTACCAAGTTTCATCAAATTTCATCAAGTTCTTCAAGACTTATCGCACGGAAACAAATTTCACATAACTGACCAAGTGACCTTGAGAATTCGCTCAAGGTCATCCAAATACAATCCCAACCTAGGTCTTGCCAAGATACATAATCCTGCCAAGTTTCATCAAATTCCATCCTGTTCTTCAAGACTTATCGCACGGAAACCAATTTCACATAAGTGACCCTGTGACCTGGAGAATTCGCTCAAGGTCATCCAAATACAATCCCAACCTAGGTCTTGCCTAGATACATAATCCTACCAAGTTTCATCCAATTCCATCAAGTTCTTCACGACTTATTGAACGGAAACCAATTTTACATAAGTGACCCTGTGACCTTGAGAATTCGCTCAAGGTCATCCAAATACAATCCCAACCTAGGCCTTGCCAGGATACTTGTTCCTACCAAGTTTCATCAAATTCCATCATGTTCTTCATGACTTATCGAACAGAAACCAATTTCACATAAGTGACCTTGTGACCTTGAAAATTAGGTCAAGGTCACCCAAATACAATCCCAACCTAGGTCTTGCCTAGATACATAGTCCTACCAAGTTTCATCAAATTTCATCAAGTTCTTCAAGACTTATCACACGGAAACCAATTTCACATAAGTGACCCTGTGACCTTGAAAATGAGGTCAAGGTCACCCAAATACAATCCCAACCTAGGTCTTGCCTAGATACATAATCCTACCAAGTTTCATCAAATTCCATCAAGTTCTTCAAGACTTATAGCACGGAAACCAATTTCACATAAGTGACCCTGTGACCTTGAAAATTAGGTCAAAGTCACTCAATCCCAACCTAGGTCTTGCCTAGATACATAATCCTACCAAGTTTCGTCAAATTCTGTCAAGTCCTTCAAGACTTATCGCATGGAAACCAAGTTTTCAAGAACCTGAACAACAACAACAACAACAACAACAACAAGCGGAAGAAATGGGCACTAAACCAATATGTCCCCCGGCTTCCACCGGGAGACATAATTGTTGTCTTAAATCTAGGTAAATATACGGAAATATCAGGGACCGGGATGGAGACTCTGTCAAGTCTGTGGTAGAACTCATCAAGAAGTACATGTACAAGTGCTTTACATGAATTTACAGTAAGGACGTGTAAATCTACCCACTTATTTACTTGCTATTTTTTGCCCTCCTTGAGGTGCCAAAAAACAGTTTGAGAAACTGTTATCAACTGTGATACGTTGTACATGAAAGAGCTTGTCGCCTGGTGATCGAATGTAAAAATCATGAAGTACCACACAGGTTAATGGATATAATGTGTTTTAGTACATACTTCATGCCTCAGTCTGGTATCAAAGGGTGAAATAACAATGGTTATGTACACATTCCCTCCTTTCAGAACTTAAGCAGACCCACCTGGGAACAACTCTCAACACAATCAGAGGCAAAGCATGATCAAATGTATACATTTCATGCTAAATCTCCTCTTTGGGAATCTGTCTGGAATTTATTAACTATAAACCCACTGGGAAATGTGTCCTCTTTAAATAAAATATTCATCTGGCACCTCCAAAGCCAGGAAACACATGACTCATGTGCATACATGTAAGAAATCAGCCTGGTACCATATGTTAGTTTTTTCTATAGCATTGCAGAATGCAACAAGAACCCAACATGTCATGTGCGGGAGACCACTTGCTATCTTTTCAGCAGCCCAGAAATACATGCACTTTCCACAACACGCATACCTGACATATCTATGTACCAGCGACATAAGAATACATTAAGTAATGAGCATTTGCACTGCAACATGAGGTGAATCCCTTTTAACTCTGTCAGTGCCAACAGCGAATAAAGTTGAGCAACTTAAAGCAAACTGCTCTGAATTATAATATGGGTGCTAGATTCATGTTCCTTACACAAAAAGACCTTCCATTTAAGCCCCACCATGCCTGCAGTTACATAGAATACATGTAGGGCCTGTATTTTTTCTGTTTTTAACGGAAACGGAACGGAATAATGAATTTTTGTCCCCTCTGAAACGGAATTTGCTGTTTTTCCTTAATGTGTTTTACATACAAAGAGAACTACTGAAACCGAATTTGGAAATTTCTGGCTGGTGAAACGGAAAATCCAGTTTTTTGAAACGGAAAAACACAGGCCCTATACATGGACCTGGTCAACAACTTTTGTCAGTCCTTAACGTGGCACTGAAGGAGTTACAAGAAAACACACCTGTAGTTTGTTTACATGAATTTTTAGTACAGTACTAATGCTTTCAGTACTAATAATGAAAAAGTTGTGTTACGAAGAATTGCTGATTCCAAATAGGAATTCCTCATAGAGACATAAAATTCATTCAAGGAACAGCATGGTTGGCTATTGTTTCCAGCAAAATTAAAAGGAAAAAAAAAAAAACATAAAGCATGCTAATGAAAGCTGTTGACTCAGTCTGAAATGGAGCGGGAAAGGGGTCAAAAGGTCAAGTGTTTGTGTGGCTTTACAGCTACAGCCTCAAAATTCTACAAATTATTGATGCAATAACTATAAGGCAAAACTCCAGAGATTTGTGTCTCAACCCTGTAGACAATGGTAGACTCATAGCACTTTGTCAAGTTACATCAAAGCGATCAGTAGCAACATTAACCCACTGCCCCTTTGTAGTCAAAAGGGCGATCAGGGTTCTATGTTTGCCATGTGTACCAATAATACTGTCCTGGCCTACTGGACCAGCCATATTGTGAGTATGTTTTGTTGTAATTTATCAAAATACGTATACAGTTGTCCCATGAGAGATCACTCCAATGAGACTAACTGCCTTTTAAGACCATATTTCTTGGTCCCTAGCACAGTAAAACCTGTTTTGAGAGACCGCCCCTTTAGGGCAGGCCAAAAAATAGTCACAAAGGGGCAGGTGGTCTCTCGTTCAATACAGGTGTAATAACATGGGAAAGATGGCAAAAGGGACATGGTAAACATGGTCTGAAAAGGCAGGCGGTCTTTCCTCACAGTGGTCTCTCAAAACAGGTTTTACTGTTCTATAATAATCCCATGTTATTGACCTCCATTGAGGGACCACCTGTTGTATGACACTCACTGAATGGACAATAATTAGTAAAATTTTAAACAATAGGCACAATTGAACTTTAAGGGACCCAAGCCCTTATAGGACTAATAATGCTTCAATGTTCATGAAAGTTCAGGATGTGTTTTAAATAATAATTAACAAAACAAATCACTTATCTGAGATGACTTCTGACCGCTCGTAACATGTAAATTAAGCATCAGCGTTTCTGCCGATAACCCAAGATGGCAGCCGCAAGTGCTATTGGGGACCATATCACACAATTTGAAATGTGATCATGAATAATATAAGTATTGCTTCACTATTTCGAAGAAAGAATTTACAAGAAAGAATGAACGCTAAGACCCTCCTCGGGAATGTCCCAGAGCATCACGTGCACCTGGCTCCTGAAGATAGACATGCACACATGACTAATCTAGCAAACATTCCGTGATTGCTTAAAATCGAGTTGCAGTATTGCATTGTGGGTAATATCGACATCAAAAGTCCTTCGGTGTATATCCAAATGGCAGATGCATTAATCGATTCCATCCATGCTTTCACAGAATAAATTCGTTTTTTTTAAATTTTAATGACACAATACTTGTGGCGCAAACATATATTCTACTAGAAAAACATATAGGAATGCTACCATATGGCCTAGCTGCAGTGCAATCATCTTCAGTTTAGGTTGCAATATAGACATTGTAATAAGATTTCACCTATAGGGGTCCTGGTCCCTTAAAGTTTAATAAGGCCAAACAATAGGCATTGTTTATAGATTAACAAACATGTGATCCTCTTTACTTCAAGGAAAAAATATTTTAGAAGAATTTTTAAATTTATTGCAATTAAGTGTGGGGGTGTTTCCAATGGCAATGTTTTCCATACACGCAATTTACTTCCATGAAAATGTAACGGCAATTTAGGCAAGTTTGTCCTACACAATGGTTTCCCATTTACCTCGCAAAACAGCCCCCTCTAACAAGTTTTCCAGCTCTGAATGGAGAGAGTTAAACTGTTGGTGCCTGTCTGTTCCTGGGTCCATGGAACCACAGCAACACTGTTTTGTATATACAGGTGTGAGAGGAAGCACCCACAGGGCAGACCTTCTCATTTATATCCTTCGCTTAACTCTTTCAGTGTATAATTTTGGACTGAGTCAACAGCTTTTCTCGGCATGCATTGGGCAGGCCGAGAAAAGCTGTTGACCTGGGATATTCTCTCTGGAACTATAGGGATACTGGTACTTGAATGAAAGGTCTTTTTACCGGGAATAAGAATCTGGGATCCTTATGATAATTCAGACTAGTTTGACTTAAGTCGATGTTTGACTTAAGTAGATCCCTTTTAGTCATGATTGGCACTGACAGAGTTAAGGGAGTGGCTCCAAACTACACATCCTACATGCACTTTTCTGCCACAGCCTGCTGGAAAAAGATTCAATTCAATATGCTACTTACAACTTTAGAATTCTACTGTAGATAAGAACTAGAACAGTCTGATTTTCCAACAGAAAATCAAACATATCTCTGTGTGCCATAGCCAGTTGTCACCCTTACAAATTTCTCATGCTAATCTCAGTGACCTACAAATAAGGCCACGGTAACTTTTTGCCTCCTCCCTCCCCCCCCCTTCAAGCCATGTGCTTCAATCTCTGAAAAACACCGTCAACAAGGTGGTTACCTTCATTGAAATCCTACCAAAGTTTGATTAAATTTGGTGAAATCCTTCTCAATTTATCATGTTTATGCTGAAATTCACTAATGTGACTCTGTGACCTTGGGAATTTGGTCAGTCATTCATCTTTTAACCTGACCTAGACTTTCATCTATATTATCGTACCATGTTTTATTAAATTTGGTGAAATCCTTCTAGAGTTATGTCCAAGTTGAAATTCACTAATATGGCTGTGACCTTGGGAATTGGGTCACAAACCTTTGCACTTCACCCGGATCTTGATACATAACATTATCCTACTAAGTTTGACTAAATTTGCTAAAATCCTTCTTGAGTTATCATGTCTGTGTCAAAATTCATTAATTTGGCTCTGTGACCTTAAGAATTGGGTCTAGGTCACCCATCTTTCAACTTGAACTAGACCTCAGAGGACTATAATCCTGTGCAATACAAAAGCTAGGGTTGGGCCGATATATCAAAATATCAAAATATCAAAATACTGCGATATTAACTCTGTACCGAACTGAATCGTGAGACGAACTTTGTGTGTCGAATTTTCATGACACAATAAAAAACTTTAATTTTATCATAACTTATGAATTTCATATGAAGAAATTTAAGAAAAATCATCCCTGTACGGAGATGAACAGCCAATAGTACACATTTCACAGCTTACAACATCAATTCATTGCTGGTGTATGTAGACACAGCAGAATGACCTGTCAAAACACCAGCGCAGAGGCTGTGATACTGACTGTTGTATGTAAATTCAAAGAGTGTGATCCCTTCATACACCCTCATGATATATCGTGATGCATGGCTCTGTATCAAAAAGTCTCGTGATACAGAAATTAGTAACGATATCCAACCCTAACAAAAGCCCTAGCTAAAACTGACAATCATGCAGAAGTCATTAGTTTATGGCTCTGTGACCTTGGGAACTAGGTCAAGGCCACCCATCTTCAAACTTGACCTAGACCTTGGTGAGTAACATTATCTTACCAAGTTTAATTAAATTTTGTGCAATACTTAACAATTTATTGCATATGTTAAAGTTCACTAATGCAGCTCTGTGACCTTGGGAATTTGGTCAAGGTCATCCCTCTCCATGTGAAATATTATTCTACCAAGTTTGATAAAATAAGATGAAAGCCCTCTTGAGTTATCACATCCTCATCAAAGTGTTGAAGAAAAAGAAGATGCAGCAGAAATGGATGCAAAAACAATATGTCCCCCCATTGCATGGGGAGACACAATTGTGATGCCCAGCCCCAACAGCTTCAGCGTGACTTGCCACACAGAGACACAAGAGAATTGTGACGGTCCTTGGGAATCAGATCAAACCACCTATGTGCAGTCTCAACCTAGCCCTCCTACTGGACCATCACCGCATTCAATATCAAAGCCCCGGCTCCAAAAGGTCTTGAGTTATCATTATTATTTACATTAAATGAGATTTTTTACAAAATTTACTAGATGACCCAAATGGCTACATCAAGATCATCCAAATGCTACTCCAACCTGTTTCTAATGGACCGCCATAATTACACTCTACTTCAAAATCATAGCTCAAACAGTTGTTGAGTAATCTCCTGAAAATTATATTCACAGAAATATTTCTTGTGACCTTGCGAATTATGTTGCCACCCAAAATGAACAAATTATGAACTACAGGCCCCAAACATGTATTTTCAAGTAATCAGCCCAGCTATTTCACTGATCATGCTTTGTAAGGATGAACAGAAAAAAAAAACATTGGAAATTAAGACCAGGCTGAATTTCCAACAGAAAATCAAACATATGCCCGTGCACCTTACCAGTTGCTGCCCTTACAAATCTTACAAATATCTCATACTAATGGCAGTGACCCACAAATAAGAACATGACATTGTGACCTTGGGAATGGAGTCACGGTCACCCATCTTCAAACTTGATTGGGCCCTTATAGGGAACTATCATCGTATACAATATAAAAGCCCTAGCTCAAAAACTTCTCAAGTTATCATACAGAAACCAAATTCACTAATGTGGCTCTGTGACCTTAGGAATAGGGTTAAGGTTACCCATTTTTGAGCTCGACTAAGGCCCTATAGATAACTACAAACCCATATAGTATATAAGCCCCAGCTTCAAAACTTCTGGAATCATCTTGTTCACATTGATGTGTTGAAGAATTCACTAATGTGGCTCTGTAACCTTGAGAATGGGGTCAAAGTAACCCAATTTTTGAACTTGACCAAGCCCTTGTGGAGATCTACCACCTTGCAGAACATAGATACCCTGGCTTGAAAACTTCTCAAGTTATCATGCAGAAACCAAATTCACTCACATGGCTCTGTGACCTTAGGAATGGGGTCATGGTAACCCATCTTTGAGCTTGATTGAGTGCTTACATAGGATAATACTCTTGCGCAATATGTAAGCACTAGCTTTAAAACTTCTGAAGTTACCTCATTAGTGTCAAAGTGTAGAATTCACTATTGTGGCTCTGCGACTTTGGAAATGGGTTCAAGGTCACCCATCTTCCAGCTTGACCATATCCTCAAAGAGATCATTCATCCTGTACAATATAAAAGCCCTAGCTCAAAAACCTTATCAAGTTATCATGCAGAGACCAAATTCATCAATGTTGCGCTGTGACCTTGGGAAAGGGGTCAAGGTCACCCACCTTCGAACTTGATTGAGCACTTAGAGAGGACTCTGGTTCTGCAAAATAAAAAAGCTCTAGCTCCAAACCTGCTGGAGTTATCTTGTTTGTGTTGATGTGTTGAAAAGCAAAAAGAAGAGCAACAAGAAACATAGGAAAAAGTGGAAGAAACAGATGCTAAAATAGTATGGCATGGTTACATGGGAAGACATAATAACTATAGCAGTTGTTGCTGAATGACTAGATAACCCCCACTTTGCATACATATGGGTCCTGTGATCTTGAAAATATGGTCAAGGTCACAAACATGTAACCGCAGGTCAAGAAATGATGCCAAGACACAACTGTGGTAAATCTAAGTTTGATGTGACCCGTGAATTATGAGGCATTTTGCTTGCAAGGATACTGCCACAGACAGTTGCACAAGCTGGAAAAGGTATACTCCCAAACTTCATCTGCAGGGGTATATAAAAATATTACCAAAATCCTGGATGCCAATGCAAAGTGTATTCTCGCTTGCTTTGAAGGTGATCCCACCAATGGTTTTTTTTGAGAAGTAAAACTGTGAATTATTGATGCACAATGTGACGGACAGCTGAGAGACCATTCAGCCTCCCTTATAAGCTGAACTGTACCTAGCTTTCCCTGCAGTACCATACCTGTCCATATACGTGTTTGCATGGAATCCATAAAGCCTTATTTGTTTATTTATAAATCTTCCCCCCCCCCCACCACCATGCTCACTACAAAGAGCCATATGCGAAGCTTCTTCTTTTCTTTTTTTAACTACTTTGTGATTAGCCAAGATCACATGATGGCAAGCTCAGTGGAATCAATATGAATATAACACGAATGCATTTGTAGAAATTGCATCTATGTATTTATAACTGATAAATATTTGCTCTTAGCAGGCTACGTTTGAGTGCAAGGGAGGATCTGAGGTGTCAGCCCGGGTCAATGTAGTGCACGAGTTCTAAGACCGAAGCTCTCCGATTATGAGTGGAAACTCTCCCTTTTCTTCCATATCCTATTAAGAGAATGTTTTCTCCCACCTAAACAAAAAAAAACTCATACAAGCAATACTGGTGGCATGAGTGGAAAAAGTACACCAGACAGCACCACTTCAACCTTATTTTTTGAATAATTTTCATCCAGAAGGGGGGAACCCCAGCTCAGTCTCTTCACTCCCTCAAATCTCCACTTTGCTTATTTACGGAAGAGGGACATTCTGCCACCATGACAGTGCCTTGGGTTGTAAACTCTGTGAGAACCACACAAGATTGTTCACTCTGCCTTTCGTTGCACTTATGATATGCTCTCTGGATTTGTCTTGATTGTAAATTCAGTGTGTCTGTCATGATCAAGAAAAAAGTGCTGTATGCAGTGGTATCTTTGGCATGGCACAGATGGCATGATAGAGATGCACGTTTGGCATGGAGAATGTGGAAAGAACCGTTTCTCGGCAGGTTCAGGCTTTAAGCACCACTTTGCAAGCCATGCCCTAGCTCCCACAAGCCCAGCCAGTCATACTCCATCTGGCATAAACAGAACTGACAGACAACACAAAAATAAACGGTTAACGTGAAACAGTCCTTCTTTTGAGAGACCACCCCCAAAGCAGATCTAAATGTGGTCACACAAAGCAGATGGTCTCTCACTGGAGGTAAACTAGAAGCTGGTCGGCGAACGAAAACCCCTCGGCCAGTGTTGATAACTGGGAAATGGTACTTCAGGTGAAGACCATGTACCTGCATGTGAGATCAGGTGGATTATAATGCTGACAATATTCCTGAAAAGTCTGAAAACAAATTTAAGCCTAAGCTTCCATTGGTTCTAATATTTTAGATCACTGAAAATGAAATATTGGTTACAACTATAAATGATCTTGACAATAACCATAATGCCTTACGCATTAGAATTATAAAAATGAATCAATATGTCCTTGATTCTATAAGGGAATGGAATGGACATATTATTGTGCAAAGAGAAAGAAAGTGGAATTTATCTATAAATTGAGTGATTGAATCACATGGAATAGTTCAAGGTTCATGGCTCAGAGTTATCATGAGTATTTGATTGATGCTGAAATGTTGCCCAATCAAATGATAATTGGTTTACCAAATCAAAAAAAAACCTTGGCTATGTGTATCACCATTGCCATTATGTATTAATGATGACAGTATTTAACACTAAATAAGTATAAAATCTGTGTCTTTACCTAAAGTGTGTCCCACCTCATTGTCAAAAAGGATCTAAGTACCCCAGAGATATAGGTGGCAAAAATATGAACTTTGCTTGAATCTGCAAACTCCTCTAGTATCAGCATGTGATTATACACCTTAAGAATGTGTCGGTACGGAAATAGAAGTTGCTGTGGGTCACTGATATTCAATAGGCAGACTAATGAGAAAACAGTTTGGATGAGAGAGCTTGACCTACTTGTGACCTTGAACTATGTCACATGTATGTCAAGGTTACTTCTGTTTTTATTCAATGCAGCATTGTGACCTAAATATGTGACCCAGTGACCTAGTTTTCTTAGGTGTCTGAGGCATCCTTAGGACTGACTGTCATAAATAACAGGTGCAGCTACAATGAGTAATTTAATATTTGGAGATATCACGGTACAACCATTTTTCTTCAATGCAGCATTGTGACCTAAATATGTGACTTAGTGACTTAGTTTTTGATAGATGTCTGAGGCATCCTTAGGACCAACTGTCAAGTAATTGATGAAGCTAATTTCAATATTTTTTTAAGTATTGTGCTAACCCTGTTTTCTCTTCAATGCAGTATGTGACCTAGTGACCTACTTTTCGAAAGGCACCTGAAACACCTCAATGGCCCCCTGTAATAAAAACTTGGTCTCTATAAAGTGAGTATTTTTGTAGATATGGCAGTAACAAGGCATGGACGGATGCATAGGTGATGACAATTACCCTCCAGTCTATATGGGCCGAAGGGTAAAAACATAGAAATGATAAGACACAGCGACCTGGAGAATGTGGCCTTATAAGATAGGTGGTCTCTCAATAGAGGGACTACTATACATGTGCTTGCAGTGAAATCTTAAACACAGAATTTAGTAAGATTATTTCTGACAATTTTGACAATTTGATGTATATGTTCTGTTTTCCCAAGTGTCAGGACAGTCTGCACTTTTCTCTCTACAATTCTTTTCTTTCTTTCTTTTTCACTTTTTTTTTTAATTCTTAAAGTACACATTTTTTTTAAGTTGACTGAATCTATCATGCAAGCTCGGTTTTCTGCCAAAGTCTTACATAGCTCTTGACTTTGAAACAAAGGACAATAAACATTTTTTTTTTCAAAATCTCTCAGCCCTTTATTCTGCCTGTATACAACAAAATTTGTCTTGAGAGTCTCTCTTGAGGGATGACCAAATTATGGTCTCTCAAGACAGGTTGTCTCTCCCAGAAGGCATTGATCACATGAAAAATAATACACAAAGGATGCTGAAAAGTCAGTTTGTCCAAGCAAGTGCTCCCTCATACTAGGTATCACTGCACAGCCCTACTATGACCTGCTTGATCAAGCCTTTAATGATCATTCACTACAGGGCTTCTACCAACCCTAAAAATATAATGGAGAAAGAAATCCCCAGGGGGAAAAAAACAGGACCTCAAAAACATAGGATGTACAGTCTTACTCAGAGATGCTACAAAATGAAATTTATGCAAAAGGTTAAATTCTAATTTCCTTTCCATACTAAGGACTCTATTAAACTGAGAAACTTAATCTCCATTTATCTGTTCAGGAAAATATGATCTCCATTATCTATTAATTGAATTGTCCATGATATAGCCCTTCAAGCGCTGGATATGCATAACATAATTGCTTCCCTGATCATATATATTTCACTCCTCCTGTGTAATCACAATTCTCCTTTGGCAGTTGGGGGGGATTAACATAAGTCTCTTCTGAATCATACATTATGCTCCTTGTTGAACATGTTCAAGGCCACCACATGTTTGTGCAAGAGAGCACACAATTTGCTCAGTGAAGGGAACACCAGTAATACTTCGGGTCTGTAGCCCGAAAGGGAGTGAAGGGGGTATTTTCGTGACCATCACACTTATTTTGCAGGATTTATAAAATGCAGGTCATCTGAGTAATGTGATTCTTCATTATGATTTTTCACCTGAATCATCAATTATGAGTGTAATTCTGTATCTGTGAGCATAATTTTCTTTGTGAACTTTTATCGGGACCTCCACTAATCTGAACCCCATTGCCTGACTGATAATGCTGAAGTGCACACGCAACTAGAGGCGATATTAGATATAGAACACTCCAAGAGGAAAAAATTGAGAATATAAACACAATACAAGGCCAGCCTGAAGTATAATCATTGCTGATTATAAGAGTTTCTGTGTGGATCTGGGGGTATTTTTAGAGACAGGTGCATACTTTTGTGATCTTGGCAAAGCTGAGGAAATGGAAAATTCTTCTTCTGGGCTGCTGCTCGGTTGTACCAAGGAAAACAAACCTCCATGTGAAGAGCTGTGCATGTACAGTCAACCCTGCCTTCAATCGCCAATGTTGAGACAAGTCCACACCGTGAAACCACACTAAAGAGTGTTGCCATGCAAAACTTGGCCCACAAGACATGCCTTGCGGACATGGAATTGTGAAAACTAAATCCTCTGACAAATCTATAACAAATGGATAAAAATGCTCTGGGCCTACCAATGAAATCAAATGAAATGATTATGGGTACACTCAACATGAGGATCATGATGCCAGGGGGCTGTGCAGAAATGAGACTGGTGACCTTGAAGTTGAAATTTATATAGAAAATTTTATCAAAAATTTGTGAAATACCATGCCAAATTAGATTGGACCTTGCATGTTCATTTTAAACATTAAATCAATTTGTTAAAATGACTGTATGCACAGAACACTCAGACTCGGCACTCTTTTTGGATGTAATTAACATTAATTAATTTGTTAAAATGAATGTATGCACAGAACACTCAGACTCGGCACTCTTTTTGGATGTAATTAACATTAATTAATTTGTTAAAATGAATGTATGCACAGAACACTCAGACTCCGTTCTCTTTTTGGATGTACAGTTTGTCACTCTTCTTTCACAGACAGCAGAGTATTATTTAGAGTTTTGAAATTCAAAATTTTATATAAATTTTACGTAAAATTTATGCAACTTTGAAAGTCTGAGCTGAAGGTCTAAATGCTGTACTTTCAGCACATGGTGTCAAATGATATAAATCGTAATATGAACCACAATCAAGACAACCATCTGTGTTGTCACAGCCATAGGATTATTGTACAAAATCTAGTCCTAACTCAACTGGCATATATATGCAACATGCAGCTCTGGGTGACAGCCAGCATCATGCAGTGACAGTGAGCATCAGCTGTGCATGATAGGCCTACAACCTTCACGGTCTGAAATCATAGATACACAGACAGACTGTAGACAGAGAGACATATAACAGCCAAAACGCAGGCCAAAATGCACAGATACATGTGCTGAATCTGTAATTGCTAGTCCTACCTGCAGCCATCAAAGTGCAGATAGGCCAACAGCATTATATAAACTGTTGTACATGTACATCTACAGGTACTTTCATGTGCATAAATTTTCATGGATTTTGTACTTCAGGCATTTAACTGAAGTTCCAATTTCACTTTTTTTAAAGTAGTTCCTATTAAATCTATGATAAACTACTATTTCATTCTGCTTTTATTTTCACAGTTTTGTGCCATCCCTGACATAAGCAAAAATAAAAATACAGTGAAATTAAGCATTTGCAGTATTTTGTAAAAATAAATTTGTCTGCCATTTGCTCCTTCAAGATGCACCTTAAAGTCAACAAAGGTACACATGCTACATGTTGTCACATGGAAATGGAAGGGTGGAGGGTAACTCTTCATCTACATTTACAAAAGGGTTTATTCACCAGCAATGGCAAGGGAATGGTCAATGTGGCATCAGAATTTGGTTTCCAATGCTGCCCATCACTTCAGGCTGCATACCAATTGGTTTAATGGTTGCCGGCTGGTCAAAGGACACCATATCATGATTAAGTGACGCAAATGGACTCCATTGTGCTTGCTGTTACATTGTCTGTCATCAGAGGTAAGTGGCTTCAACAAGCTGCCAAGCCCTCCGACAGCCAGTGCAACTTATTCCAAAAATCAAAGTGCACAGTTTCCCCATGGCCATAGAATTTGAGGCCTTTGCTCTAAAAACTAGGGCTATAAATTTCCCTTGCTATCTTGACCATAACAATGAATAAGAGGCTAAACTTTGACTTATTTATTTACTTTATCCTGGGTGGTACTGTATATAACAATCCACCTACTCTTTTGAGATTTTCTGGGGAAAACACTGCCAAATTTGTCCATTCATACCACATACATTTAGAATCCTGCACGTGAAGGTATTATCAACACAACATGTACAAAAAAAGAGCCAAAATCTATATTGCTATATACATGTATATGCTATCCTTAAAATGGATAATACAATTGCATACGACAGAGAGACTTCACATAATGTTATCAAGATTATATGCTGTTGTTAATACGGCACACACCGGCACCTGGACCCAGGCCAAAGGGTCCCCGTGGATCAATCCAACTAAATCAGATCTGTCAGACAACTTAACATTACAGGCACCCAGGACTCAATAGGTTCCAAATTATGGACCTGCATGAAAGCCAACATGACTATTTGCAAAATGAGGGGCAATTGCATTAACATGTCCTGCTGGAAAGCCAGCTTGATTGGACATTCTCTCGTTCCTTCACATCAACAATCATCAGTTAGCTCTCAAACAGTTATATGTAATCTGACTGTACTTAAGTGCGCGTTGTTATGCAACGTGGATACTTATGGCCAATATTAGTCTAATAAAGCTAACTATGAAGACAACATGTTCACACAGCGAGGGGAGGATGATGTCCAACAGCTGAAGAATTTTCAATTGCCTATTTAATACATACAAGATGCTTCACATGATCTGTCATGCCAAAACCATTATTTTGCCTGGAAGACACACATCGTTCAAAAACTAAATAATAAAAATCTGGCTGAGATTTACTTTAAGCATATAGGCCCTATATCCAAAAATATCAAACTGACTATTCAACTGGCTTATCTGGGTTCTCAGTAGAGGGCCCTGCAGGCAGACAGGGTAGGTATGTCAATTTCCATTAGTTTCCATTGTGATCTGCACATATGTAACTTGATCAAACAGCTCTATCTAGAAACACCAAATTTCTTGAGCTAAATGGTTCTATATACACGTAGTTGAAATACCCGGCTAAATGTGATAACTTTTACTGCAAAAAAAAACTGTTCAACGTATTGAATGTTTCTATAACATAGAATCTTATAGGAATACACACACCTCTAGCCTGCAAGAAATTTGTGTGTTGGGTTGTGTATTCAGCCAAATACACATACAAGAATTAGCTGCGACCTCTCCTATTCACACTAAACTTGACCGCATGAATTTCCCATCATACAACATAAACCAACATGCGCACATGAAAAACTAGTGCTCTCATTAGCAGGAGGCAGGAGACCAAGATGGAGCTTACTTGCTAGACTTCAGCCTTCTACTTCCGGGTTTTTTTGTATGTCTTTTGTACATAAAAATGTGTCACAATTCCAGGTGTTGACCTTCTACTTCTTTCCATTAATCAAACATTTCAAGTCTTAATGAGAAGGTTGTAAAAGTATCATATTTCAGGGCCAGAATTTCACAAAATTTTGCAAGAATCTATTTGGATTTTTGTTAATTAGTTTTTCTTTTTGAAGAAAGACAAGTTTAGGAGAATCTTTATGAGAATGGATTCTCAGATTCTCGCCGAAATTCTGGCCCTGTATTTGTCAACCAATATGTATGTACTTCAAATAATATACAGACCAAAGTGTCAACCAATAAAATTTAAAGTGTCGTTTTAGAGTAAATAACTAAAAACAGAATCACCAACACTTCACATGACAATGCAGGAGTTGGCTCTCACAAGTTCATAAAATTATCACCAGATGGCAGCACCTCTGAGTTAACAGTTACTTGCATGGGCAAAATGATCAACATTTCTCCTAAACAAATTCTGTTTTTAACTGTCTCAGAGATATTTACAGATCATGACTAGATACCCTCATGTAACAACATGCCACGATGACTGCAAGTGGATTTTGACAGTCAAAATATGAGTTTACCCCCTTTCCCCTCAACTGTTTTGCAAGGTGCCAATTGCAACTGATGTCAAACTACTTGACAGGAACTGCTCTCAATATTATAATAAGGGTGCTGTATTTATGTTCTTAATGAAAAGACCTTTCATTTATTAAGTACCAGCTTGCCTAACATTATATAGAATAAAATAGTCTAGGTCAACAGCTTTCCAAAAGTCACCCTTTGGCTGCATTGCACTCAAATCCTGGTGAGGAAAGCTTTTGACTCAGAATGCCAATGTGGACACCTAACTCGAGACCTTATCTGGGTCTCCATGGTTTCAGTCCCCACATGAAGTGCCATTGAGTCACTCACATGTGGCTGTTTAGAACTGGACAGGTGCTAGGCACGAGTCAATTAGCCATATTGATAATGGCTGAATTATCATCGAGATATTTTGTCCTGTTTTCTTTTAGCCAGTTTGGCTGAATCAACTTTGCATTTAGTGCTGTCCATTTAAATCTAGGTCTGTGGAGAGAGTCCCAGCAGTGTATGGTGGAAAAAAAAAAAGTTTGCCCTGGTGTTGGCTGATGAAATCCAAATTTGATTAAATCATTCCATTCACATAAGCCAAGTTGGCTATTATAGCATAATTGCTGGCATTATCCTCAAACTAGTGCATCACAAAGTAAATGACCTCTGCTTTTCAATGTCAAAACATATCATAATATTTTGCAGATCTGTTTATATCTAGCATGATGTTACAGGTAAAATCCTATGTATGAGCAATACTTCATTGCAATACACAACCAACAATAATATTTAAATGAATGTTAAAAAGAAACAAGAGGGCTGTGTGAACAGCCCATGCTCAGCTGATCTTGACATTCATCACACTTGCAGATCTACGAACTTGGGAAAGGATCAAGGTCACCCATGTTCTGAGTAAGTCTGACCATTATAAAAGAACACTAACATGTGCAACATCAAGGTTCAAGTAGTTCTCAAGTTATAATGAAGAGTAAAATTCATGTATGTTGCACTGTGACCCCAGAAATGAGGTCAAAGTCATTCATGTACTGTCTGAGCATGACCTTCATACAAAAACATTAACATGTGCAACATCACAGTACTAACTCAAAACAGATCTCAAGTTATCAAGTAAACAGTAAATATTGTGTCAGTTGTCCTGTGAATTAGCACTAGAATACCCATTGACTTCCATAGTAATCAATAGGAAATCTGTATTGATCGATAAGTACCAGAGTTGAAAATACTTAAAAATCAGCAATCTAAAGCAGTGCCACCTAGTAAACAACTTTGTTTTGACCCTTCCACAAGAACATATCCATCACATTTCACTTTAATCTGAGTGACAGTTCTGAGAACAAGTGAAAAATAACAAAACCATAAAAAAAATTCATAAAAAAAAATTAGAAAAAATTGCAGTGCCACCTGGAGAACAAATTGGGAACTATGTGTCCCTGGGAGTGTCTATGAACGATATCAAAACAACTGGGTGAGCAGTTTCACAGGTGAAGAATTTTTAAGGTTTGCCCCCAAAAAACGAAAAAAAAATCAGCGTGACCATTTGAACAAACTTGGTAGAGATCCACCCAAGGCACATCCCCACCTAGTTTGAAGTTAATCTGGATGACAGTTTTGGAGAAGAAGTCGCAAATGTGAATTAGCATTAGAATGCCCATTGACTTCCATAGTAATCAATAGGAAAGCTGCATTAACCGATAAGTACCCGAATGGAAAAAATCGTTAAAAATCAGGAATCTGCAGCATTCCCACATAGTGAACAAATTTGTTTGACCCTTCTACGAGGAACATATCCACCACGTTTCAGCTTAATCTGAGTAACACTTCTGGAGAAGAAGTCGAAAATAGCTAGAACACACAAAAATTCATAAAATATTAGTAAAAAATTGCAGCGCCACCTGGTCAACAAATTAAAAACACAGAGTCCCTAGGTGTCTTCTCGTGTGATATCAGAGTGATTGAGTGAGCAGTTTTGGAGAAAAAGATTTTTTAAGATTTGTCAAAAAAAAGAACAAAAAAATTCATTAAAAATCCAAAAATCACTGGAGCATGACCATTTGAACAAACCTGGTAGACACCCACCCAAGGTACATCCCCACCAAGTTTGAAGTTAATCTGGATGACGGTTTTGGAGAAGAAGTCGAAAGTGTGAATTAGCATTAGAATGCCCATTGACTTCCATTGTAATCAATAGGAAAGCTGCATTGACCGATAAGTACCCAAATTGAAAAAATCGGTAAAAATCAGGAATCTGCTGCATTCTCACATAGTGAAAAACTTTGTTTGACCCTTCTACAAGGAACATATCCACCATGTTTCAGCTTAATCTGACTGACGGTTCTGGAGAAGAAGTCGAAAATAGCTAAAACACACAAAAATTCATAAAAAAATAGAAAAAAATTGCAGTGCCACCTGGTGAACAATTTAAGAACTAGGTGTCCCAGGGAGTGTTTCTGTGTGATATCAAAGTAATTGGGTGAGCGGCTTCAGAGAAGAAGATTTTTTAAGATTTGCCCAAAAAAGAACAAAACAAGAGGGCTGCGTGAACAGCCCGTGCTCAGCTGATCTTGACATTCATCACACTTGCAGATCTATGAACTTGGGAAAGGATCAAGGACACCATGTTCTGAGTAAGTCTGACCTTTATAGAAGAACACTTACATGTACAACATCAAAGTTCAAGTAGTTCTCAAGTTATAATGAAGAGTAAAATTCATGTATGTTGCACTGTGACCCCACAAACGAGGTCAAGGTCATTCATGTACTGTCTCAGCATGACCTTCATACAGAATAATTAACATGTGTAGCTAACTCAAAACAGATCTCAAGTTATCAAATAAACAGTAAATTTCGTGTCAGTTGTCCTGTGAATTAGCATAAGAATGCCCATTGACTTACATAGTAATCAATAGGAAAGCTCCACTGACTGGTAAGTACCGTAATTGAAAATCCTTAAAAATCAGGAATACAAAGCAGTGCCACCTACTAAACAACTGTTTGACCCTTCCACAACAACATATCCATCACATTTCAGCTTAATCTGAGGGACAGATCTGAAAACAAGTGAAAAATAGCAAAACCATACTAAAAATTCATTAAAAAAATTGCAGCGCCACCTGGTGAACAAATTGGGAACTACGTGTCCCTGGGAGTGTCTATGAACGATATCACACAAAAATTCATAAACAATTAGGAAAAAATCGCAGCACCACCTGGTGAACAAATTAAGAACTAGGAGTCCCAGGGAGTGTTCCTGTGTGATATCAAAGCAATTGGGTAAGCGGTTTCGGAGAAGAAGATTTTTTAAGATTTACCCAAAAAAGAACAAAAAAATTCATTAAAAATCCCAAAATCACTGGACCGTGACCAATTGAACAAACTTGGTAGAGACCCACCCAAGGCACATCTCTACCAAATTTAAAGTGAATCTGGCTGACGGTTTTTGAGAAGAAGTCGAAAATGTGAATTGTGGACGACGGACGGACGACGGACGGACGACGGACAACGGACGACGGACCCTCAAAAAACCTCAGCTGACTGACAAGTCAGCTGAGGTAAAAATTCATTAAAAATCCAAAAATCGATGGACCATGACCATTTGAACAAACTTGGTAGAGACCCACCCAAGGCACATCCCCACCAAGTTTGAAGTGGATCTGGCTGACGGTTTCGGAGAAGAAGTCGAAAATGTAAATTGTTGACGGACGACGGACGGACGGACGGACGGACGACGGACGGAGGACCATAAGATAAGCTCAGCTGACTGACAAGTCAGCTGAGCTAAAAAAAACTGAGATGTGGCAGTAGACATTCAGTTTTCTTGTCACTGTATGCATTTATGAAGATTCTGGACAAAGGTTTGTACGTGTGCACAAAATTTTGGGGTGTACATGGTATAGGCCTGCATATCATTGGATCTATGTGTACGTGTTGAAGTATCAATCATGGATCACACACTTTGCTTTGGTTGATCTACAGGACCTGGTTGTTGGCTTTTGCATTGCCTCACATGCCATGTTCTTAGGGATGTCCAGATTCCATGATTTTTTTTGTCATTTTCCGTTTCTCAAATTAAAAATTCCGTTTTCTCAAATTGATAATTCCGTTTTTTTCCATTTTAAATATTTTATCCACTCTGCAATTATTAGGAAGGGCTGTTTGAGGCTGGTAGTGTTTGGCGTCCATCACCACGCTGAAGCAATATTTTTTTTCTCTGTGAGTATGTGTATGGGGGGGGGGGTGTCTCTTAAAGTTTCTGCCACTGGCTTTCTTCTCGTCTGGCCACAACTACTATGATAGAAAAGCAGCACCTGATAACATTTGTTTCATGAGGCAGTGACCTTTGGTAAGGTGGTAAGGTGGGTGGCAGTGGGGGTGGGGTCACAAGACAATCAAAAGTAATACCGTGTACTGAGCTCTGTTTTCTCAGACATGACTATCATTTTGCATTCTGCCAGCCTTAATTCTGCTGACTATGCAAAACAAAAGGATCTACAGACCAAAATAGTTTTTGATCTGTACAATATGAAAATAGGCCTAATAGACCCTGGTGTTATATTTTAACAGCCTTACTTAGAAAATTTGCAATACGGCCAAACGTTAATGACACCTTGCCTGATGACAACTGTAATAGAGTGCAATATGGTTTTGACCAACAGATTGTTGTTCTGTCACCCAACATTTAACTCATTCCATTCCAGTCCCTTATATTTCCGTATATTTACCAAGATTTACCACGACAATTGCATATTAAAATTCTTCATGAAAAGAGCTTTCGTTCAAGTACCAGTATGCTGCAAGGGCAGCTGCAGCATGACTTGCCAGGCAGTGCCAGAACCACCGACCAAGGCCTGTGACCATAGTATGGAATGAGTTCATGCCACAAAGCAAACTGGCACCGAAATAGACAAACTTGTTATTGAACAACACTGAAGCCTGGTCTACAGGAAAGCTTAATGTTTGCTCTAAGCTTGCTGCACTGATGGACAGAGGGAGATTCCAATCCTGTTTTAACCCTTAAAGTGCTAATCGCTGTTATAGCTGCTTTGTCATTACCATTAAACATATAACGGCTAAAAGAGTCAAATTCCTCATGAAGATACCTTCCATTCAAATACCAGCAAGCCTTGTCTAAAACAAAAAGTAGTCTTAGTCAACAGCTTTGCTCGGGACACTTTGCGCACAATGCGTGCAAAGTGTCCCGAGGAAAGCTGTTGACTCAATCTTAAATCAGCACTTTAAGGGTTAAAACCTTTTTCATTTCATTCACTGACCAGTTTATTATGGATTTTTTTTATATATTGTTCTTTCTTGCTGGGATGATAACACACTGTGAATTTCTAGCTTGTACACACACACATAAAACAATTACATATATATGTGTGTTATTCAAAAATACATACATATATAGTAGTACACAACTTTTCAATTTGACTGTCTAGGTTTATACACTAGTACCTGCTGTATTCGGTTCCCCCCCTCCCCCCTTCTGCCAAGTAAAAGTGACCGCATACAACGGGTGACTGGTCACTACAGGTATGCAAATATGGCCAACCGGGACCTGTGTTTGACTAGGACTTCAAAGGGAATGCTAATCCGCTGAGCTGTCAATGAGTTGCAACAACTTCTAAAGTATCATCACTGGCTGGCCTGGCATGGGGCTTGTTAAATCCTAAGTGCTCAGGCTGACTGAACAACCCATGCTTCTATGGAAAAACACTGGCTCAAAAATACAATGTTATGAAAATTACATTACAAATTTTGCTTGCAACATTAGGTGTAGAAATTGACAGCTGATCCATGGAGCGTATTTTGCATTCAAATTCCATTGAAACTACCGGGACATTGTAGAAGTAAACAGGTCTGACACAAACACTTCTGGGGAGAAATGTAGAGGTAACTCTACAGAGGATGAGGCGAAGGGAAATGGTAATAAGATTTTATTGGGATGAGACTTTTGAGAGTTGTTCATTTGTCAACAGCTGACCACTGCCACACGGTCGGAAATGCCCTTGCGGCATTGTAATCACAAAAAAAAAAAAAAAAAAAAATCAAGATGACTGGTGGGTTCAGTTTGGTTGCTAGCGGTTTAAATTTAAACCACTGTGACAACCAGCTGCTTTGTGATATAAATCAACAGATTCCATCACTATTTGTACCTGAAAATAAGCTCATACTTCGTTGCAATCACTTCACAAAACCATGTTGCTGTGTTTACGACCATAGGTAATTTCCATGTACATGATTGGAAGGGGAAAAAAAGGAAAGAAGTCCCATGATGCACCATGCAACTAGGTCAACATGGACCCATCCTCGCTGTTGCGAGTAAACACATGCAAAGTTAAAGCAATAAAATTAACATTTTGAAACATCAGAACATAAAATTTCCTCCTAATATTAATCTAAAGACCTTTTAAGAACATATGCCAGACGGTGAGTGATATTATCAGGGTTTATTTTGATTTTATAGCCATTTCAAAGTTAGGTAAATTTTCACTTCCAGCATAGAAAATTGATCGGAAGTCTGCATGTATCATTAAATCTTGTTTCACTCAGCCAGGCTAAAAAGCAAAGTCAAGTTGGGATCCTAAGAGGATCAGTAGTAGGACCGGTTTCACCTATGACTAGGCTCATCAGCTACTGAAGTGACGGTCAACCGCACGTAATATTTATATTGGACCATAACACCACGTTTCCAACGTAAATTGGGTACGTGTGTTGTGTGAACGTTGCTCGACTGTCCAATAAAACTGGCCTACCTGTCTGGGAGGACAGGTAAGAAGAAAATTCCAACCAAATTTGGTTGTTTGAGAACTTTCTAACCATCCGTGGTCTTGAGGTCACGGGGTGCATGATAACTGTACCGAAAAAAAAAAAAAAAAAAAATCATTAAATCTTGCTTTGATTCTACAGTAAAACCTCTCTAACCGAACACCTCCGTATACCGAACACCTCTCTATACTGAACACCATTTCTCGGTCCCAAATACATTCTTTCAATGCTATCAAACCTCCCTAAACTGAACACCCACTATACTGAACACTTTTTCCGGTCCCAAGGGGGTTCGGTATAGGGAGGTTTCACTGTATTTGAAGTGACTGCAAATTATTAGACTGGCTGTTAACTACTGTTACCACTGATCTTATTGTTTTTTATGACCGCTGACTGCAAAAAGCTTGGTTTGGACTGAACGCTGACCGCATAAATTTCATTTTTACTGACTGCGTTTGGTAGGTGACCCGTCACCACAGGTCATTTGCCATTGCAGGTACTACTGGACAATTGTAACATAGTAGGTCTCTTCAGTATTTCATTGGTAGTGCCAGCCATCAAAGCCATGCATAAATACCGGCAGAAAAACATGTATGCACTCATCTAGTTTCATGGGCATCTACCCTGTACCAACCATTTTGGGGCAAACCAACTGCGACCCTATCAAGTACATTTTTGTTCCATGAATGTCCCCATACATAACCATTGTTCCAATGAATTACTGTCTGCTCATTTGACCTCTAGTTTAGATAAATTCAACCACTTTTTTTCTTTCAAATTGGATCCACAGAACCATCCGACAAGTAGAAGATTCTGCCTATACCCAGGTAAGTTAGGCTTTCTGTCTGGGTCACAGACCAGGCTTAAATGCACTGGTACACATGAACACACAACTTGGGTCTGTTCAGCATTATAGTTGGTGTTCAATGTGCAAACATCCAATCTGCAGAATGAGAATGTACTCACCTTTGAGGCAAACCTGCTGCATCATGCGTATTAGCACCATGATTGTCACATCTCCGCAGAAGGTCACATGACCCAACTGGCCTCGCGTTTGGTCTATGCCACCCCAGATATGATCGTGGAAGAACTCGTAGAGATTATTGCCAAAACATTGCCACAACAGGTCAAGGTATTTCAATGTAAGTTGCTGCTTGACTGAGGAATCAACAGCATCGCCCCAAGATACTGTTTTTCGCTTGTTGCCCGACTCTGGTCTACTCAGATCAATTTTGCCCGTCGGAGGTAACTCTGAGTGTGTTTCAGTGTCCTCTTCCACTTGAACTTCTTTCTTTCTTCGTCTGTTTTTGGGCGTAATAGAACCCAACTTTGGAGGATGGTTTTGGCCTTCAGTTCGAACTTTACAAGGACTAGCAACAGGCATTCTTTTCAACAAGCTTGTAGAATGACAAACAATCTGTAGAAAGTTACCAGCGAACTCCTCTTCTTTTCTAGCGAAGTCGACAACTGGAGACATCTGTTTTGAGAGATCTGGGGCAAGCAGGTTTCCCACCCGCAGAAGTGCGGTACTGAGACTCACGTGACTGCCACTGGCACTATGGTAGTCGGATGTTTCAGTTCCACGACTCGCTCGCTGGGCTCCCCCCTTGAGCTCCTCATCCCATGAGTATTGAGACATCTTATTACCCAACGTTAAATCCATAAATTCTTCCCCGCTGGTGAAAAAACGCTGAGTCATCATAGCTGCATATTTTGAACGTTCATTAGCAAGGATATGGAGAACTCGAGCGAATGGTATTGGCTTGATACTCTCCCCAAGTTTTTTGTAGGAATTTGTATGCACTGGATTTGGAATTGAGATTTGTGCATTTATACAATGTCTGTGTGGAGAGGACACGGTGGCTAAATTACTACTCGGAGAAATGTCGGTCTTTACGGAAGCCACAATTGAATTGAAATCTTCGAGACCTCTTGTGATACTCCAGAGAGAGTCTTGGGTCAGGTGAGCAGGGTTACAATGGGCAAGCACCTGTAGACCAACACGAATTAACCGATCTACCCACCAGATGGCGCTGTCTCTTAAGCGATACAATTTGGCACGTATAGGATCCATATCAAGGCACAATTTGGGCAAAAGTGGCCGTAACCACTTGTCCGTATGCACCAACTGTTTCACCGAGTTCCAATGATTCATATGAATGCGCAGATCTTCACATATGGCACTAAGATATTCTAGCTTGGTTGCTGGTGTGTCGGTGACTGTGTCGTGCATCACCGCATACCACGTCTGATACTCCGCACGAGTTACCAATTCCAAGTCTCGCACAAACATGGATGCTGCATTGATTCTGCTTGTGTAATCTCGTATCAACTGCAGCTTTGCTCGTGCCATCATGAGCTGACATAGAGTAGAATACTTGTTTCCAAAGTCCACACCGTGTTTACAATGAGGGAACCCTGTTGTCCCTTCCAAGGTTTGTTTGCAAACATGGTTTCCTGGTTGAAGTAAAACAAATGACCTTGCTAAAGCTTTTGTTGCTGCCTCCGAGTCCTGTATTTCAAAACGGTATCGTTCTATTTCTCTGGCCTCGTACTCCCGGAAGAACGCCTCCCCATCATCAGAAGTCTCCGAGGAAAGCAAGTCCGGGGGTTCATCTAGATCCACACTGTGGGACTTTCCCAAGGCCTGAAGGGGTGGCAAACGACCAAGCGGACCATCCGCCATGCTGTTGCTTCAGATCTGCAAGTGCAGAAACAGAACAGAGAGCATCAGTAAAAGTCAGTTGCACATACACGCAGAGAATGTTCAGCTGCTTGAGGAGCTGCCAAGATATCTGAAAGCAATAAAAATGTATAGAGAGCAGAATCAGGAACACAGCATCTGGGATACCCAACCCTTTCAAAACATTAGGCATCTGTTGTGTGTTTCTGCCCTTATCAGCTGATCCCGCTAAAGCTGCAGCAGCACATATTTTTTTTTTCCTTGTGGATGTGGTTGTTTGAGAGCTATCTTACCTGAGCATGTGGTGCACCCAAATTAACCACACAAATATATTCCATGTGCATTGGCTGGATGATGTTAATTAATGGACAGGATACGTAATAGGTGGTCGAACTGCCAAGAAGCAAATTTCAAAAGTATTTGTTTTGATAAATTCACCTACACATACTGTATTTTTTTTATTTCTGTAAAAAGAATGGAAAAATTACAATTTTTTGTAAACATCAATGCCATGTAGCAAAGGCCTCCAATAGTGGTTTTTGCATTGCCTGGCAAGTGACTGTAGTGCATAAGGTGAGAAAAAACAAACAAACAAACAAAACCAAACACATGCTGACTTCACACGAGACAAGCATACAAGGCAATACATATGCTGGAATGAAAGCTTCTTTTACGAGAAATCCAAAAGTAGTGCACTTCTAGCTGAATGACAGATAATGGTTTATTTGCTGCAATCAAGTGATTGAATTACATACAAAGGATAACATATATACATCGAAACTAAAACATAGGATAAAAATAAAACTGAATGTGTGTAAGACAATACAATGCTGGGGTATCATTCAACAACTTTCGTGCACCAAATGGTGTGCAGCAGACTGTGAGGCTGTGCATATGAGTGCACCATACGAAAAAAGAAAAAAAAACATACTGTAGATATCGGGATAAGACACAATGATACAAATATAGCTTCCACACCTGTATATATGGCATCTGATCATGCAGGCTACATTTACACCTCACACTCAACATATGGGAGAGTTGATCCTGATCCATTAAAATTTACTGGTTTCTGTATTAATCATGTTTATGAATTCCTGGCACCGTCTCCCACCTTGAAACAACATAATTACATGCATGTGGAATGTGGCACTGTGTCCTACTGTGAAACACCATGCATGTGCGGGAGGACAACGGAGCAACTAAATATTATCCGAGACCATCCCTCTGCCACATGTACCCAATCCACTGCAAATACAGTGAAACCTGTCTTCCAAATTCTATCGCCACACTACAGGTGACCACATACTCACTTCATTTTGCCGGAGGTATTTTGAAACCTGTACTGTCAAGCACCTCTGATACGGAAACTATTTTATGAGTCCCAAATGCAACTGTGACAGTATGAATTAGGGTTCCTCTGATAGCCAAACACTTGCTCTACTTGGGACATTTTGGGGGATTGTGGGAGTATTTGGCTGATCACGCTACCATTACAGGTTTTACTGCACACATATATATAATTGCTGAATCAGGAGGTCTCCCATAGTTTATCTGAAAACAATCAAGAAATTTTACCCTGACATCAATAAATTTTGATCCTGGGGCCTCAGCCACAAAAATAAAAATGACAAGGCTCTTGATTTTCCCAGATAGAACAGTAGCCTGCGTGGGAGTAAGCGGCAGGCAGAAAATGGGAAATCAGGGACATGCTGTTAATTGGATCATGCTTCACATCAACTTCACAAAAATTATTATGTTGGAGTATACATGTGGGCTGTGACATTGAGAATGAATTCCTCCCACCAGATGGTCAATCTCTGATATATATCCCGTGTGTTTTTTCTTGGCACAGCATGGCAAGGATACCTTTGTTTTGCACATAATCATGATAATGTCAAATGAACAAAAACACTTTTTCTGGCAATCCTACAGATTTTCGTCTTTGTTTCGTTCTTTTTTCATGTATTTTGCTATCACAGTCAGTCTCTCATAACATTATAAATTGATAAACTGTTAAATTCAAATACATAACTACCACAATATAAATGTTTCCTCCTTTTTTTCACTGCAGCTCTGTTATTTGTCCAGTTCCAGTTTTCTGATTCAGAAAATGTGTTTGAAATAATCTAATTTTTTACCATTTATCATTTAGTACATTGTATGTCAAAGGGAATATACAAAAATATTCAAAATAGAGATCTGAATTTGATCAGACATCATATTGTTCAAAAAAAGCTAAAATAAAAGTGGCCAGGACTCTGATATTTTGCTCCAAGGTGCCACAACATAGAGAGAGAGAGAGAGAGAGAGAGAGAGAGAGAGAGAGAGAGAGAGAGAGAGAGAGAGAGAGAGAGAGAGAGAGAGATGAGAGAGAGAGAGAGAGAGAGAGAGAGAGGAGAGAGAGAGAGAGAGAGAGAGAGAGAGAGAGAGAGAGAGAGAGAGAGAGAGAGAGAGATGAGAGAGAGAGAGAGAGAGAGAGAGAGAGAGAGAGGGTGGCTCAGTTAGTGTAGCAAACACTTATCTTCCCTGAGGCCCTCTTAAATCAATGAAATACACAGTTAAGTTTGTACAATGTACAGCAGAGTTACAACAGTGTGAACAATTATTTGCTTGCTTGACGTAGTGACATCAGATGCTTGGTACAATTTCTCTTAAACAATAACAAGGTAGCAGAACTTCTGACTTCATTTGGCAACCAATTCCATGTCGCTGCACCATCGTAACTCAAAGCCCTTTTCATATACTCTGTTTTGGGGAGAGGAAAGTAGACATTATCCTGACTAGTTGATCTTGAGTTCACGCTATGAACATCTTTAAGATGTGCAAACATTTCTTTCACATACTCTGGTGACAGGCCATTCAATGCTTTGTACACAAGGACTAATTTCTTAAATTTTATGTGTTTATCTAATGTCATCCAGTTGAGTTTCTGTATGATACTACTGTAACTATAAAATTTATTTGAGTTTATGACTAGATATGCAGCCTGTTTGTGAAGGCGTTGAACTTTACGAAGTAAAGATTTGTTGCAATTGCACCATATGGTGCAGCAATAATCTGCATGAGGAAGTACGTAGGCATTCACAAACATTTTCCTGATATGGAATGGTATAAAGTAACGTATTTTCCTAAGCACATTTAAATTCATAGCTATCTTTTTGCATACATTGGAAACCTGAATATCCATGATAAAAACCTGTCCACACCGAGCCCGAGGATTTTTTGCAGATTTACACTTTCCAGCAAAGAATTTCCGAGATAAACCCTTAACGTCTCATTTTTCAAGGCTGTAGCTTTCCTCTTGGAAGACAGTAGGAAAATCAACAAAGACTGGAAAATAAGTTTTTGGTACATTGTGTTGAACAGCATGTACACAATAAAATAAACATGTCTGTTGGTCTGTTCATCTGTCTGTCCATCCATTGAGATCACACACACACACACACACACACACACACATATATTTAAAACTTCACTTTACTAGGCTGGCCTAGTATGCTGGTGTGGGGGGGGGGGGGGTATTTGAACTGGAAAAGGGTAGGTAGGCGCCCTGGAAGGCTTGCACCCTTTACTCTACATGCAGTTTTTTGCCAAATATAGGGGGTCAAATTTCGACTTTTTGAAAAAAAAAATGTGGGCTCAAAATGCTGCATTTTCATTTTATAAATGGTGCTTTTCACACATACAGTGCCTAAAAAGGTAAAACTAGTCACTTATGAAGTTTTGCAAGAAAGTAACCACTTTTAAATTGTTCTCACATCGGAGAAAAGAGGGGTCAATTTTCATATGTGGGTGCATAGAACAGGGTGTCAAAAGTCTACATGGGGTGGAAAATTGGTGGTCATTCCCGTGGCCCCTATATACATACCTCCACAATTGGAGTCCCCCCCCCCCCCATGTCTTAATCTACCCACCAAGAATCCCTCCCTCACAAAATGTCTTGTACTTGTTTCTTTCACCAGGATAGCTCGGCATTTCACGTGATTTTGCAGGACACATTCTGAACAGGTCAATGTAACAGCTTGTGAAGTGGATGCTGAAATAGTACATAACAGATAGGTAGGATTTGATTTTTCTTAGTTCCAGGTACTGCCATGCTTTCAAATGCCCATGCAGAACTCAAAGATTCCAAGCTGTTAATGTGGATACCAGGAAGTCAGACAAGCTAATAAATACCCGTGAATGCAAGGGTTTACTTTATCATTGTCCTCCTTCAAGGACACCTGGGACACCAAGCCACAGGTGTATAATGATGTAAGTGACTGGTCATGTGGGAGATCAGGCCAACCCGTAAGAGGCAGGGAACTCGATTTTGATAGCCATAAATCGGCACATGGTGACACAACAAAGTTTATACAGACAATGAGGCACGAAATAACTATATCATCTCCCTATGATACAAACTGATGGTTATCTTTGTCCTCAAACATACCTTGTGCACGACCTTGTGAACTTATATACGCTTTGGCATATCTGTTATCTTATGTAACACACCACCACTTGTTTTGAAACTGACCAATGTCAAATTCAACCTGCAGAAAACTGCTGCCTTATTCCAAGATAGGGCAAAATTTAGGCTCAATGACAGACATCTTGCCTGCATGGCTGACCTTGCATCTTGGATTTGTCTGCAGGGCACATGTTCTTAGGAAAATTTAAATAAATAACAGTTGGAGCACTCTTACATTTAAAAAGAGTCAAGATTGCACATAACAATAAGGGACAGAGCATGTATCATCACATTGTGAGATGAAATGACAGTAAACATAACCGACAAACCCTTTCAAGCTATGGGCATGTGCCTTGTCGCAAATATATCTTGGGGCTATAAAGCTCAGTCCCTCGGTTTTGAGGTGCGCGATCATGCCCACACGCCTCAGCGCTCGTAAAATTTAAGTTAGGAGAACAAAAAATCCCGCTCCTAAAAAAAATCAAGTGAACAAAAAAAAAATGTTTACGTGGGTATCAATAGGATACATTGTTATTAGTTCAGTCTAAAAGTAATCCTTTTTGGGGCCCACAAAAGTCAATTTTTGGTGCAAAATATGCTCAAAATCCACCTCTGGGCACCCTCTTTTTTAAAATTTTCAGGGGGAGGCCCCCCTGACCCCCCGGGAGAGGGGTACCCCCCTCCTGCACTCTCCCCCCGCTCAGTTGCTCCGCTTCCCTCGCCAGGAGAGTTATCACTCTCCTAAAGCTGGTTTAGGAGAGTGATTTTTCATATCAGAAGGACTGAAAGCTTGAGACCTACCTTCACACAAAAAAAAAAAGATGTAGGTACCATATTATCCCTCTTAAGTGCCCCAGGAGCTTAAGAAATTTTCCTGAAGTAAAACCTTGCTGTAAACCTATATTTGAAATATTAATCCAGTATCACAATGAAAATTATTGTAAAATGATGAAAATCTACCAATATTATTCAGACTGTTTTGGGTGAGAAAAGGGGAGGGGGTGCTTAAGAGGGCAGGGGCGCTTAAACGGGATAATACTGTATGTGCTCTTCAAACTTGACTCTATAGTCAAGGACCCAATCCCCTTCAGTACATTCAGATTTTAACCCTTCTGCAGTCAGTTGGACACAAACGCCCAAATGTCATGTTGCTTATTCATGCTATTGAAAACATTTTGAACAAAATTTGTAAAATGTTGATTAAGAGACCTAGTGAGCCAACATACCCAAGGTCAACAGACTGCCTTCACATGGTAAGATGTACAGCACTGAACTTGCCAAAGAATGCGGACCTGGGGTTAAAGCATAACATGCCATAATACACACGTAATACAAAGTTACTACACATAACAGACTGTGCCTAGCAATTTGTTGTGAAACTGAAGAGGTCAATATTTTGTTTCCTTAGAGCTGGCTGTCATTATTGACCATGTATTGTGACGTGAGCGTGTTTGTTCTTGGTGCTGCAAAGGGGTATTTCATGTTGAAGTCCTGCCCTACCACACACACTAACAAATGCACGATGAACCGAAACAAAGTACATGTACGAAAGTATTAAATTATCAACCACAGATATATTTTTGCATAGAGGAATGTACTTTTGTTTCCTCAAATATTCTTCAGAGTGAGACAAAAATGGTATCAATGAAGTTTTTCTGCACCCTCCTACCCTCCCCCCCCCCCCCACCACCACCACAACATGGTGGTCACATCTTGTGTGTGGTATCCCAGGACAGCCAGTGCAGTCCAGGCTTAAGTGGAATCCATCACAATGATGCAACTTTCATGAATTGATCCCTTCACAAACATCACTGTAATCACAATTCACTGACTATTTATTTGGTACCATTGGCTCAATTGCGATTTTCTCATTAATAAATCACCTGGCAAAATAATTTAGGGGACAAATTTTCAATACCTCAGAGCCATTATTAAGCATGAACTTTTACTCCAGTCCAGGTCAGCTTAACCTTCCCCCCCCCCCAGCAGAATTAACACACAAGCATACACATACACATACATGTATGCCTCCCTTGCTGTACTGTTTGGCTGGTAACCATAGCCTCTTGGCTTGTGTTGTGAACCGACACAAAACAAATGCAGGGTTCCTACAGCTTTGGTAGCTTTCAAATTCAAGGATTTTTTTCCAGGACTTTCTAGGACCTTTTACCAAACTTCAAGAACTTCCCAACTTGATTGATTTCTCTCTGTTGTGTCTTTCTATCTTTTGTTTGGGGTTTCTACAAGGAGAGGGGTAAGGGTCATTGAGCTAACCTGTTACAGCAAGGTGTTAGTGGACATTTAAAATTCCTGGATTTTACTGCAAAAACCTTGATTTTTCAAGGTTTTCAAGGCCTTGAAAAAGCATGTAGCATATTCAAGTGCTTTCACTTGGGGTGGGGTGCGTGGGGGGGGGGGGGGCAGGGGGAGCAAGCCCCCAGACCTCCTAGCTTTGCTTCACACCTTTGGAGGCTCCCTCTTCTACTTTTCAGCAAACTGCAGGAGGAAGATCCCCCACTTTTGATAGGGGCTAGGTTGTTGGAGTCTCTGCTGATTGTGTAGTAAATTGATACTTGAACATGTTTACCTGATTGTGTTTTGTGGTTTGGAGAGACTTGGTATGGGTCTATTAAATTGTGATGCCAACCAAACTGGTGTCCGTTAAATCAACTTTCTATTGTGTGAAGTTTACATTCCTGAGCTGCTCATAAAATGATAAAGAGAACGATGACACAAACATGGCAACAACGCACACACACACCCCTTCCACTGTGTACAGGTCTCCAAGCGGATCATATCAAACATCCACAGCCACTTCCTTAACAACTTCACATCTTCCCTGACAATGCATCTAGTTTCACCTGCTGTAAAAAGATCTTGGCAAAATGACAAATCCTGTCACACCAGACATCCAGAGATCCTGCAATGTCCCCTCCACCAACCCACTCCCACTCCACCCCCGGAGATCCTGATGATCCAGTTCCCAAAGCGCAAAAGATAATATCTCCAGGCACAGGACGAGGAAAGTCTGGGGACAGTCCTCAGGTTTCGCCGTACTACACCGCATGAAACAAATCTTGTCAGATCAATGATGAAAGTTACAAGCGTACGACAATAGGAAAATGCCTGGCTCTGCATGCTGGACAACAAAAAAGATCAATATCTTGCTATAGCAACTTGAGCCGTTTGTTTATTTTCCCTGTGACAGGTCACACGTGCCACACCCACTTCACTCCCTGTCATGATTACTGTTCCTGTCACTACAAAACAGTAGTTAGGAGGACTTCTATTTGTTTCTATATGCAGCAGGGTGTCCTTAACCCTACACCATTCAATTCACCCTAAAGACACCAGATCATTAAACATTTCATCTCTTTTACATGTATACTATTATTACTCAACTCTACGATTGACAGAAAGCATTTTGAATGACAAACGTAAATTTTATATGACTTATCATGACGACATTCCTCGAGTCAACAGCTTTCCTTGGTGCACGTTATTGCACCCAATCAGTGCCAGGGAAAGCCGCTGAGTCAGTCTTATTCCAAACCCGGTAAGAGTGAACCCTGACCTTATCAAAGCTACCAAGATATATACCCAGACCTTGCAGCCTTCAAATGTCATCTGTCGCAGGGCTTTTATTTCAGTTTCTTATTTGGACGATTATTGTCGATGAGACCACAATACCAAGTTAACATGACAAACCCAGGTCAAAATCTTTTCTTGGCATAGGTGGTACACTAAGCACTAAACCCACACTAGCTGTTGACTCAAAAGTTTTATCCCAATCAGAGACGAGTTAATGAGCTGTGCAAAACTGTCACCTGTAATGCCATTAATAATTTGGAAAAAAGTCAGTATGTCCTGAATTGACATACAGTGGACCCTGTCTTGAAAGGCCACTCCAATGAGGCCACCTGGCTTGAAAGACCACATTTCGCAGGTCCCTCCTGCTATCTTCTCTGTGTTATTCTACCTATAATGAGAGGCCACACATCTTGAGAGCCCACTTTTGGGCCTGTCCTTCGGGTGACCTCTCAATACAGGGATCACTGTGCCAGTGACACCTTCATATTGCCTGTGAACAGACCTTTCCTTCAAGTCCCAACATGCCTTCATTCACAGAGACCATCAGAAGGGTTCAGGTCAGCAGCTTTGTTCAGCACACTTTGGGGATCCCAAGTGTGCCAAAGAAGCTGTTGACTCAGTCAAAACATAGAAGCAAAAGGGTTAAAGTCACCAAAACCACCCAGATCTTTTAAACCCTTTCCTGCTCAAATTGGCCAAAAGTAAACTGGTGTCTGCCTTTATGTTTTTTAGCTGTCATTCAATACTAGAACACATTTTTGCAGAGATTTGTATGTCAGACCATTCATGTTGCAAGCTCTAGGTCAACAGTTTTCCCTTTGTATGGGTTGGGCACATTGCACCCAACCTGCACCAAGGAAAGCTGCTGACTCAGTTGAACTTTGACCAGGAATGGGTTAAACACGTGCTTCAACACTTTTTTGTAACTTGCTAATAATGAAAAATATGTTTTACGTGCCACACCCAAAAGAGCAGAATGTCCCTGGCCAACAGGCGTCTTTGGCAAGGGTAAGGCACAGCGCCAACTCAGCATCAAATTAACCTGTTGACTCAATCTAGTTATTCTCATCAAGAAACAGTCAGTATAGATTTTTATGTATAGTAGTCCATCTTTTGCAAGAGTGCCCAGAGGGCAAGTCTAAAAGGGTCACATAAGGCAGGTGCTCTCTCTCATTGGAGGTAAAATAACATAGACTTGGTAGACTTAGGGACCTAAGGAATGTGATCTCAAAAAGCAGGTGGTCTCTCAATGGAGTGGTCCCTCAAAACAGAGACTACTGTATATTACAATCAGGAAGAATGAATACCCAAAGCACTTGCCCTGGGGGCAACCAAAATTTCCTTTTCCAAACAAGATTTGCATGGATGGACCAGTGGATTATGATAGGGAGCCAGTAAAATAAAAAAAATGACACGCAATAACCATAATAATAAAGAAAGAATTAGCGATCCCTGGTTGTATATGGTTTTCCACATCATTTAGCCTAAGATTTCTGTAAAAAAAATAAGAGGCACTTGGTCAGCAGAACACTCTCCAGCCCCCCAGGGTACATGTCTTAGCTGTTCTTTGGGGCAGTGTATGATGATCCCTCTTTTGAGACACCCACCCCCACCCCATCCCAAACCCCACCCCACCCCACCCCACACACACACCCCTCTACCTCTCAGGCATGGCCAAAAAGTGGTCGTACAGAGCATGTGGCCTCTGAAATGGAAAAAGACAGCACTGGAGACATGAGAAACGTGGTCAGGAATGGCGGGCGGTCTATCAGTCCAGTTATTATTCAAAGGAAGGACTACTGAACATGTACTTTAAAACCTTACTCAGAAGGTCCTTATGAAGACTATCAGTGCTTAGGGTGCTCAAGGGTTAAACACTCTTGCATCCAAGCAAGAGCATTTAACCAGGTCCACCTGGGCAACATCCATGTTTTCCAGACTTTTGACAATATTGCAATACATGCACTACACCATGCATACCACTGCTGCATGTATACATTATTGGGACTTAGGACATGATCACAAACTTTGATATCCCATAATTTTGTCAAAATTTCACATTATAACCCCATCATTTTCACAAACCTGCAACATCTTTAGTCAGATTACAATCTGATAAAATTTTGTGCAATACTGTTCAGCCATTCTGGAGAAGGTTCATCTGGGCAGCTTGAACTACAATGTCAACTTGTAATACAAGCTATCTGAGTCAGTGTGAAGTTAAAAACAGCCTTGATATACATGTGAATGATGTGACCCCAAGTCACCCTGTTTTAATATCAAAGCAACTGGCTATGTAGTTCCTGACAAGAGGAGATTTTTTTTTTTTTCAATCACAAAAATAGAAAAAATTATTGCATCATCATCTGCTTCACAAGGTTGACAGAGACCCACCTGGGGAACAGATGTATGTAAAATCAAATCACTCTACAAAATCTATTTGCCAATATTGCGATAATACACTATAGGATATGCCCTTCACTGCTATATGCATGTCTAACAGCAACACTTACATACACATGGTCCACAGGTTTGGTATCCCATAGCTTTGTCAAAAATTCATCATTTTGGCAAACTTCCATTGCCTTTGGTGTGTTTAGTCAGATACAATTCATGCAATTCTCTTAAGCCATTCTGGAGAAGGTGTCAAAAAGACCCTTAACGCACAAAAATCTGTCTAAAAAATAGGAACAAAATAGCAGTGCCGCATGGTGGCCAAAATGTGAGCTACATGTCCTCAAATGACTGTATACAATATCAAAGCATGGGAGCATGTTCTCCTTAATTACACCACTGTTCGTGAATACCCAGGTTGCTAATGCTGGCAGGTGGAGACACCTGGGTGATAAACAAACTCGACTGTCCTTATTGGCCAGTGGATGTTAACAGGAAATGGTACATCATGAAAGTATGGCCTCTGAGCCAGTACTGCCACCTATGAGAACTTCCCTCATGGGCCAAGTAGTTCTTCTCAAGAAGAAATTTCTATCTTTTTCAAAACATAAATTTAAAAATTCATTAAAAAAATACAAAAATATTGTATCATCTCTTTCGCAAACTTGGTATAATACCACAAATCAAAACATTCCATACAATTGTTTTTTGAGAAGTAGAAAAATGTAAAACATCTAAACAGACTGACAGATGGATACCCGCTGTAAACAGATTTCATAAGCTCTGCTCACTAACATGCCAGCAGAGCTCAAAAAACGAGGCCCATGGGCCTGGTACTCTGCTGACTTATATAGGGATAATAATATTATGACTAGCTGCCTTCTTTGCTGGAATAATGATTTTATGTCAGTTAAAATACATTTTAACTCATGATCTCCCTACAACTAAAGGTGGCACCACCAGTATCACCCTTGATCGAGATTTTTACCTCCTCCGCCATCCAACGAAATTTCATCAAGATCCATCACAATTTAAAGATGTTAGAACATTCAGAAGATTTCCACATTTTGATGCATATATTACATAACATTGTAGGAGGCACCATTATTATTATATTGGACTTAGTTTTTTTATCTGCTTCTAGTTCTGAAAGTTATATGCGCATGTCTACATTGAAAATTGTGGGAGTTATTGCACTTGCAAGTCATTTTCATATATGTGTTACCCTGTGACCTTGAAAAATAGGTCAAGGTCTTTCATATTAAAACATATTATGAGTCTTGACCCACGGTACGTTTCCTGTAAATTTTGCAACATAAAAATAGGGCATTGTCAAAATACTGAATTTAATGTGTTTACCATATATTTACATATCCTCCATAAAATACAGCAGTACTTCTTGCAAAAAAGGGATTAGTCTCTGTAATAAACATGTAATGTTTAAATCACATCATAACCACAATTAAATGTGCAAAGCCCACTACTGGCTACTCACCTCTATCAGTCCCAATAACCTTGAACAAGTAGGTCAAGGTCATCCATAATGCAACAGTCTAGTTTTAGCCATGATACATACCGTACTGGACCCCATAATAGTCTCACCCGCACAAAAGTCGCACCCCCAACTGTGGAGGGGGAATAAGACACCTCAAGGTATGTGCGGCACAATAGTCGCACCCCAAAATTTTTTTTAAAAATGGTCTCCCGGATATCACCATGAAGAAGTATAACCAGGCTGCTCATGACAAGGAATGAACAAAAATCTGTGATTTAAAGCTGGTGAATAAAGTTAAAATGAAAATAAATAAACTTAAAAACATCCACCTATGTTGCCTTTTTATTTTGTCTCGGTATGTGAAAAGTGAACTGGAATCTCGCTCCTCACTTTCATGTTGAAACTGTCGTTTTGTGTCAGATTCTCGCTATCAGCGGGTAAATGCTATCATACGGCTACTTAAAAACATTACGAGTTATCAAACTTTGGTATTTGTTTTAAAATTTTGTCATTTAAATTTCTTAAATCTCGCTGCAAAAACACCGTGGACGATACACATGCATTTCCATTAGGTTGCCGCCATGACTATTCTCATTTTCGAGACTCTCACGAGATTGCATAAACAAGCTTCAGTAAATCATCACGACTGTGTCATGTGACTAACACATGGCAAACATGCATGCTTTTCTTATGAACACTGATCGAGCGTATTTCCCCAGTTTTTATGTCTGCATATTAAACTATGAACAAGAATACACAGATTATAGTAAGGGTAAGCCTATAGTTATACATTTTATTGCATTATTGAGACTTTTTGACGACGATCACAACTTTTAATCAATCAATTTTCCATGTAAGTATACTGGCAACGTAAACAAACATGGCCGCCGGTCTTTTCCATCCTCAAGAAAATTCCTCCCAGGCTAAGTCCCGGGAAATTTAGACTGTATTCGGCATAATAGTCGCGGGTATGGCTTTGAAAAAATTATTTTACCCCTCCAGCTGCAACGATTACGGCGTCCAGTACGGTATATCCTTTAAATTTGGTAAGACTAGCTGCATTCTTTACTGAAATAATGAATTTATATAAGCTTGAACATATTTTGACTAATATTTTCTTTACAGCTACAGGTGGTGCCACTAGTATCACCCTTGATCAAGATTTTGACCTCCCCCATAATCCCACCATATTTCATGAAGATCCCCCCCCCAAAAAAAATCAAGATGCTACAGCATTCACAGATTTTTCACATTTGGACCCATATATCAGATAATACTGTAGGTGGCACCACCAATATTGAACTTGACCTAGATTTTCATACACCCTTTAAGTCCTGAATGCTATACTGGGCTAACTTGAAAACTGTGGATGGTATCACGCTAATGCAAAAAGTTTGAAGATGGATGGATGGACAGAAAGATGGACAAACAGACATGAAGTCACAGAAACTCTGCGACCTTAGGTCAGGGGAGCTAAAACATTTTGAATGAAAATAAAACTCTATCAGCTGAGCATGACCCATGTCAAAAACTTGGTATGGGCCTGTAAAAATTGCAGTGATTATGGAGATGTTCCATACATGTCTGATAGGTTCCTGGAAAAGCCAAGTTATGTAACAAGCCTTTTTAAGCCCGAATTTCAATGCTTCATGACCAGCTGCTCTGACAAAACAGGTGCTGGAAGTCAACAGGTGTCACAGGAATAGCCTCCAGTTTTAACTCATTGGACACGGTGGCAAAGGCCTTGGTCTGGGCTTCTTGGGCTGCCTGGCAAGTCATACTTACAGTAGCTTATTGTATGATTTGCCAGGCAGAGCAAAACACAAAACACTGACTTTAGATCACGTATCTTGGTACTTGAATAACAGCACAATGTCTGCAGATGGATGGGTACACATGCACCTGTAGACATGATGATTCTAGCCCACCCACCCCACCCCTCAAAAAAAAAAAAAAAAAAAAACTTTCAAACTTCATCTGTGGGTGGTTGATAATCAGCTTCAGCACAGAAAGAAAGTTTTAAATCATACATGTAATCATGGTAGTGGCAAATAAATTTCTGGCAAAAAAAAAAAAAAAGGAAGAAGTTATCCTAAATTTTTCTGTCTACAATCTTCAGTGTCTGTTAGCAGTTCCTTCAACTGTTTTACTAACATTGTGTTCATGGTACCTCAATTTGTAGCTTGGTTACAAAATAGGACTGAACTTTTAAAGTAGGACATACAAGTGCACATGTAATTCAATGCTTTTTAATTTGAAACATGGCTGAAATTAATTTTTATGCAGTTGTACCTGCTCCAAACACCACAAATTAAAAAGGAAAGACTATCTTTCTAGGACTGCCCTTTCGTAATCAGATAACATCAGCTTTACACATCATCATCATATTTGATCCATCAATACGTGTTCTCTGTGACAATAAAATCATAAACAGAACTCTTCATTTTTACATTGTCTGTGGCAATGTAAAAATGGCTGGCATTTGCCTTGGTATGTCAATACTTGAATGAAAGCTTGTTTTGAGGACCATAAATTAATAATATGCGCACACAAGCTTTCATCATAAATCTGGGTGAATATGTTGGAAAATCAGTGACGCATACAGAAAGAGTTATCATGAACGTTTGATGATGTAATCTTTATCATTTAATTTCCTTGTAACACTTGATCACATCACATTCTTTGCAGCAATCGTTGTACAGATACAAAACACATAATGCAGTTCCTCCATTGTTGTGATTACCGCCTATATTAGCATGATCAAAGTATAAACTGACAGCTATTTTGTTTTTGTTTTTGCTTTTTTTAAAGAAAATATAAATATGACACTCAGTTGTTTCCTATAAATATACACAGTGTCAACCACACCAGTCAGGGAAATGAGTGCATTAACACACTTGCAAAATATTACCAGAGTATGGACCGCCCATTCATCCATTCATAGCATGTCAATTAATTTTTCAACATTTTCTATTGTCCTTCCCTCCTTGACAACATTTTATGTGTATCTTTAATAATTCAGAAATATGCTAAAAGGGCAGAACAAGAATATGATTACAGGTGTAATGTATATGTATGTATATATACAGTATAATCTCCAATTAAGATCACCTCCATAAAGAGAAAATTTCCATATTAAGACCAATTTACAGACCCACTTTTGTTTATCCTTAATTAAATTATACCCCATTAAGACCACTCCCCTATTAAGATCACTTTTTCAGGCCCTTAGATGGTCTTAATAGGGTGATTCCATTCTCTGTGTGTGTGTGTATGTGTGTGTTTTTTGAGACCACGGAACGGCCGGGTCTCAAACCAGCAACCTTTGGCACCAATCCCCTAGCCAAAAATGGGAAACACATATACCAACTGTGCCAAATCCCCATGCCTAATGTACATAATGTAAGTCCACCAGCATCAAAGGAGCACCAAAAATATTTATCTTGTCTCGAACCAGCAACCTTTGGCACCAATCACCTAGCCGAAAAATGGGAAACACAATATATATAATCTAAACATAAAGCTGCCTTTCATATAAACACAACACTAATTTGTTTGTATTAACAGCTGTAGTATCTGTTACAAAGAAAACATTTTGTTAATGACTGCATGCCTTTTTAAAGACAACTCTTGGAAAAAACCCTTGCTACATTTCTTTTTTAAAATTTACCTGCATTTTACTGCTACCTGCAATAAAAGACCATGTATTGCAGTCAATGGGGGGGCAGTCTTAACCCTTTTCAACTCAAATCACCCTCAAGTGCCCAGATGTAAATTATCATCTGCCTCAATCTTTTCATATAAAATTCAACATGCAACATTTTTGCTGAGAAAAGAAAAGTGATATCCATAATGCTAGCATGCCCTGGGTCAACAGCTTTCCTTTGTGTGGTTGGGCAGAATGCACCCACAACTGTGCCAAGGAAAGCTGTTGACTCAGTCTTATGATTGCCAGGAAAGGGCCAGATAGAAGGTGCAACTGTGTTTGCAAGAATTACAAATTGCAAAAATGCAGGGTTTACACTTACATGTATTTCAGCTCTTGAGCTGAGGACAAGTATTTGTGACTGTCATGAAACTGTCCTGACTGAAGCTCACTTGTCCATTCATTCTCATTCTGATTTTAAGTTGGTTAACTGCCAGGAGTTTGTCATGCTAATATCAGCCAAATTGGCACAATCCCAAGCATTTGAAGGATGGCGGCTGGGTGGTAGTGGTCACAGTTATACCCTGGTAAGTGTCCCTCTTAGTCCACTAATAAGGCACAAACTGCTGACTTTGATTAAAGGACTGCATGTTGATACTTGCATGAAAGCTTTTTTTAACTCTTTCAGTGCCAAGTTTGGTCTGAGTTAACAGCTTATCTTTGTACACTTTGCCAAGGAAAGCTGTTGCCCTGGACCATTCTTATGGTCTCTGCAACTGCAGGCATCCTGGTACTTGAATGACAGGTCAATTTACAAAGAATAGGAATCTGGTACAATGTATCCTTTGTTTTTTCAATCTGGTACAATGTATCCTTTGTTTTTTCAATCTGGTACAATGTATCCTTTGTTTTTTCAATCTGGTACAATGTATCCTTTGTTTTTTCAATCTGGTACAATGTATCCTTTGTTTTTTCAATCTGGTACAATGTATCCTTTGTTTTTTCAATCTGGTACAATGTATCCTTTGTTAATTCACAGCACAATGATTTTTGTTGATATTGGCAAGAAAGAGTTAAGCAGGAATCTGTATACAGTGGCACCCCCCCCCCCCACCCCCCACCCCCCTACTAGCGAAGTTGCCTTGTAAGAAGGGTAGCCTCTCTCAGGATAAATATTCTGTCTGCAAAAAATCTGTTGCCACACTGAACTGAGCTAACAGTTAAATTTGTAGAGGGGTCATGGCATTGCCATTGAAGTGTCAGATATGCCAACATGTACAGGTACCAAATAAACAGCTGTCACATGCATAACAGAACTTTTCATATCATCATTCTACAGTTATTGTGTAAAAAACTTGTTTGCTGTGACATTATATATATATATATATACATATATAATGTAATATGTACACCTTTATGATTCATAAGGCGATGTCCGTTAGTTCTGGCTTAAAAATACGATTGATCCATCAGGAGAGACTCACTTGTCTCTTCAGTGTCAACTGCAGCAAAAGCTGTGCTCCGTGCTCAACTGAATTACCATTATGTTTCCACATTCACATTCCTTGGACTGTACATGTACTTATTTTTACAGACATGTATACATTTTAAGGGTTTGTACATTTCAGCCATTTAACTGATGTATCAGTTTCACTATTTTGGCATGGTTCCTGTCAAGACTGTTATTAAAATACTACTTTACTGTGTTATTATTTTTACACATTCGTGCTAGCAGCAAAATAAGGCGAAGTAGAAAGACAGCAAAATTAAGTTAATTTACGGGTACATGTAAAGGGCCTTTCACAAATCCCTGGCAAGCTGCGAATAGCTCTCATGAAGTTCACTCCAGGGGAGCTGCTCATATGAACTCATTCTAAATTTTTTTTTTTTTTTTTTTTTTTTTTGAAATTAAGTCCAAGTGAGTCAGCCACAGCTCTCCCGAAGTGTCTCAGTTATGTGCAGATGATAGCTCCCCTTAAATGGCAAGGCCTATTTAAGAAGAGTACCAGTGTGCCTATACTTCCTGGAAGTCACGTCCAGGTCAAGGGCTTTCCTTGGCATGGTAGCCAAGGAAAGCTATTGACTCACTCTCCAAGTTTGCATGGAAAAAGTCAATTAAACACATTCCATTGTGTGACTATTATTCTTCCATCTCTCCACAAGCTTACAAACAAGTTTCAACCAGTGTAATAGTAACTCAAAATGTGCCCACCTATGCCCAGCTAGCAGTCAAGGCACCCAACACAGATAAACGCACATGTAATTGTTCTGCCCTGGCCTGCTGACTCTCAGAGTAGCTTGTATTCCACAATGGAACCTGCCTACCATGACCATCTACACTGCAAGTAGAAAGTGGTCTCATACTGCAGTTGGTCCTTAACCCTTTCCCCCTTAAACCGGCCAAAACCGTCTGGTGGTCAAATGTCTTCTGCTTCAGTGTTTTCAACTAATTTCAACAGTTATGAAAAACAATTTGATTGAGAAATGTACATGGGACTAATCAAGATCACATGCCCCAGGTCAACAGCTTTCCTTGACATGGGTTGGGCACTTAGTCCCCAACCCATGCCAAGGAAAGCTGTTGACTCAGTCTTAATTCAACGGGGAAAGGGTTAAATGCAGATAAATTTATCAAGAACACATGATCAAGAGTCATCAAGAAAGAGTTCTTACAAAGATATGACTTTTGTGGTCTCTCTTCAGAGGTGGTCTAAATGGCAGGTACATTTTTCCACAATGCATGGACCTCACCTTTATCATAATGTGCTGTCAACCTAATTACACGTACAGTAGTCCTTCCTTTGAAAGACCGCCCCTTGTGCCACTCAAAAGGTGGTCACATAAAGCAGGTAGTCCCTCAAAGGAGGTATAAATAACATGAAAAGTACTACAGAGAGACCTGACAACTGAGGTCTCACAAAGGAGGTGGTCTCCCAAAAGAGCGGTCTTTCAAAGGAGGGACTACTGTACATGTTAAGTGTTTCAGGACACAGAGGGGATTGAGCAGCACGCAACAGTTCCGTGACTTTGATTTTGCACAGATGACCCATGTTTCACAATTCACCCACAAAACCATACTGGCATGGGCGGGCGGGCGTGTCCATACAGGGTCTTGAACTGTTTGTGATCATATTTGGAAAAAAAGGGGAACAATTCACATATCATGCACAGTTGGCGCAGCTGCAACACGCTCACCTTTCATCTCTGTGGACTGGGTTTGATTCATGGCCTGGGAAGCAACTGGAAAGAGTTCCTGCCACTCTGACTGTGCACGGTGGTTTCTCCGAGTCCTTCGGATTTCTCCACCAAACAAATAGGTAGGAAAGTATAAGCCATCATTGGTGCCATGGAGAGTGATTAATATGGGGCTTGGCCTGTTTCCAATCCATGTAAAAGATATGGGTCTATACTTTTTTTTAAAATGCATATACCATAACAAGGGAATAAAACAGAAAATAAGCAAACAGATAGCAATATGTCAAAATATGTTCACGACCAGCCAAACAGTAGGTGGGGAGGACGGAGGCCTGAAGCTTTTTTTTCTTTATTTTTTTTTTTAAACTAAATTTTGAAATTGCCATTCTAGGCAATCTATCTGTAGACAGGTAGTGTAGTGGGGATTCCTTGATCATTGTGCTTATTATTTTTTTTTCACTAAACAGTAAAAGCAAGTTTGTCATGGATTGGGAAAAAATATAGGCTTGATTGACTTAGCATTATTTACAATGCTATGATTCTGAATGACAATTAATTCATCAGTTGAAAGCATGGAGGAAGAAAACAATTTTTCTTTTTTCTTCCTCCATGTTGAACGCGCCTTTCTTCACTTTGCGAGTCCCAGGTTTGTTGCCAGGTGCCATTTTGACAATTGGCACCTATTAGTATTATTGTCGCAGTGTACCTTTTTCAAAGAAACCACAGGATGATACAGTGTACTTTTTGCTAATGACCACAGGATGATGAACTTGTGGAGAAACATTATTTAACCCTTTGAGTGCCAGTCACGGCTTAAGCTGTGCTGATGAAGCTAGATTACTGTAATGATTCCAGATTCATATTCCTCATTAAAAGACCTTTCATTCAAGTACCAGCATGCCTATGTTGCCAGTGAAAAATTTCGTCCAGGTCAACAGCTTTCCTTGGGGCACTTTCCGCGTGTTGCGCGGATAGTGCCCCAAGGAAAGCTGTTGACTCAGTCTCTAAATTGGCTGTGTAAGAGTTAATTGATGGCTTTGTCCAAATGATATGTACAGAAATGATGATACAGCATAGTTGTCTACAACTAGGTGTTCAGCAGCTGATTATGTTACTAAGCAGGCAATGCCATGCTAGCCTGCATGGCTAACCACACATGGCAAGAATCTTTTCCTTTGTCCTCACATGTAATGGCTGACTCTTGCTTCCATCTCTCTTGTTTTCTTCTCTCCTCTGTCTGGTATTGAGTTTTCCTGCAGTCTTTGTAGAAGAACATGTTTTAATGTCCCTATAAACTTAAGCAGTTTACTGACTGTTTTAATCCCTGAATGTGAAAACTGTTGCTTATTGATCCTCTCGTTTATCGCCCACTTTGGGATCAGCAACAGATGGTTTAAACAATAGCGTTATGTATTACTGAGATTTTTCACACATATTAAAAAGTTTGCTGGCATTTGATTACAGTTGCCTGTTTGTCTCAACTTTAAATGATTAGTCAGCAAAAATATGGAAAATTTAAGTCAAAAGAAATATGTTACAATAACTGCATTAATGTCACTCTGTGACATTATCATCCCTTTCCCCCCAATCACTATCAGAATAGGAAAACATGAGCCCATTAATTTCATTATCTTTGTGGCAATTTGGTCACCACCATAAACCAATTGAGTGGTGGTCCTGATCTTGTCATGCAGTTTCCTCAAGAATTACTGGCAGCACACCTAAATGGTTACAGTTGGTTGCTTGCCATTGCCATGGCACTGGGTTGTGGAAAGTAGCCGACTGCTATCCAAACTTTGGCACATTATTTAGCATACGTTTGTCAACAGGCATGCATGTGCTTGTGCCAGCTGAAACACTGTAACCTTTTTTTCCCCTTTATCTCACATAAATTTAGCTTTTTGGGGATTCATGTTTCGTGACAAGAAAGGTGAAGTGCCAAACTTTACGAAAAAGGAAAAAAGTCATTTTGTGTCAGGTCATGATTTTACCATTATAGCTCAATCCCCTCCCCTATCTTAAAGATCTTGAAACGTCACACTTTGCATGTGACCCAATACAAATATGACCACTTTGTCAGCTGAACATAAAGCTGGCATTGTTGCATTGACACATACAGTAAACCATGGGTGAAACAATCTGGCAAGACCTGATCCTTTCTCCTTTAAACCAATCAGAACTTGCTGGGTGTCAAATATCATATATTTCAATAAATTTCATCACAAACAAAAGCAAGAGGCCCGCGGGTCTTGTGCTCTGCTAACATATTTAATTACCATCACCAAAAAATCATTTCCTGAAATGCACTCCCTCTATCAACCTAAGATATTAGTCAAGGTCATCCATATGATGCAACATCAAAAATTCCACATGACCACACATTTGTGGTACACTTGGTATCCTTCCCCCTATTCTTTATCAACATACCGAATTTTGGCATATTTTTCAGAAGTGCTTTATGACCTTGAAAAATAGTTCAAGGTCACACAACATATTACAAAATTTGAAAATTGGCCTAATGCATATTTTGGTGTAAATTTCGCATTTTCATTCCCATTTATTATGTCATGGGCATCACAATGAAATAATTTCTTGATAGGCATGCGCTCTGTCACCTTGAGAAAGTAGGTCAAGGTCACCCATATTATGCTATATTAAGTTTCTATGATACACACTTGTGGTGCATTTGCTATTGCTAGCCTTCTTATTTCTCAACATGTAAAATTTAGTGTATTTTGCTACATTCTTAATAACCCTGAAAATTCATCTTCACTCAAAATTTTACAAAATTTGAACGTCAGCCTAATGCATAATTGGTGTACATTTGCAAGCTCCACCTCAATTTGTCATCAAGTAATCAACTTAATGTACTTTTACTACCTATGCAGGTAATTTCACTTAATACCACCAGTGGCGCCACCATGACTCCACACATCAGAATTTGGCATGTACACTCTTCTTGTAATGGTATATTGATACATATGCACAAGTCCAGACATAATGAACATAAAAAAAAAAACATTTCCTGCTATGTATTCCTTCTCTGACCTTAAGAAAGCAGTTCAAGGTCACCCATATATATGCAATATCAACATTCTATATATGATACATATTTGTGGTACATTTAATACTGCTAGCCTTCTTATTTCTCAATATATGGTATATAGTGTCATTGCTATAGCTTAAATGACCTTGAAAATTGGTCCAACGCATATTTGTTGTAGATTTCGAACTTGCATCTCAATTTAGAATCAAAATAAAGAATTTAATGTACTTCTTATACCTGTAATGCTGGTTCTACTTTATACCACCAGTGGTACCACCATGCCTCCACCTCACAGACTTTTGTCTGTATAATGTTTCTGTCCTGACATATTGATACATATGCACAAGTTCAGATGTTGTGGCTATAACCAAAAAAAAAAACAAAACAAAACAAAAAAAAAAAATCCGTAAAGGTATTCCTTCTGTGACCTTGAGAAAGTAGGTCAAGGTCAACCATACTATGCATCATATTATTTCTACACATCATACATATTTGTGGTACAATTGGCATCAGTCGCCTTATTCTGTCTCAATATTATGAATTTCATGTGTTTTCAACACCTTTTGGTCCATGTCTTTCACAGTACTGTTGGTGGTGCCACCAAATTCTGTGACCTATGGTCAGCAGAGCTAAAAACTGAATGAAAAGACACATAGTAAAACAGTAATGCCTTATTTTTACATTCCTTGGTTTAAGTTGGGCACCTACCTGTCCTTTCATGCACAATCCAAGCAGAAAAAGGTTAACCTTGCATTGCAAGGGTTCCGTCCGCTAAATTTGAGTTTAAACGTTCCAAATGATATCAAAATGTGACAAAGACAAGTATGTTTTACATGCAATAGCACATAAACGATTCCAATGGGTTGACCAAAACATATTGCATGCATCTTATCTGCCTCAAATGTACCGTGATCCTCTTTGCAAAAACCCAACCTCTCACATGGTTTGAAAAACCATCTTCTGAGAATAATTTTTGAATGGGTGTGTTATTTATACCTCCTATTATGGCCTGTCTGCATAGCCCACAATTAGATGATCCCTGGGGGGATGTGTTTTACCAGACATATTACCTGTTTTGCTTTCCTGGCCTGTGAAATATTTTTACACCAGGCGAATCAGTTTGAGAATCACCATGGTTACAGCTTATCTGATGCATTAGTACAGTTGAATGCCTGCCAAACTAAATGTACTGTTAGGCACAAAATAGCTGGATTCACATGGCCATGTCTTAAGAAGGAAAAAAATTGCTACTCATTTTGGGGGTAATTTAAATGCATGGCAACAGGCTGATCAATTTGCACTGATAAAAGATTAACTGCAAATCAATTTTGACAAAAAGGTATTTTTCCCTTGTAAGTATCAAAACATCAATGCCAACAAACACTCTTATAAGAAACCTCCCGCAAATTAGTAATTACCACATTACTCCTTATTAGTGCCGAGGGAGCTTAGTTATTTTCTGCCCATTTACAAATGGAAGCAAGCAAAATATACATGCCCATAATACAGACTAGACCTGTGTATCCAAATAATCATGCTACTTTGGAGAATCCATAGAAAAGACATGCTGTGGATGTCCAGAATGTACAAGTCTTGCTAAATTAGACCATATCAGTCTCAGTAAACTTCTTGGGGATTCCACAAGTTTAAGTGGCTTTCGGGTCGGTTTGTCTTCTCACTTTACATTACGAACAGGAAATTTCAGAGCAGTTTGATGTTTCGGGTTATAACTGTTGACTGAAATTTGGGAAGATAACAGCATACATTAGTTGCTGGAAAAGAATGAAAAGTAGTGGTACTTTCTCCATTCATTCTAGTTGGTGTGGCAGTTTATACATGAACATGACAGACCATTATAAAAAATGCTCATTCCAAAACTGCACTCTCAGGTCAATCTGCCTGGCATGATCTCCACTGTTTGATTGTGAAAGCACCTTTAATATACTTCTGCATCACAGAGCAGATGGCAATTTTCTGGAGAGAAAAAAAAAGGTCAAAAGAGCACAGGTTAATGGGAGAAAACATCCATGACCCAGTGTAAAAATATGTCCACACAGCTGTCACAGGTCAACATTTTTCATGGTCACAAGTGGCCCTCGCCATAATCACATGCAAGCCCTCCAGCTGGGGTCAAGTTTTTTTTTACACAAAACACCTAAGCTGGACAACACATTAAGTTTCTCACCATCCACACATCTTTATCATATTCTCATAATTAGCTTTCATCATGACAGTCTTCTTGTGGCATGTTAAGATTATTAATTGGATTTACTGTTGTTACTGATCCTCTGTCATATCCAAATACTTTCATCAATTTTCACATTTCTCAAATAATAAACATCAGCAATGCATAAATTTTGCAATGTATAGACAAGGTGCTGTACATACTATGAAATATCGACATTCTACATGTCCTCTGATGTTGCACCAATTTTTACAAAGTTTTCATTGCTGCGCTCTCACGCAGAGAATGAATACTGGGCTCAACTGGCCACCCAACTGGAAGACGTTGCTAATATTTTGGTTTCTAACCAAAGACAGTTAATACAATGGTACCAACAGATGCCAACATTGGGGTATGTAAAGGGGTGAGATAACATGTATTTGACAAGACAAGCACCAAAGGCACATACACTGGCTGAAGGTGTGAAGCCCTGCTGGGGGTGGGTCCATACTCAATGTTTATCACAGGGGCAGTGGCATCTTTTTATTGACCAAGAGTATGACTGCCAGATTCATGTTCCTTGCAAGAAGATCCTTCATTCAAGTACCAGCATGCCTGCAGTTACATATAATACTCCAGGTCAAAAGCTTTCCTCATTGCACCCAATGCTTCCCAAGGAAAGCTGTTGACTCAGCCAAAAATGTGGCACTGATAGAGTTAACGATGAACACTCTATGCTGGTCACTTTAACCCTCTCCTGGTCTAACCACACGCAAAGACCAGCTTGAGTGAGTTGTTTTGGTTTTTTTTCTGTGGAATTATAACTTTTAACCATTATAACTTAAAACTTTCATCACAAGAATACATATGTGAGCTAACAACTTTTCTTTGGACACTGAATGCTTTCTACACAGCACATGCAAACGAAACAGAAGTCATTTTGTTATGGCAGAAAATATGTAATGATAGTTTCTGTCATTATAAAATTACTTGATATTTTTGTGTAATGTGCTGCATAAAAAACTTCAACATGTTCCTGACATTAATCGCTTAGCAAAGAAGGTCACAAGAAAATAAGCAATCTTTCTTTTACTCTCCATGAATATATATATATTAATAACACTCCTTCCAGCCTTTATATTTCAATAGGATTTTGGCTCACTGACAACTACATGCATACTTCTATCATATGGTTATCATGTTGGCCTACATGGTTCACAGTCATTAAGGCTAATTTGTAGCAGACATTTCATAGCTTGGTAGAATCAGTGTACGTCTCAGCCTGTATTAACCCTACCTGTGCTGAGGTTAGAGGCTTAACTCATTAGCTTTCAATATCTCTTTGGAAATACGTGCACATGGGAAAGGTCTGCCTACTGGAACTCAGAGACTGATTCAATAGCTTTCCTGATCTCCTTGGAAATACCGGCCTGATCGCATGAAGGGAAGCTTTTTTTAACAGGCATTTCAGCATGGAATAATTATGGTCATTCAAACGAGCATTTAGCGTTTGTTGCAAGCACTCAAGGAGTCAAAACAACAGATTGCCTTACAGCATTCAAATCTGATCATATGACTGGTATCATGCTAATTATGGATGTGATCCAGAATTATTTAACAAGCTGGTAATAATAAGCAAAGGTGCATGCTTCTGCCAAGAAAGTACATGTAATTTTTTTCGGAGCAAATTTTTGTTTCACAGTGCAACCTGGCATATTGGAGACTATCCACGGGACTTCCCTGCAAAACACACCCACTTTGTGCCATTGGTAATAGATTTAAGGTCACAATCAACTGGTCCATGTAGGCACTGGGGTGGTAACAGGTTCCTTATGACAGATGGAGCAGGTTGAAGTGGACATGGCTGCAAATGCAGAATTCACTAATCATTCAGCTCTCCCATACTTTTTCAGTCAGTGAAAAGCAAACATTTCACTTAATTAAGAAATTTGTAATTTACCTTGTTTTACTTCTCAATATTGTGTGTAAATTGTTGAGCTTTTTTCCCATACAGCACCGGGCTTAATTACTTGTCTGTAGTTCTAAAGCATGAAATGAAAAAAAGACCAAGCATTACATAGCAATACATAGTCCTCCAAAGGAAAAAAGATAAGAGTATCCACACATGAAGTCTGGTATTCGTGGTATTATGGTATAGGAATTATGGCCCACACAGGCATTATGTAGGAGACTTAAGGGTCAAATATGGCCCACACAGGCATTATGTATGAGACTTGAGGGTCAAATATGGCCCACACAGGCTTTATATATGAGACTTGAGGGTCAAATATGGCCCACATAAGCATTATATGAGACTCAAGGGTCAAATATGGCCCACACAGGCTTTATATATGAGACTCGAGGGTCAAATATGGCCCACACAGGCTTTATATATGAGACTTGAGGGTCAAATATGGCCCACATAAGCATTATATATGAGACTCAAGGGTCAAATATGGCCCACACAGGCTTTATATATGAGACTCGAGGGTCAAATATGGCCCACACAGGCTTTATATATGAGACTTGAGGGTCAAATATGGCCCACAGAGGCATTATATATACATATGACACTTGAGGGTCAAGTATGGCCCACACAGGCATTATATATACATATGACACTTGAGGGTCAAGTATGGCCCACACAGGCATTATATATGAGACTCGAGGGTCAAAGGTCAAAGTCACAGTAACCTACTTTTGAAATGTGACACGCTCCCATCCTGATAAGCATCCACACAGTTATGTATTATCTGTAAGTATTACGGCATAGGAAATAGTCCTGCACAAGTCCCTGTGAAAGGATCAAAGGCTAAAGGTCAAGGTCAGTGACCTAATTTAGGTTCCTGCACACCCCTATCTCAAGAAATATCTACATACAAAGCTTGGTATTCTAAGGTACTATGGTATATGAAATATGGCCCGCACAAGCTTTTCTAAGATGGACTCGAAGGTCAATCTCACAGTGACGTAATTTTGCTGCACAACAAACCTCTCTCCTATGAAGCATCCACAGCAAATTTGGTAGGTATAGGTGATAAAAGTGTACAAATAGAAGAAGTCACAATTAACAATTGTATGTCATCAAGCCATTTGAGTCTGTGAGTGTATTTAGCTGAATACACAACCCAATACACCAAATGTTTGCGGGCTAGAGGTGTGTATACGTATAAGGTTCTATGTTAAAGTAAAATCAAATATGTTGAATAATTTTGTAGTAACAGTTATCAAATTTATATGGGTATTTTAACTACGTACAACCATTGAGCACCAGAAATTTGGTGTTTCTAAGTAGAGTGGTTTTTAAGTTCCATAGGTGCAGATTACAATGGAAACTAATGGAAATACACATACCTAGCCCGCCTGCCTACAGAGCCCTCTACTGAGAACCCACATAAACCAGTTGATCTTGACCTTTAACCTATTGGCCTGGACAAGCTTTGCCAAAGGATGGACTGATGGACAAAGTGCAGCCCCATTGTCCCTGGTGGGGGGGACCAAAAAAAAGGCAGCAATATCAAAATTCAGGGCCAGAATTTCGCAAAATTCTGCGAGAATCTATTTGGATTTTTGTCAATAGTTTTCTTTGTAAACAAAGACAAGTTTAGGAGAATCTTTATGAGAATGGATTCTTGGATTCTCGCCAAAATTCGGGCCCTGAAATTCCATCTTTCAGGGCAACACAGTGGTAAACTGTACACAGGCGCATGATCTTGCAAATTGCTGTGTTGTTGAAACTAAAGGGTCAAAGCCCCGTGTTGTTGAAAATAACGGTCAAAGGCCAGTGTGTTGTTGAAAACAAACTGTCAAAATGATGCATTTTTCATGAACATTAAATATGTTAAGTGTACCAAGGCTGATTTTAAAACTACACATAATAGCTAGGTCCCAACATGAAATCACTTTAACATGCAATGTTCTAAACAAGGTTCAACTGACTACCAACATTTATAATACATTGACAATCAATAATGGTTTTGTTATTTTTATGACAGAAAGTGACCACGGTGACACCTTCCACAAAGACATAAAAAAAATGGAATATTGGCCATAAATCAAGTTCTGTTTTGTCTGCTTTGACAGCCCTAGAGATTGGCACAAAATACAGATCCATACGTATATACATACTTTATGACATCTTGAAGCATACATTTGGTACAAAATACACATCTATAGACATGGCCGTACATCAATGTACTTTGTGACACCCTGAAGCATACCTTTTCCTCTTAACAAGTAAACAATTGGGAGACAAATTTGAAAAAGGAATTTCTTAAATTTTTTTTTAACGTAAGCAAAAAATACATGCAACATTTTTTCTTTTTTTTGGGGGGGGGAGGACTTTTTGTTGAAGCTATATAAATTTGTGACCTGATTGTTTTTTCATGGTGCAAAAGAGTATTGTATTATATGTAAACAGCAATTATAAAAAATTTCAAAATCAAATATTCTAATTTAGTGATTGTCTGTCTGTTAAGGCCAAATTCAAAAATACATGTAGATGTTTCCCATTACATGCCTCAAAATTTAGGGTACTTTTTGTTTTGCTTATTTTCATTGGATTTTTTTCCACAATTTTACTGCTTTTTTAAACACTTTAAAGTACCTAATTTTTCATGTGTTACACAGTGTTTAGGTGAAAAACAAGATAAGTTTTGTTTTCATTTTGTTTTTTTGTTTTTTGTTTTTCCCTTTCCACCACCATAAACAACTTGAGATCAGAGGTTTTTGTCAGCTAACATATGTACTGTTTTGTTCAGCATCAGCACCCAACCTAACCATGCTATACAAAGTCCCACAGTACTAGAAAAGTGTCCATAGGACACAGATACCCCCCACCTATCACTATTTATATGGCCACTTGGAAACAGTAAGGGATTCATGTTGGACGTGGGGCAGACAATATGCCTTGTTTCCCCTAAGTCAAGGTACAGATGAACAAAACCCCAATTGCAAATCTTCATACATGTATATGCTGATTAATAATCCTGTAAATTTTTATAACTTTAGGTCAAATAGTTTTGGGGCTATACACAGCACAAGTTTCATGTTGGTTATGGGGTGGACAATGGTCATTTCTACCACATGGACTTGGAGGGTGTTGTTACAGACACACAGACAAACCTCAGGTGCATATCTTTATCCTTCGTGAGACCACCCCTAGTGCCATCCAAGAAGTGGTCACAATTTCCCGATTTGGCAACAAATTTTGAAGGCCTAGATCTGTCCCTGAAAGGTACTAGTATAATTATGACAATATTTGCATTTCAGGTGTTTGAAGTCTTAATTTCACTATTTTGAACATAGTTCCCATTAACACTATGAATATTATATACTATTTAATAAAGCAAAATAAGCCCATATAGTGTAAGAATACATTAGAACTAAGTGAATTTACAGTAATCTTGTCAGCGCACTAAACATGTTAGCATGTAGGTCTTGCCAAAACATATACCAGTACTTTTCATCAAGTCTGTAACAGTTTATATTGCACAGTTGCCTTCGGCTGTGCCCAAGTAACAAATTCAACTGACGTCAAAAGAGGTAATGTGTAAGAGGGGAAAGAACAACCATTTTAAACATAACTGGCATGTTTCGACAAATGTCATAGTTACCTAAAGCCCACAAAAAAAGTATATGTGTGTGTGTGTGTGTGTGTGTGTGTGTGTGTGGTTCTGATAACCTGACTGACCACACTGAAAAGACCAGAGTCCCGACCCTATGCAATTTTTATGAAACATAAAATCAAAAAGAATAAAAAAAATTTCAAGCCGCCCTTCCAATCAAAATAGATCAACCCTGGCTGCAAGATTTTATCGAGAAAGTGGCCGTCATGTGCTGTTATTTTGCAGTAGAGTCAACTCACAGTTTATTTCAACTTGTCTGCAGTGAAGGGTTAACTTGGGCCAGAGAAAGAGCATAGCTGCATAGCCACGGTGTTTGGTGAAACAGCAAAGCCATAGCCCAGGTTTAAAGATTTTATCCAGAAAGCATCCGTCATGTGCCTTTATTTTGCAGTCAAGTCAACTTAAACACAGCGTTTTATTTCAGCTTGCCTGGAGGGTTAACTTGGGCCTGGGAAACAGCACAGCAACACAAAGTTCAATAAGGCGGAGCCCTGCTTGTGCAGTGATTGTTATCGTAATATTTCACTAGGTTCCAGGTGTCCATTCTCTGAGTTACCGGGGCAAACGGTCGTTGAAGTACTTTTGAAACATGACTTACTATCTGAACTTTAATCTGCCTCCTCAGTTGTGTCAAAAGCAGTTATCATCACTAGTTACAAATCTAAATGCAACACGATAGACCTTGAACCAACCTGCACACAGTGAACACCATTTTGAACATTGTGCAATGCCACACAAAAATACATTTGAATTGGATATCAAAGTGAATCGTGGCCACAGCATAAATCATATCATTATTAATGGTCTGAAACATTTGCAAAATATATACTTTCGGTTGCATATACTATAACCCCTTTCACCAGATTGTCCCATTATTACATGTATCCTCATTTACAAACTGTTGGGTGCGGAATCCGCAATTTTCAAAATGGCAGCCAAGTGTCGGTGAGCCGACTGGATACTTTGAAGAGGTAGTATCCAAAATATGTGTGCCATTGGGGTTAAGGGAAGGTTAATTTGTCGAATAAATATAATGTACAGTGAAAACTCATTAAAATGACACCATTTGTTCCCTCTGAAATGTGTCAGATAACTGAACATGTCAGATAAATGAATCAAATAACAAAGAAAATGAACTTTTGCCATTCAATACCTGTGTCATTATAATGAATTTGTCAGATATCTGAGTGTCGTTATAACAAGGATTCACTGTACAATAATGGGACTTTTCCAGAGTGAGCATTACCTGAAAATGTAAATACACTGCAATACAGATATCAGTTGTAGCCAGCGGTGGGCCCCAGAGTAGAGATTTTGTATCAAGACACTGGTCACCCTGAGGCTACGGTTTAAGCAGCAGCAGCACTAGTAGCCCCCCACCCCCACCCCCACCCCCGACCCCCTGGCGTGTGAAAGATGGAGCTTGGGCAAGAAGGTTGCCCCCACAGTGGATACAGGTCCAAAAGTACTGGCAGGCTTTTATATAAATGGTAATAACAACTATGGTTATCTTTGAGGAGGCAAACAGTACATTTATAGATGATATTTATTATTTAACCACACAAACATACAGAATATGCTATCATCAGGAGAGCCAAGTCCATTTCAATCATGACCATTATGTTATTATAAACAATGGTGCAGGTTTCTGTCTGCAGTTTTTAATTCCAAACATATATAGGTGTACGAGCCACTGACTTCAGACTAGATATGGGTAATTAATTATTAAATGTTTCTTTTCAAGGAATATCAATGCGTGCTACTATTTAAATTTATCAATTTAATTTAACTTCTAGCAGAAAATCAGTGGCTGGTATCATAGCAGGGTTCTTCTGTTTGCATGTCCTCTAGCCCAGGAAAAGCAAATTTCCAATCAGGGCAAGTTATCCCCAAAGCACTAGGCCTGGAGGGAAACCAGAAATTCTGTTTTTTTATGATGAGATTTGTTCAGTTGGACAATGGCAGGCTAGTAAAATGCCAAAACTACTAGCTCTGAGGACTCGAGATACCTACGACTGAGTGAAGTTATCACATGAATCCAGACCCACTTAACGGCATTTCTGTGGTCCATAGCATCATATTCAACGAGACAGATCAGCCTTAATAATCAAGTTCAAAGAGAAGCACATGCACAAATATAAATATGTCTGCACATAAAATTTGAAGTGCTTGCAACATGCGTTACCAATATGACAATACATGTACGTCTATATGCACATTATTGCATGGTCAACACTGCATGCACATGCAAGAGACTCCAATGGTTTTCAGCAGGGCAAGTGTGGCATGACTGTGTTTGAATGCCAGAAAACGTAAATCACTGGCAACCAGACCTCAGATCCCCATCAACCTATCAGTCTGGTCCTTCACAAGGTGCATCACAACTTCCCACGTCACACGAAACCCTATGACATCTGGTACCACCTCACTGACATCTGGGAAACACTTCATCAGCTTTTTTTTTTTCCCCCACAATATGCCCTGGTAAGAATCTCCAATTCCTGAACAGAGAGCACAAGGATTGAGGTACATGTTATATGTTGATGAATGGACAGACAGCAGCCTGCAGCACTCCAAATTCAATTTATAAACTTTGTGTTGATGCTTTTCAATACCTATGTAGCAAAGCACAAGGGAACAGAATTTGCTGACTCAGCATTTGTGGAGAGTCAGGGGTATGCACACAAAAGACTAGATCAGCTTGGTATGCATATATATATATATATATATATATATATATATATATATATATATATATATATATATATATGTATATATGTATATATATGTATGTATATATATATGTATATATATGTATATGTATATATGTATATATATATATATATGTATATATATATATATATATATATATATATATATATATATATATGGAGTCATTAGGGATTGTAACATAAACATGGTCTAACTTGAGTTTTCATGTACATATGCTAGCAATGTGTGTGTTCACACTTCTAAAATTATTAATGTATCATTAAATCTTTACATGGGGGAGGGGAGTAAATTTCCATTTCATATCACTGCTATTTGAAAACCTCATTCGTTGTATACATTCAAAACGTTGAAGCTCACCCATTGTAATCTGGAATCATTTCAGATTAACTGCACATCATCTCCATTTACTCGATAAACTGCCTCCAATTGGAGTTTTTAAGTACATGTATCTGCAAGTGATCAGGAAATTAAGCTCTGTTAGTGCTCAAAATTGGGACCCCGCCCCCAGCTGTGCCCACCATGCTTTAAATTGACAATAACACAGCCAACATGTCCAAAGCCTGCTGAGGAAGGTTGTGGACCTCCGTCATTCTTATCTCTGGAAATATACGCCTCCTGGTAGTTATACTGAAAGGTTTTTTCATGAACAATTGAATCTGGAATCATGTTGGCACATGTATGTTGTTCAGATAAGCATGACTTCTGCTGCTTTCTTGCAAAAGAAAGCCATTCCCCTAATTTGCTTTTCCAATTTCAATGTCCATATCGAGCCTCTTTCGAGCATCTAAACACCCTCAAGGTCAAAGACATTTTCACCCAAAAGGCATTAATTTTTTACTACTGATACTGCACACATGAAATTCCGGGACATTTCTCTAATATATTTTCTGCGATACCTGTAACACATCAATACCCCACCCGAAGCCGTGACGTCCCACGTTACGCCATATTCGAACATCCATCAGCCCAAAATTGTGTTCGCTTCTTCTTACTTAAATTAGTCACTACAACCCCTAATAACATTACCGACAATCTTCACATTCATATGCTGGATTCTCAAAATATATTAAACTACATCTCCTTAACCAGTATTCTGACATTTTTACCATTGCAAATTGTTTTATACGTAATAACTAATAGCTTGTATTTGTGATACTCTGAAATATGGTTTGTGATATGACCTTTTACTGTGAATTATGATAAACTGTGTCGGTGGCAACCTCTAGCCTGTTTTTCTTTAAACCAATTCGTTGGTAGCCCCATGGACAGCGGATGGTACACCCTTAGTTGGGGCCATCCTGACATTTATGTGTTTTCCTGGTAATGCATCTAGCGTACATGTATCTGTATTTGTGTACTCATTCAATGTTTTGTATTACCTTGTCAGTATCATGTAAATTGTTTTTTGTCAAATAAATACCTGTCTGAGTCTGAGTCTGTGATTAGCAAGGAAAATATTTAAAAGCCATTTTTAAAAATTATTTTGCAGACCCATATTCCATATCTTATGGCTGAATTCACACATAAATAACGGTCATATTGAGAAAATTTAGCACTATTTCCAATATTTAAGAAAAGCGCCTAGAATGGGAAACCCAGGCCCTGAATTCCCACATGAAAACAAAGGACGCCATAAAGTTGCACCCACAAACAAGAACTTGCACAGCTGAAGCAAGTTCAAGATGTAACAACCTGGAGATAGACCATCCAGGTATCCCTGCGACACCAAATGTAGATCCATGCCAAGGCCAAAGCCCAGAAAATTGGTGAGCTTATTGGTGTCAGTGTCAATGACACCAACCTGGAAGCACGCCTTGAGCCCTCACCTGACAGGTCCAGATTTAATATGTGCATAGCAAATTTTAATTACCATCCATTTAAGCATACTAACTGCAAACCCATTTATTTTCACCAATTATATCAATTTAGCTTTGGAGATTGGTGTGTGTAGCAGCCATGCAGCCAAGCCCGATTATTTAATACTAGTATCAGCTTGGCTCCAATGCAGACCTGCATTAGCTCTGTTGTTATCTCTACTTAACACAGGCAGACTGGAGAAAAAACATGGAGATTGGTCTGTTTAGCAGGCAAAGTACCACCCTAGCCTGGGCCAACAGAAGGAGCAAGTTTTGTGCATGTACCAAACACTTCCTTCTCCTAAGAAATGGCCTTTAACCCTTCCCCCTTAAAACGGCCAAAACCAGCTGGTGGTCAAATGTCGTCTGCTTCAGCGTTTTCAACTGATTTCAAGAGCAATGAAAAACAATTTGACTGAGAATTGAAGTAGAGACCTGTCAAGACAACATGACCCAGGTCAACAGCTTTCCTCGGCATGGGTTGGGCACTTAGTGTCCAACCCATGCCGAGGAAAGCTGTTGACTCAGTCTTAATTCAAGGGGGAAAGGGTTAAATTGTCTCATAAGCTATATTTGTGGGAATGCAAGTACAGTGGTACCTGCTGCAGACAGATACTGCCATGATGGACCACCTGCTCTGTGTGGTCACCTTTTCCTGGCCATACAAGTCAATTGCTTTGTTAATCAGCCTGCAATGACAGGTCACCTGCTGCATGTGCCGGGGAAAGATGACCACATACAGCAGGTTCTACTCTACTATATCATCGGATCAATTGACCCCAAGTGTGTCTTTGGTGGGGTTTTTTGGTTTCTGTTTTGTTGTGGTTTCTTTGGGGTTTTTTTGGGGGGGGGTGTTTTTTTTGGTTTTTTTGTGTGTTTGTTTGTTTTGTTTTGTTTTTTTTTGGGGGGGGGTGTTTTGTTTTTGCTTTTTTTTGCTTTTTTTCTGGAAGGGGATTGTTTATTTGTTTTCTACTGCCCCTTGTCTGTTAATTTTTTGATGCCACTCCATCTTCAGAGCCATCCTCGTACTCAACCCTTAATACCCAGAGCTTCCATCAATCCCCAAATGAAGGTATATTACCCTTTCAAAACCTGAAATACCCCTGAGCAAATTCTGCAGGGTCACAGGCCTTGTTTATTTGCATATACGGGTAAAAATCTAGTCTTTTCCCCTGAATTTCCCTTCTTGTGACATCCTGAAAAAAAAAAAAAAAATGGCAACACTGCTACCATCTCAAAAGACTCTTTAATTGACCTAAATATGCTAGGACATAAAATATCCAGGGCATTATGGGCTAATCCTGAACCTGCGCTGACAAATTCACCTGGTTCTGATGGAAGAACTACTGCTGCTCTGAAGATTAAAATCATTTCAGAACTTAATTTAAGCCTGCTTGTCAGGTGGATTAACGTTGCAGTGATATTCAGTTTGAAAGGAAGTCGACGTACTTGATGCCAGGATTGTGAGGGTGGTGAATGGAAGCTGCTGCAGTTTTCATTTTTGATATTGATTTTAAAAGGGCCATAAGAATACGGCTGTAGGATCCCCTCCTCTGGTAATGGTTAGATCCCTCAATTGGTTTGTTTGTGTTTTTTTTTTGTTTTTTTTTTAACCCGAGTACTGCTGAATTGTTTTTTTCACCTGCATTTTGGACTGCATAAACATGTTGACAAGATATGTGCTGTGGTGTCACGTTCCCTCAAAAGACAGTGGCAGCATGATGTGATTTAAAAAAAAAAAAAATGTAGGCCAAAACAAAGCTTTTCATTTCTTACAAGTCGGTTTGGCACTAAATGTTTGGACATGAAGTACGCAGTGAAGTGGAAATCCAATTTTAGAGAAAAATTATCATATCTGATAAATCTATACTAAACCATTGGATACAATGTTATACATGTATGTATTTGACAATTTCGTCCTAACCTGTAAGACTTATCTAACAATTTGACCAAGTCAAAATTCTCTCACTTTGTCAAACTTTTAGAGAAAATATGCATACAGAAGCCTTACAGCATAGGACAAAAATTATCAAACACATATACACTGTATCATATGGCTTTGTATAAATTTACTAGAATAGGTCACTTTTTCACTAAAATTGATATTTTTGCTTCACTGTGTATTTTATGTCCAATTATTTAGTGTCAAACTGACTCACTCACAAGAAATGAAAAGCTCACATTTTAATCATATATGAGCCCAACAAACAAGATTAACCTGCCCATCACACACTGAAAGGCTTAAATGAATGAAAATTAAGTGATCACTTTCAAGGACGAAAAAAGCCCACTTCTCGTCTAAGCAATCCCCCCAAAATCAAAATGACAACTCCCTCAAGACCAACTCAAAACAAGCCTAATATAAACGATGTAAACTTCAGGGTCAGATTTACCATTTCATTTTATAGAGTGATTTTTTCCCAGAACGACTAAAAATGACACAAAATCTGAGGTTATGGATATTAATTTCAAGGCCAAAAAGTGCTACACATTTCAGATCCAAGGAGCAATGTGCCACATTTTGACTAGCAAATTTCAAACCCTGGACTCAAACATTGACTGAGATACTATCCAAGAACTGGAAAATGCCTATCCCCACAGCATATAAATATAAGAAGGCTCAAGACAAAGGAAGAGCTAGATGATTTGCTACATACTGCTTTTATTCTTCCATCCTTGTGATATATGCTCTTGAGTGTACATATCTCCAAACCACCAACACACAATAGCAAATTCATTAATATTAGAGAAGGCAGGGGAGGGGGCATTTGCTGCAACTGCTGTCATTTCCATGAAGATTGCAAATGTTCCGTTACAAAAGATCTTAACGTTAAAGAATGTGAATCATTATGGATAGATTTACAGAGGGATAAATCTAAGGGTAACTATACACTTATTGCTATTTATACATCCCGACTGCAAATATAAACATGTTTGTCAATGATTTACACGACATTCTTTCTCAGCTTAAATTGCAAACTTCAAAGGTCACATCAACTGATGATTTGAACATCGATACTAGAACAGACACTGGTTGTGAATATTATATTGGTACCCAAGGTGCACTGGGGCATAAAGTAGGGATAAATGTTCAAACCAGACAAATGGATATCACCAGCACAATTATGATTATATTGATCATGTATCCCTATTAGAAATAAGGTTTATCTGCAGGTCTGAGACATGTGAATTTACTTGGGGTGTGCCACTTTGGCTCTGGACTTGTGCAGCTTTATAATATAGTACAATGGTAGTAACAGCTCAAGACTACTTTATGTTTTCTCTTCACTTCAGACATGCAAGTTTTTTTCATTTCTAGTACTGTGTGTCTATATACATTTTGTGACCATGGAACGGCCTGATCTCAAAAAAGCAACTTTCAGCACCAATCACCCAGCCAAAAATGGGAAATGCACATACCAACTGCACCAAATCCCCATTCCTAAAAAGAATGGTTCAATGGAGACAGGTATGCGTGAATGCCACAATCAACATGATATATCAGTAATACTTTATTGCGTTTGGATCTATCAGCACGGACATCAAAAACTGCAATACTGTTTCCACAGTATTACAATATATTAATATGAAATTCAAAGGTACATGTATGGCACTGTCCCAAAAATTTATTTTTGCTAGGTACAAGAAAGAAAATTTGGCAGTGAAGTTATCACAGGTACATGTACATTGAACACAGCCTGAAGTATAATTCCTCAGACTGAAAAGAAACTTTAAACATATATTCAGTGATAAATTTACATCATGCAGTGAAGAATATATTACTAGTGGTTCAACATGTACGGACAAGATTAGGAAATCCTCGTACTCTCCTAAACTCACTACATGAGAGGTATAAGCTGTATTCGTGAACATGGAGATAACTGTTCAATATGAAACTAAAAGTCGCATATGTACAAAAGTATAAAAATTATGTTTCACATATTGTTTAAGGCATAAAAATATGTTCACTTTTATCAAAAGTTTGAAGATGGATTCAGTGACACAAAGAACACCAGAACAACAATTTACAAAAACATGAACAAAAATAAGTCTGATAAAATCATCTGAAAAATCTAAACTCTAATATAACGGACAATGAACCCATATGCAACAAGTGTAAAAAAATTGTTAATAACATCCATACCTAGAAAGGTAGTCGTCACCATCAAACTTTCTAGAAATGACAACCTACCTGCAAATTATCTAGGCCACTGGGCTGTTAACTCAGTTTTCACAGAAACAGTCACTGAAGGTGAGTTCTGTCTCTTAATAAATAATATTGATGTGAATCACATGGCATTTTGATGTGATACATCTGACATCATAAAGAGATGGAAAGCCATTATCGTAAAATCTCTGACACATATATTTGATTTATTTCTTAACTCTTTCAGTGCCACATTTTGGAGTGAGTCAACAGCTTTTCCTTTGTGCACCTTGGGCACGATATGCCCACAGCATGCAGTAGAAAGCTGTTGACCTGGACTATTATATTCTATGTAACATCACGCATGCTGGGACTTCAATGAAATTCCCTTTTTCTGAGGAACATGAATCTAGTACTCTTATTATAACTTCGAGCAGTTTGTGTTAAGTAGTTCCACTTAAGTCCCACTTGCCACTGAAGGAGTCCGGGTATTGCACATTATAAATATGAAAATGGCTCACCTTCTGTCAATCTTTCAAGGTGGCGACTGTGGAAAAGTTGTGAATTACACGACCATCTCAGCATTACGAGCAACATCGAAACTGGGAAAACTACTGACCGAAGCAGTGACAGGAGTACTTCTTGAAGGGGATGCAACCGCATCAATGGAAATCAATTCCACATCCCACCTGCAGTTGTGACTGCCAACTACCACCGTACACTCTGGATAGGTAGGTCTCCAATGTGAAAGATTAACCCAAGGTCAAGGAAACCCTGCTTTTTGCACTCACATAATTATATGTGCATCAATGTGCCCCAGTAGCACTCTTTATGAAGAAACTACACCCGTTGAGTTGCTTCTCGAGCGCCCTCCATTGAAAGAGAAACCAATGAAAATCAACCTCGATAAAAGGAATCACTCTCAGTCAGACCACTTCCCTTGGTGGTCACTTGGCACAGGTTTCACCACAGCCAGCCATACCACATCACACTGATACTGAGTAAAATACAAACGTGTATATATTTTGCCAGACCTTCGATACAAAAAAAATAAATAAATAAATAACTGCAATTCTCTGGTCCAATCATCAGTTAACATTAACACAGGACCAACAAAAGTAAACATGTTGGCCTATACAGCATACTTTTTGATAAGTTGGTCACAAATGTATGAGACCAGGAATATGTGTATACTCCATGGACCCCCCCCCAAAAAAAAAAAGTGTTCATGTACAGTAAAACCTGTCCGAGTGGGCACCTCCACTAAGTGGGCACTGTTGCCTGGCCTAGTTCCCTTTACTTCCCATGTTAATGGACCTGCACTAAGTGGGCACCTGTCTTAAGTGGGGACTTTTGCCCGGTCCCAATTAAGGGTGCCCACTTAACACAGGTACTGACAGCCAAGCATCTGTACTGCAGATGCTTGGCCGTCAGAGGGTCCTCTCTATAGTCTGGTATCCAAGGCAACCTTTCAAGGGATAACAGAGCTTTACTGTAATATCTATCAGAGTTAAGCAGCAGTAAATATGTCACTTTATAATGTTTCAGTTACATTTACATGTGATAGAAAATGAACGACTGCCTCACTTTTCTATGATTGCAAGGCCCAATACTCTACTGACTCCTCATCAAAGCAACAATTCAAAATCCCTTCCGCCATGATCTGACCTGCATTGACCTATATAATTGTGGCCAAGGCGACCAATCAACAGAAACCCTCAGGCTACAAAGGGGAGGCTTCAGAGAACAAGAGACACGCGTCACATCTGCACACACAGATTATTCGGCACAATGACTTTCCTGGAGGGATGTGAAGATGGCAACAGTGGCTTGCTAGCCTGTCTTTAACCCTTTCCCCCTTAAAGTGGCCAAAACCGGTTGGTGGTCAAATGTCGTCTGCTTCAGTGTTTTCAACTAATGTCAACAGTAATGAAAAGCAATTTTGATTGAGAATTGTAGATGCACCCTATCAAGGTCACATGCCCCAGGTCAACAACTTTCCTTGGCATGATTAGTACCCAACTCATGCCAAGGAAAGTTATTCACTAAAGTGTCAATTCAAGGGGAAAGGGTTAATGCTTTTTGGGTTGACATACACAACATTCACCCAGCTTAGTATCAAGTACTGCAGGTCTAGGGTCAAAGGGCATATAGCTGGTGGGGAGAATTCAGACTGACAGATCCCCAACCATATACTTACATGTAAGATTTCTCCTTTCCTGTAACATTTACATTTTTTTTACAAGTGGTTCACACATATGCTTATTTGGTTAACATTCTTTTAATTTCTCTAATAGGGAACAGCTAAGGTCACTGGTTTGCCCATTGCTTGTGGAGTTATTCTCCACCACCTAAAATAACAGCTGGAGTATCCCCAGGCAATGCAAAAACCACTGACTTTAGACCAGTCATGAGCAGTACCCCAGTGAAAGCTTTTTACGAGGTATCTGAAATGTCATTTATGAGCTATTTTGAGCATCTTTTATCCTGTTTGTAAGGTATTTGAAGCTTCTCTCATAAGGTGTTTGAAGCTCTTTTTATTGGGTATTTGAAGTTCTTCAATATGGAATTTTAATGCTTCCTTTGAGGTATTTTAAACTTCATCTTATAAGGTAATTTGAAGTATTTTTTCAAAAGGTATTTGAAGCTTTTTTTATTATATATTGAAGCTTTTTAACAGGTATTTTATGCTTATTTTGAGGTATTTGAAGCTGTTTTTTATATATTTCAAGCTTCTTCATAAGGTTCAAGACTTGGCAAGGCTAGAATATTTAACATACATGTACTACAAGCAAAACAGATTTTGACCATGAAGACACCTTCGCTTCTCATTCAATTCAATAGTTAAGGTCAAGATCAACTGCTTCATGTACATTCTCAGTAGAGGGCTCTGTGGGCAGGTGGGCTTGGTATGTGTATTTCCATTAGTTTTCATTGTAATTTGGACACTAAAACCACTGTACCTAGAAGCACCAAATTTCTTGTGGTATATAGCTGTATATAGCTAAAATAGCCCAGTAAATTTTATAATTTTTTCTGCAAAACTATCTAACATATTGAATGTTACTTTAATACAGAATTTTATGGGAACACACCTTTTGCCCACAACAATTTTGTGTATTGGGTTGTGTATTCAATCAAATGCACATAAAGTTGCTAATTGCAAACATCTCCAATTATCAAGGATTATTGCTACTTGGGGGCACAGAATCATTTCATATTTGAATGAAGTTGGTGGAACAAATCTTCGTGGACTTTGTCCCCATATCCTCTGTATTTTGGCCCTAAAAGCTCCAGGGGACTAAACACACCTGGCTCAAAATGGTATCTACATGGAAACAAAGGGGTAAATGTTCATTACAACTATCAATTCTGTTCCATCTGTACATACGTACATACATGCATGCATGCATGCATACATACATACATACATACATACATACATACATACATACAAACATACATACATACATTACAGTGAAACTTGTCTTGAGCGACCATTCCTGGTAGGGTTGCAATATTATTGATGAAACACTTCATCAAGAATCCGTACATATCTCAATACCGAAGCTCTGGCCATGACTCACAACACAATATGTTCAACTTCTCAGTGTTCATACATGCTGCTGCCTGCCGTAGTTATTTTTCCGCCCCTATAAGAGCCCGAGCGCAAGGAAATGTGGGCGACACGAGGCTGTTTGGCAATACAGCATGGCTCAATGCGCTTTCCCTTATTGAAAACAAAGCTTGCATGGGTGGTTTTACAGACAATATGGATGGAGTTTTACTCTTTTGTCACAGATTTCTCATTTCTGTACCAGTGTGTTCTAAAATCCCATGGCATAGTCAACTGCAAAAAGTGAATTTATTTCGCAAAAATGAAACTTCTTCTGAAAGACCAACCTTAGCACTGTTCAAACAGTATTCTCTCAAGGCATGGTCTCTCATAGGAATGGTTACTCAACACAGGGACCAATATGTACAGTAAAACCTCTATACTGAACACCATTTTTTAGTCCTAAATAAATATTTCCAATGTGACCAAACCTCCGTATACCGAACACTTCACTTTACCGAACACTTTTTTATGGTCCTATGGGTGTTCGGTATACATACCTGTCAAGTCTCCCCCATAAGGTGGGAGTCTCCCACTTTTTCATCCAAACTTTTTGAAGTTTATGCACAAAATTATGCAAATATGGCACAATCTCCCACATGAAAATTCAGTATTTTCTATTATATTCTTTGTAAAAATACAAATGTCCCCCATGGATTTTTCAGAAGTACAAAAATCTCCCTATTTTGAGTTTTGAAATGTTGACAGGTATGGGTATAGGTAGGTTTCACTGTACATGCATCTGCATATATATATACATGTATATACAGTGAAACCTTATTATGATGACACCAACTTTTCCCCAAAATTGTGTCAGATAACTGAATATGTCAGATAAATGAATTACATGACACAGAAAATGTACTCTTTGTAATATGTCAGATATCTGAGTGTCGTAATGCGTTTTGACCCTCTGTCTTTCTTATATATATACATATATATATATATACATACATACATACATACATACATACATACATACATACATACATATATATATATATATATCAGACTTTGTTCACCATGGCACATTGCTGAATCACTAGTTGCCAAACTCCATGGAATTAATGACCAAATTGTGGCCTCCCAAGATCGCCTATTTCTCATAGGAGGTAGAAACCACATGAAAAGCAGTGGGCGAAGCATGCTGAAAAGATGGCCTTTCATGACAGGAAACACTGTGTCTTGTCTGACTGACATTGATGACATGTGAGCATGTTTTCACATCATGAGCTCGTTCAATACCAATTTGCTTTCTGTCTAATGCAAGATTTGCCGAAGATTTTCTGTGCACAAACACAACAAAGTCTGTCCTCAGATTCTTTGTATTGCAATGTAAGAAGCCTCATTACTCTCGGCAGCCACACGAACCTCTCCTATTTCAATATGAGCCCATCAGCCCTTTGATGTAGAAGGTATGTTGTCACCAGACGTAGGTACATTCCTATGACAGAACAGGCGCAGTCGTATGAAATACATTTTTCATAAAAGTAGCATGCTTCACAATCAGGACAACAACATACCTGTTGAATGGGACACCACAAGTTATCCTTATGATGTCTTGACTTCATGTCAGCTGGTAAGATGAAAATGACTGTCAAGACATCGAAAGTTGAAAATACCTCATGCCCCCCCCCCCCCAAAAAAACACAACAAACAAGCAAACAAACAAAAACATATCAGCAATTTATCACCTTAGCGCACAAATTTCAATGAATTGAAAAAGGAGAATCATCTTAATTTCAAAATAAAGGTTGATCCATAATACTTACATATAGTAAGCAGGCAGGCAGGTGGGTGGGTGTGTGGGCAGCTAGGTGGGTAGATATAAGTGCATTGTTCACAAACAGCTTCCACTGGAGTGTCAGCATGCTCTGCTGCAAAGACAGCAACTTTTGTATTGTCTGGAAAAACACGGAGCACTGCTGAGGCAGTCTGACTTGCCAGGCAATGCAAAAACCACTGGCCGAGGCTTTCAGCACCATGGTATGCTATAACGCTTTCACATTAATTAGTTTGCATGTTTAGGGCCTTAGGAAGACCACTTCAATGGTCATTTGTGACAAGTAAAACAAAACAACAAGTGGTCTCTCATCCCTCGTAAATGATAAAAAAAACAGCCAATGCCTTAAAACCACATTGGCCACCCACACATGGGATCTGGTTCTCCTGATATCATGCGTAAGAATTTGAAAGAAAATTGACGCAGGTGACCTTAAAATTGAGTAAAAGTCACTCTCCTTCAAACTTGAATTCACCTTTCAAAACGGAGATCAACTGTAAAAGTTTTGTGATCCTAGCTTATCTGGCTCTTCTGATATTCCTTGCAATTTACTTCACTGGATTGACACTGGTGCAGTTGAAATTAGGTCAAGGTCATTGTCCTTCAAACCTAAGCTAGACTCTTACATGGGTGATAAACTGTAAAAGTCTTATAATCATATCTGATACAGTTCTTAAGATCTCATGTTCAAGACATTTATTAACAAGAATACTTGCTTCTGGTGACCTTCAAATTAGGTCAAGGTTACTGTCCTTCAAACTTGATGAAGACCCTTACAAGGGTGATTATCTGTAAAAGTTTCATGCTCCTAGCAATTCTGGTTCTGATATTGCGTGCAAAATTCACAGGGAATTGACCTAGGTGACCTTAAAATTTGGGTCAAGGTCATTGCCCTTCAAGCTAGACATACACTTCAAACAGGGTGATCAACTAAAAAAGTTTCATGATCCCAGCTTATCTGGTTCTTCTGAAATCGGACACAAGAAGCAGTTCTTAAGATCTCCAGTACAAGACATTTTTCAAAGAGAAAAATTGCCTCTGATGACCTTCAAATAAGGTCAACGTCGCCCACCTTCAAACTTGAGGAAGACTCTTACAAAGGTAATTATCTGTAAATATTTCATGACCCTAGCAATTTTGGTTCTCCTGATATTGTGTGCAAGAAATTCCGAGAGAATTCATCTTGGCGACCTTAAAATTGGGTCAAGGTCATTGTCCTTCAAACTTAACGTAAACTTTAAAAAGGGTGATAAACCACAAAAATTTCATGATCCCAGCTTATCTGGGTATTTATTTCTGATATTGTGCACAAGAAGGGAAACACGGACAGATTCACACACAGACGGAGATGATAGCAATACCCCCACCCCCCACCCCTATGGGCCGAGGGGTAAAATTGATACAACAGGTAAAGATCGATTTTGAAATCTGTGGGAAATCCCTCATGGCAAACAGCTTTAAATCATGACAGGCATTACTTTGTACCATTGTCCCCCTCCAGAAAGACTATCCTCATGAGAACACTGGTCTGGAAAGAACATTTTCAGACACTTTACAAGGTACAGTTCATGTTATATATACCTCTCATGAAAAACCACCTATTTCGACAGACCACACCTAGGTGATTCCTGTGCATGGTCTTTAAAAAGAGGGAGCACTGGATGTATGCATAGGAACTTAGGTTAGCTTAGATATTTAACAGAAACCTCAGATTATCAGAGAAGAATGCACTGTACCGATCAGGAGATACATAGCTGAAACTATTGATTACAGCTGAAAATAGAATGTCCTATGGAACTGGCTATCCCCCCCCCCCCCCAAGTTCTGAGAAATGCTGACACTCAGCAAAAATAAGAGTTTTCTTTAAACATAATGATCTGCAAAGAAAATATCTGTCCTGATGTAGAAAGATTCACCGTTACCTCCTACACAAATTTCTCCTTGACATTCACTTTTATAATGATATATATACTTGGTACATTTGTCATTTTACACGTCTTTCCACAGCAGCAGTGGTAAGTGATATTACACTCCACATGAATAGTAACTCGCTCCTTTGTGCACCTTCCTATGCATTCTGCAGCCATAGATAGTCTAAATTTAGTAGCCACTGTTTAGCACTGAGCAAAAATGTCTATACAGCAAATCTATATTTTACATGGGCTTGTACAAATTGCCATGTTTTTTGTTTTGTTATGTTTTTTGCTCCAAAATTGACTAATTTATGAAGTTCTAAAATTGTTATTATTTTCACCACAAAAAAAAAAATAAAAAGCTCTCAAGCTCATGGTCCAAAATTTTGAATTATTACTCAGGGACTACAGGTCTGGATATTTAAAAAAAAAAAATGTTATCAAAAGAGGCCACAAATGCAAAAGTAACAATGATTTTGCAACAGTTCTTCTAAAAGCACTTTAACCATTTTCATACAGTGAAATTTCGTTATAAAGACACTCAGATATATCTGACATATTCAATATGATGACACATATTTCGATGAGACAAAGTTTATTTTCTTTGTTATTTGATTCATTTATCTAACATATTCAGCTATCTGACACATTTAATAGAGAACAGTTGGTGTCACTATAACGAGTTTTCACTGTATTTCTTTATCCAAACTCCAGAAACGTTTGCATTTGGCTACCTGGCTTATGGTCAGAGTGATTGATCCCATTTTCTCAAAATTTATGGACTTATATACCCAAGAAAAATCCCAACCTATAGAGCAATTTGACTTAGGTCCTCACATTTCCACTAAGCATTTCAATTCAGCCATACATACATCTTAATTTAGCAGGATCTAAGTGCTAAGTTTCCACCTGCAGCAGTTTTCACGTTATTTGGCTGAAAATCAAGGTGGGTCACAAACATACTTGCCTCCTTAACGATGGCCGTTACTTCAGGGGGTATGTGCCTTGTAAGCAGGTTGATCCTCAGGCAACAAAAATTCACAGCATGTGCTCAATCCCAACCCACATTCAGTTCTTCATTTTTGAGGAGAGCGAGAGTGATCACTCACCCTCACTCGGCTAAAACTCAATTCAGGGGAGCTGTTTTTCAATCTCCATATGCAGCTATAAAAACAAAAGCATTATAGAAGTAGCTTTCCTAATAGCTTGCCTGAATTATTTTTGGAAAGCGATTCGCAGTTCACCCCTTATTTCCAGATGCAAAGACCTGCACATTTTTGTAATCATTCAATGGTAAACACTATTCCTCTCCCACACATGCACTCATTGGGGAAATTTTAATTCTAGATAAGAACTGTTGCTGGTATCCTGCTAGCTGTTTTGTAATACTACCCCTACTGCAAGCCAAACGTGGGCTTATCCTATATGTGATCTTGAAGCCAAAATAAACCCTACTGAGAACATTTTCTTGTATGAAACTGGTCAGGAATTATAACATTTTCGTGTGGATTATATGTATCTGGTCAGTAGAACAAAATTTGTAGTAGTTTGAAGTGTTATATAGGTCTTGGACCAGTAACCTAGCCCTAATGCATTTACTTGTTAAAATAGCGACATTCGCCGGCTTATTTCTCCTATTTGAAACGTAAAACCGCAACTTCCTTTGCATTCTGCTTCAAGTTTAAACCGGTAGCAGCAAGTTAAAACCAAGAAAATGGGGGGTCATGTGATTAGATTTTTTTTAAAGGCGCATTTGTGTACCTTATCTCCATGACTGACCATTCCGCACCAAACATGTCTCCAAAAATACACAAAGTTATCACATGATTTGAAATATTTCTAGAGTAGCAGTGCCTTTCTAAAACTCACAGTTGATAAGTATTTTTCTATCCAAAATGATGATGGGACTTAATTTGGGATGCTCTGCTCCTGTGATATCAACATCCAATAGACACAGCAACAGCATTCAGTACTCGATCAAAAGTTGTGGATCAGTTGACCCGACCTTGAGGGGTTACTGGTCCAAGACCTATAAACTGTGGCCTGGAAGCTGCCATCTTTGCAGTAATACATCCCACAGTGCAGCAGTAATGACACAGCAACCTATCGAGGCTATCTTTGAAATTTAGCAAATAAAACTGTGTGAACTATATTTGAAATGATAAGTTAAATAATATATTACAATTGTAATCTAAATGGCCAAGACCACATAAAATCAATAAAAGAATTCTAAACACTGTAATGTTTTAAGAGCAGTCAATTGAAATTGATAATTTGCTGGTGAGGGCATGATGTCATAACTGTTCCATCATGGGATTGATATACAGTGGTACCTCTTTTGAGAGACCGCCCCTACGGCGGGTCAAAATGCAGTCTCTCAAAACAGGTGGTCTTTCATTAGAGGTACAACAACATGGAAAAGATAGCGCAGTGTTCTTAGAGAATGGTCTTAAAAAGATGTGGTCTCTCATTAGAGGGGTCTCTCAAGAGAGGTACCACTGCATGGCCAACATGGCTGACTGCTGTGTTGAAACAAAAATGTAAGAACATTGTATTCTATTTGATCACAACTTATGTTCTACTCCTCTGACCTGCACTATGTTTACATTATAATCCAACTTTCAGTGGGCTTCATAAACAAATTAAGTTTCTTGCTAACTTTACTTTGCTTTCAAAACTCAAGTAAATGAACAAGGAATTCACATAAAAATGACATCAAAGAGTTGTCTCACAAAATGATATGTTGGCTCTATGTAGGAGATAGTCTTTATGGCAAGCACTATCGTGTGCACAATATTAAGATATAATACCCTATCGAAGTCAACCTGATCAATCAAGATTTATCAGCCTCTGATGACATTTTATACAAGACTGCCCTTTGACACCTCCAGAAACTTAATATAGAAACCATAAGTAGAATGAGGTATCAAATCCATACACTTTCCTAGCAGGACCATGTGGAAATATCCATACCATCGGATGGCGACGCAGTAAACGAAGCAGACAGTGGGAGCTTCAGGGTTAATGGATTTACTATGACCAGTGCCTAATCCAGTAGGCTCTCTTAATGGACATTAAACTGTGTACACGGCATCTAACCTTGTTAGATGATTCTTTATTAATGGGCAGGAATCGTGATGGAATATCGCTATTATGTTCTCAACACTTGCATATGGGCTTTTATCCAATTTTTATCAGGCCCAATTTTTCACCACTTGTCGTCGGAAGGGTCACCTTGTGCTTTGAGAACATCCGTCAATTTCTCTCACATTTCGCGAAAGCCAGACAGAGTAATACAACACAAAATTTGCAACAACCCCGCATGAAAGTGTGGACAGGTCTACAAGGGCTCACCACCTTATAATACATATACTGATCAATATCACCCTGGTGGGATTTATAACTACCACCAATTTTGATAATAAATGGAAAACATATCATCCGAAAGCATTAGCAAAATTATAAGGTGAACCCATGTACATGACATAAGCAACCGTGTACTCGTAGTTAATTGGAACGACGATTGGGGTCAGTGTGCTGATTCGCGATGTGTTAACAGGTGGTGAAGAAATGACTACTTGACTTCATCTGCAAATTAAGACTACTTAATCAAAATACATTTTGTTGCAAAATTATGCAAATGTCAATGCTTGCTCCCTTTGGCATGCCATTTCTCTGTGCACACATGCACACTGTGGATATATATGGCATACACAGAACAGTAATGACCAGCACCATGCGGCAGATGAATTAACACTGAATTATGTACAACATGAGCAAAATTCTAAACCATGGAAGCATTCCTGAGGCACAAGTTTTGTGTGTGTAAGCGTGTGTGTGTGTGTGTGTGTGTGCGTGTGTTTAGCTCTTATTACTGTTCAGATCCATAAGGACATTCATATTAATCTTAGTGTATGTCCTTTCCCTGTACCTCCTTCTATATGTAAAGTGAAGCCTTGTTATGATACCATCTGATCCCTCCAAAATGTCTCTGGACATCTGAATATGTGTCATTAAGTGAATGCATCTGGTATCCGAGTGGTTCTATAATGGGGTTTCACTGTAGCAACAATTAGGGATAATTGACTCCAAATGAAGTAGGTTTACTACTCCTGCTACTTCTACACTAAATGCCATGGAAAAAAATCTCTGAAGTGGTTTTGCCATAAAACTGTCTGCTTGTGGACCTGACCGCTATCAACGTTCTAGATCATTATACAGAGGAACAACTAAATATAGCCAGGTAAACACCGATCAATTGACCTGATGAGGATGAAGCCATTTGTTGGGGGAAAACTGATACAGGTGTAGAGCTTAGCACTTGGATACGGCATGCTGCATCACACCAGAAAAATGTTTTTTCAACCAGCGTTAAACCTGAAAAAGCTTATTTCGAGACTGAGTCAACATCTTTTTTCTGTAGCCACCCTATGTACACTGAACAAGAGCCCTTTGCACGAGGAATTTGAAGGTGGGACAATTAAACTAATTGAGACAAAGGCACCTACTGTTGTGACTGACAGTGAAACAGTTAAAGATAAGGGGTCATTCAAAATTGTCATTATTATCACGCATACATGTACAGAGAGTATGTTGGAGGTAGGGGTTCAGAGCCACGTACGTTCTCAAGGTGTCAAAAAATTGATGATTACTTGGGGTAAATTTTTCACATGCTGGCCTAATCTATGGCCTCGAACACAGCTACTGCAGGCGTCACCCACACGAAAACAATGAAGCGAAACCCTGACACTTGAGTATGAGTTCCTCAAGATGAGCATGAACTTAGCATCTATTTTCTCAAGATCAGTCTCTGACTCGCAGTTTCAGTGCATCAGTTCACCTCAGTGTCAAGACAGACAAAATGATGGATGATGCCCTTGAGCAGTTTGATAACGTGTTAAAATATTGCACAAAAAGACCAAAGGTTGTTCACAAAAACCCATCAGGAGTTTATCAGCATTTTGTAAATACATTTACATTTGTGAATGAGCATCTCAAACACTGTGATGCAGTGCATGTCAGGCGCAAGGAGAGTGGCGTTCTTACACAGAAAATGAGTCGGTGATGTTGACCATAGCTGAGACAACTTTCACAAGTGCAAAGCCATGAATGAAGAAGATCAGTAAAAGCATGGATACAATGTTTCACTTGATGAAAAAGAGGTGAACACATGCTTTATTGCATTTTAAATATTGTGTGAATGCTCTCTGCATTCAACTTTCATTCAAGGAAAGTTATGATCCCTTTCTGGCGCTGATAAAGTTGTGTTGATCGGATGCTTCTAAGATGCTTTGCAGTTGACAAATTCATCGTTTTCTACAAATTTGTTTCTATGATGCCTTTCAAATACTTCGGTTTAAAAAAATGGTAACATTTACCTTGCAAACAAGACAAAATCATGACAAAATGTGCCTAAGTGGCAGATCAAAATTTGCGCAGCTGCCATTTAAAACTTGTGAGGTACCCGGAGGACCTTAAGAATTTTGTTTTATTTATGACACTTTTCATCGCTGGATGGTGCTGCAGTCAGTTAATATCTACAAGAGGACTTACCTCATTTACACATTGTTGATCTTCCATTTGACTTTTAACTCCTCAAAATCTATGCCAAAATATTGTGATAACAACATTTTAAAACAAATTTTGAAAAATCATATCTTAATTGTGGTTTTGATATGGTTGCCGACGAATAAGCAAAAAATGATTATAGAAAACTGCACATAAATAACAGATTGTCAGAGACGGATAATGTTTTGGTTGAATGGGGAAACATACAAAGTTCACGCGTTATGATCACTTTTATGTACGTTCTTGAGGGTGGGTCACAAAAGAAAGTCCTCTCCCTACATCCTCAATAATGATGACAATTGTGAACGACCCCTAACTGATAATTAATAGGAATATGTAAAAAAAATTAATCTTAGTAATCATGGTAACGTCAGTGGTACCAATGCACCAAACATGTCAACCTTTGGTAGTTGCTGTCTGTGTAATTTTGATTTCCTCATAAATTTCCCACAGCTAAATGGTATTACTCATGAAAACTACACACATGTGGATACATTTTGAATCCTGATAATTACTCAATCAAAAGTATACAATATCCATGTATCAATACAGATACACAAGAGAGGGTGCCCTCACTACTGTCATGGTCTCGCATATTTTTTCCTGTACATGGAGATATTGCAAGCCACTGCCTTTTGAGTCTTCTCAGAGCTTTTAAATTTGTAAAACTGTTGCATAAAAAATTCATATGCTGAAACTTATCATTTTTGACTTCAACGAGTAAGATGGAGATTAGTTTGAGGAATGTGAATACATTCATCACCTTGAATAGCACTTGGGGCTTTAACCTTTCCTAATTGAAAAAAGGTTGGGCCAACTGCTTTTCTTGGCTGGGTGTTTACTGCCCAACCCGCCCCGAGGAAAGACTTTGACTTAAAACAACCCTTCTTAAAAGGTCATGGTGACATTTATTATAATTTGTTTCTTCTTTTTTTCTAAGCACTGCATTTTACTTTCCATATGTAGAAAAGAAATAATTTCAAACGGCCAGTTTGAGAGGCCTTGTTATGTGGTAACCATATCTAATATTTACACTATAGTCCATTACGTGCATGAACAGATGAGAGCAGGTGTGTGCCGTGTGATAAGGGGTGTGTTACCTCTTATTATAATGTAGAGGTACCTCTTCTAAAGGTCAGCTCTCTTGAGATACTTTGATCAGTGACAGCCCTTTCATGATATCTATCAAAGTCTTTGCTGCAACAAAGTTACCTGTATTTTAAGAACACCTTCAATATGACATTATTAGCATGGATGGTCTTAAAAATCACGTATAATTGTGTATGGGATGCATGTATGTAGTTTCCCACTAGTCCCTGATGAGGCATCAATATAGTATAAGTGCATTGGCTGAACATCCTAGCAGCAGCAACTCGAACTGTATCCGTACTAGGTGCTCGTCTGCAATTCTTTATCACGGTTACAAAGCAGAAACTGTAAAGGTAGAAAAGGTGCCAAATCTTGCCACTTTGGGGTAGTTTGAGTGGTAAAGAGTCAAAGAATTTCCCTATGCTTTTAAGAGCTCCTGGATAGACACAAGACGTCCCATGTGCTTCATGTATTTATCTCAAAGTAGGTGTGAATGGTATGAACATTGCCTTTTGGCCTGAACCGGTTATTAAGGGTTCTGTGCATGTTGTCATCTTTGTGCAGTGACATAGCCCCAGGTATGTACAGTAAGGGAAACCAGGTCAATTTATCAACGATATTTGGTCTACATGTATCCAAAAAGGTTAATCATTGTTCCTGTTTGATGCCCCTGACCCTGTTCCCCCAAGCACACATCCATGCTACCACTGATAATATGATAAAACTAATGTAAAAATATGAATTTTCAAGAATTTCTGGAAATTTCCTGCGTGCACTGGGTGCCTGACAGGAGTAATATTTCCTGAGTGTACCAGGTGCCTGACAGGAGTGATATTTCCTGAGTGCACCGGGTGCCTGACAGGAGTGATATTTCCTGAGTGCACTGGGTGCATGACAGGAGTAATATTCCCTGAGTGCACTGGGTGCCTGACAGGAGTCAATGTTAATAATTAAGAGAATGGCCAACAGTTCCCATGAAATATCACCGGTGCATAAGGAAACATGAATAGCTCGTACAACATGCACTATCCACTGATCCAATAACAATAAAAAAAAAAAAATGGCAGCTCTTTCTTGCCTACGTTTTTCCCCGCATATTTATTCCGTGGCAAACCCAACTGACTGCTGAGATTCTACGGATTTTAATAATACAAAACACCATTTGTATTCTATATCCCTAAAGCAAAAATAATAATAAAGAAGGAAGTGAAGCAAAAAGTACTAGCAACAATACACCACATAAACAATTACATTGTTTTTGCAATAATCATATTCACAACCACAAACTTATGTGTAGGTGAACTTACGGGTATTGTTGAAAATTTGATAAAATATCAAAAATTCTTTAAATTTGCACTGAAATTCAAGAGGAGTCGCTTCCTGCAGTCTGTTGACAATTTGACTGCAGTCGCCTCCCACTGTGAAAGAGTTGAACCTAAAAAATCCATAATGGGCTATAATTTTTGCTGTTGAGTCCCATTATGGAATACCTGAGCAAATTAACTGGCAAAAAATGACAGATAATAAATATGTACATGTATAAGTGTACATGTAAACTCCTCTTTGCATGCAATGCAATCATTACAGCATTAAAGTATTTATCATGATTACACCTAAAAAACAGTGAGATGACCATATCACATAAGAGCCTGGTGTGTCAAAGATACGCACAACATGTTAATAAGGATACTTTCTTGAATTGTCTGTTCATTTCACAGTATAACAATTCACAACATTTTGCTTTAAACCAGGTAGGACTTGTCCACTTTGCAACACATGTCCCCGGCCCAAAGATTCCCGTATGATTTCGATCCAGCCTGAGAGCGAAGGTTGACATGACAACTATAACCATCTGGCCCTGGGCCCCATGCGCCAATTCATTGATTGATGTCAGCATATTGCAAGAAAACTCCATTAATTTACTGACTTCTTGACACACACCACATATTTGCTTTGCCGCACTGTTAATCACTAACAGCAGGAATGAGCACTGGAAATACAAACCCCATTGGCGGCTGCGCGTGTTGTCAACAGTAGTTCCGATTGTCACTACCTTTTAGAAGTTTTTACACTTCAAACAACCTTGTAAAATAAAAAGACAAGACTGGAGCTGCCAACTTGTCAAGCAAGTACAAGTGCTGAGGCTACCACAACGTGACTTCTGATTCTCTACTCCCTTTGCAAAATGTAGGAAGGATGAATTATGTCAATAAAACACTGTAAATTCAGGGATGTTTTTGCTGATTGCTTTGTAGGCAGCCAAGGTCCCTAAACCATGCACAGCAGTGGGGCATCTATCAGAATGATCAAATTTGTAAAAAGATCACAATTTACAAAGGGCTACACAAAAGTGCAAAAAACATATAGACACTCTTTTCATGGTTCAAATGATGATGGAAATTTGGTATGGCAAGAACGTTTTCCTTGAGTTACATAGTCCACAGGTCATGCAATTTTGCCTTTACCTGATCTTTTGAAAATTCCACTCATATGTAATATTGCAGGTGGCACAAATGCAGGCAGCATAAATCCATGAATTTCTCATGTATTAAACCATTTCAATAATTGAGCTCACAACTGGTTGAATTATAATTAATAGAAGTAAACTGAACTTGTTTGCATGACAAATGAACTTTGATAGTCACTTGTCTTCTTAAAATTATACTTATCTGGAACTATAAGGTTTGGGGGGGTTTTTTTGGTTTTTTTTGCTGAGTTGGCTTATCACATATATATATATACAAGCACATGTACAAGGTTATCCTGGCAGGCCAATACTACTTCTTCACTGGCTGAACATTGTTTTCCTGACTCCCTTACACACTAAATACTTAGCACAACATATACATAGTATCTTCATAACTTGCCTGCATAGATGCCTCAACTCTCAGGCCTGACACGTTTTAGTGTGGACCACATGGCAAACTCAGACGGCAACCTTGCATCCTAACAAACAGTTCGGGTACCAGAAGTCTTTCAACATGTTCTATGCAGGCAACGTCATCATGTTTCTTTGCAACAAATATACAAAGACATTTAATTTCCCTTCACACTGGATCACAAGTACTTAATTTTATCATGTGTACGTAGATGCACAGTGAGACCTGGTAGGAGCATCTCAAGTTAGCCTCGTGTCCAGTTTTGGTTCTTGCCCACAGAGGGCGTTAATGCAATACAGTTCCTGGTATTTTTCACCACATTGACACCTGGGATATCCAAATCCCCATGGACTCAAAAAGTGTCTGATTATTACAGGTCCAGGGTTTTCCCCAAAGCCCTATAGACCTGTAATTCTCGGGTTTTACATTGCAATTTAGGGCATGAAGCAGTTAAGAAACCTGTGACAGCCAACACCCTGATTACCCCATGGTTTCAGAAGTGTTAACATAACAGGTGTTCACCTGACAGAGGTATTCAGTTGTAGAGGCTTGACTGTATGAAGCAGCAAAGATCTTTTTACAACCAATCACAATGCATGTATTACATTTAATCACAATGAGCAATGGTTCACCTGTACGCGTACATTAGCACTAAATCCAAAACAAAAAACATTATGAGGGGTCAAGATTACACAATCATTTGGGAAAATAAGGATGGTTTGATTAGTTATCATTTATACAGTCATGTGCCAGTCTCAACAAACATGTCACCATTAAAATAGTACAGTAGTACCTGTAATTACAGACCCTCAGGTCAAAACAACTGGTTTTCCTTCACATGGGTGTGATTGCAAACCTGATGCGAATGATCACCTGCAGCCCCAACCAACAACCTGCAAAATACCCTACAAATGACCACCTGTTTGACAAAAAACAAAAAAAAAAAAGCACAAAACAAAAAACAAACAACTTAACAAGAGGCCCATGTGCCTAATGCTCTGCTAGCACTGTGGCTATATTGCACCTACATCTTCATTTTAAAGTTGTCAGTCCTCAAGTGGCTTCTGAATATGTAAAGCTTATTTTATGCAATTCTGTGATGGATATTGTTGTATGTGACAAGACCACAATGAATCAGTTCTTAACTTTATGTCCTCAGTGACCTTGGGACAGAAGATCAAAGTCACCCAGATGATGTATTATAAAAAAAATCAAATGGTATACATTTATAATGCATACATGTACATCTTCAATCATCACAGCCTCATGCTTTCTGATGTTAATGAATTATACTTGTCTCAAAACATTACACAATTCCTGATATTTTCTGTTGACTTCAGGTGGTGCCACCAGTATCACAATATTTCAACATTATTGCCTTTCAAACATTCTCACCACATTTCATCGAGTTCCATAACAAATTAAGGACCATAACAATGTCGATAAGATTTTTTCAGTTTTATTCCATCAACGACCTTTGAAAAGTAGGCTAAAGGTCATTCATCAAGTATAAAATATCAATACAAATGTACAATGCATATTTTGTATCAATTTAGTTGTCCTAGCTTACTTATATCTACATTTTGCGCTTCTTAATTATCAATGACATATGCAATTTGTATTTTGACCTTCAAAAATAGGTCAAGGTAATCCAAATTTCACAAAAGTTGACCATTGAGCCAATGCAGACATGGTGTATGTTTCAAAGCTCCATCTTTATACATACACGTAAGATCATAATACTGAATTTTACGTGGTCTTTACACAGGTATAATCCTAGTTCCATTGAAAACCACCAGTAGCCCCACCACAACTCCATGTTTAATCAACTTTTTTCTAGGTATAATATTCCGGTTATGGTAAATTGTATATGTGGTAACATGTATGTAAAGATAAAGTGAACATCACAAGAATATCATCTCCTGAAATGTATTCCCTCAGTGACTTTGAGAAAATAAGTCAAGGTCATCCATATTATGTAATATTGTACTTTCAGACATGAGACACATATGCAGTGATACTTGATTAAGTTAGCCTGATTATTTCCCATGATAATGAATTTCATAGCTCTGAATACATCTTGATTCATATTTTCCATTCACCTGTAGGTGGTGCCACCAGTACTATTCAGATTCTACAGATTACAGGGGTCACATTAAGCTTGCGTCCTGCGTCATAGATGCAAAAAATAAAGAAATGACGCCTGTAAATTAATAAAACATTGTCATTTTGCATCTCTGTGGACGCACGCAAAAAAATGCGGAGCATTTTTGAAAGATACAACTGCAAAAATTACCCCAAGCGGTCGCGGTGTTTTGTATCGACCATTAACAATCCCATGATTATTTATTATACTGATGGAATCCTCTGATGTTCGTCTTTCTCTGTAACAAGCTCTCTTATTTGCTAAGAAAAAATATTCCTGGGGTATCCCTCCAAAAATTTGCCACAACGGGAACGAATGAACGTCACTCCACCTCATTATAAATGCTGAAAGCACTTCCAGGCTCCTCATTGGGTGGATTTGATCACGTGCCGCTCACTGTCCAATCAAAATCATTGTTCCCCATGTGCTTGTCTCATGTCCGCAATGTTGGGAAGGTACAAGTCGTATTACGCAAAGATTATTGGACTAAGATGTTAAATTTTCAAATCATATTTTCACCAAGAAGACTTTCATTGCAAAAAATCTAGACCCAGATAAAGGCACGAGTGAAAATTCATTACGGACGGCAAGGAAAATACGCAGATTAGTCATCGCAAGGTTACACGTGGACGAAGCGAAATTTTGCATTAGACGGCCTGACAGTGTAACTATAACAGGATGTTGTTCATCACTGTCTCCGATGGGTCACGTGGTTATTGGTGTTTTTTAAAACAAAATTTGTTGTTTTGATTTCATTGAAATGTTTGAATGGAACAAATCTGTATGACAGAACAAAATAGGAATTCAAAATGGATAGCGGAAAACCATGCCTGGTTGCATGCCCGTGACAGGCTGTGTCCACTCGCTTGTGTGTTGCACGGCTTGTAGGCCTACCGTGTTGCTTGGTGAAAAAAGTGACCGCACTTAACATCAGACTCTTAACACCGCCTACGGTATCAAATTTTTAAGGTATATTGAAGTAGAAAGTGCACAGAAATATAAATCATATAATTTCTGACAATTTCATCACGTGGAATCAATCGCAAAAATAACAGAGCCCAGGCATGTTCAATCACGCATGCCGTTTGTTGTGCAAGCGAGTTAAAAAACTGTCCGGTGTCACACGGTGTACAACACCAGATACTGGCACAGTGGCAGCGTGCTAGGGGTTAAGCCCCATTCACAACCATTTTTTGGTAGACCAGGGATGTGCTATAGACTTAGTCGTAATAGCAGGTTCCTGGGTAGATTGAATCCATCCTTGGTACCGTCAACAACTTTTAGACCCTTTTACATCAAGTGGGCATATTAGTAACTTTTTATTCAATCTTAAATTTAATAATAATGAGTTACCTACGTGAGCATACAGACCCTATGTTATGTTCATTTCTAGGCTTAAGTTACCTGCATGTTTTATTTATTTATCATTGTGATATATGTTAATGATACCAAATAAAATCAATTAACAAATTACATAAAATGAAGTCCAGTTTGCACAATTTCAGACTGGACCCATCGATTCAGTTCATGGACGCACTATTTTTCCTGAAAATGGAGAAAGATGGGTCCAACGGACTTATACTGAAAAATCCTTAATGTGACCCCTGATATTAGCCTCCCAAACATTTCCGTCTGTTTCATAAAGATCCATAACAAATCAAGGACACCAGAGTGCTTTCAAATTGGCCTGTGTGTTACATGATCCTGTAGGTGGCACCACCAATAACAAAAGGAACCTACATTTTCATACATAGAACATGTCCAGACAAAATTCAAGAGGCTTACTTTACAATTGATGATACTATATGTTAACAAATTATTTACGGACAGACGGATGGAATGATGGCCAGCAGGACATAAGTGATCACATAAGCTCTGAAACTTGTGGTCAGCGCAGCTAAAAAGTGGTCATACTAATCAAAGGTAAGCAAGTTGTAAGCTAATTCCAAGAAAAGCTGGCCAACATGTGCCGTTATTTTGCAGTAAAGTCAACTCAAACACAGCATTTTATTTCAACTTGTCTGGAGGGTTAGCTTGGACTGGGGAAATAGCATAGCTGCATAGCCATAGTTGTGTGGTGCTTCTTATAAACCATGACATAATATTCTGTAGGTTCCAGGTGTCCATTCTCCGAGTTACCAGGGCAAACAGTCATTCAAGTATTTTTAAAGCATGACTTACTATCTTAACTTTAATCCACCCAATCAGTTGTGTCTGAAGCAATTTTCATAGTTAGTTACAAATCCAAATGCAACACAATACTCTGGCAAATCATGCATGTATTGGTGAGTGCCTTTTGAACATTGCGCGATGCATTGTGGGACAGTTGCACAAATAAATGTTTGATTTGATTTGGCTACCAAAGTGAATCATAGCCACGTGTTTTCAGCACTGTTTGCAATGTGCATGCATGAAAGCGAAAAAGGTGGGCTGAACATAATCAAATCTAAGTTTGCACATGACTGTATTCGATCTCAAAATGCTTGGCACATGGTCTTAAACTGTTTGTTGATAACTGTGGGTACATTTATTTTCAATGGTATTAATTTTCACTGTTTTTGCATTTTGGACCTTTCACTTAGACATTAAATTCACTATTTTATTCATTTTTCCTATAAAGGCCATTTTGAAGACCTTTTTCACCGTGATCTTGTGACAGTTTTTGAAACGAAGACAAAATTGTGAATTATCATTGCATTTCCCATTGACTTACATAGTAATCAAAAGGAATGCATACATAACCGACAAGTACCAAAAAATTGTTTAAAACCAAGAATCCTGAGTATCATAACCTAGTGAAACACTTCATTTCACCCTCTCCCAAGCTAAAATTCCACCAAGTTTCAGGACAATCTGAGTTTTTGGAGAAGTCAATACCAAAAACACAAAAATTCGGGGGCAAAAAAAAAAAAAATTGTGCCACCTGTTGAACAACTAAGGTCTATAGATCCCCAGAAGTGTGGTGTGCCTGTGCAATTTCTAAGCAACTGACCATGTGATTTTGGAGAAGTAGATTTTCTCAAGATTTGGGGGACAGGTCATCATTAAAATTTTAAAATCACTAAACCTATTCAGCATACGCGGTACAGACACATCCAAGCTACATCCCCATCAAGTTTCAACCAGATCTGACCAACAGTTTTTTGAGAAGAAGTTTAAAATGTAATTGCAAACGGACGACACAGACAGGTGGATGATGGATCACCACCCATCAGCTCAGCTGACTGACAAGTCAGCTGAGCTTAAAAAGATTGAAGGAAAAAAACGCCCCACCTGTCTGCCTGAATGTGAACAAAAGTTTTCCCCAGGTGGTGGTGGTGGTGGTAGTGGTGGTGGTGGTGGTGATGATGATGATGATGATGATGATGATGATGATGATGATGATGATGATGATGATGATGATGATGATGATGATGATGATGATGATGATGATGATGATGATGATGATGATGATGATGATGATTGCATGATATGATTAAGCAATAAGACACTTTAATTGTCTGGATCTTACAATCCTTGCTTTTGTGTATTGGGTTGAAACTTATGTACTGTAGGAATATTGCTCATCCAGTGATATTGTAAAGATGTGTATCTCCGTCTACCTTCAATGGTTTCCCAGATATTTGATAATCTCAGTCTGAGTTAGCATTTTGAACAAAAAAAGAAAATAACGGGGAGGGAGGGAAGAGACAGAAAATACTGAATAAATCAAGAAACAAAAGAAAATGATCTGCCTTGTCCGTGCATACGTGTCAACCACCTACATGTAAAGTTAACAGCAAGTGGGCATGTCAAATCCTACACTTTATGCTTTAACATCACCACAACCATCATAATGAAACCTGACATAAACTGAGCCTGAGGCACATTATGGCTGAAATACATATATGGCATGACAGGGACACCTTTCTGTACAGGTCCTGACAGCACTTGACTCTAGCTGACCAGTCTTACTAGCAGCGGCACCTGTTTCTTAACCAGTATCACTATCATGTATTAGAGGTACAGGTCTGCGACTGACCCCCTGCACACAAGGGTCTGACATTTCACTGAGCTGCAATGTAAGTCATTTAATTCATATAAGCAGATCGGTTTTGTTTGAACCATACCAAACAAGATTATCATCAAATTCTTTACACTTTGTTTCACTCCCTTTCACTGCTTTGGAGAACTAGCGGCTTAAAATATTTTGAGGTACATGTACATGCATAGACATTTTTAAATCTCAAAGGGGGGAGAGGGGGTGTTCTTCCTCATTATTTTCAGTCACTATATGTTTTGTGTTATGCTAATCTTCAACCAATCAGGCAGCTCAGTACAACACTTACCCAGGGATGAGAACAAAGTTTGTATATCAATCATCAGAGGGGATATGTCCGAGACTAATCTTGCTTTAATAATAATGATACTTTGTATATTTATTGGCATTAAAATATGAATTCATCACCAAAGACTTAGCAGATTTGGAGGTGAATAAGTGACTGGCCACACTGAGAAACCAGGTATCTTCAGATACATGTCAGACATAAGCTTTGGCAGGAGAACTGAACCCCTTTCTTGGAAACAGTTCAATCAACCCTCTGTATCTTTTGGTATCCCGAATTTTGTGGCATGGTCAAGTTGTTTGTAACTTTTGCACTTTTTCCACAATCCAAGCTACCTTCACATGCACATCCAGAAAGGAAATGGAAAAGTTTGACCTATGACCTACCAAGGTATTCCCCTGGGCTCCCGGGCCTACCAATACTCTGAACTCCTTGATGCTGTAAATTCTTAATGATATATAGCGATAAATGGAGCCTCAGATGGCGACACCATCCTTGTTTCACTCTTCTGTCAAAAAACATGAATTGATGCCATTTTCACCACGATGCCACAGGGCTCAAACTAGGACCCTTTTTGGTCAGTTGAAATACTGAGGAGTGCTGAGAAAAATTGCGAGTTGACCAGGTAAGAGGTAACACATCCTGTAGCCTCTTTTTGCACCTTCTTGAACCACACGGTCAGAAAAAAAATATGGGGAAAGTTTTGAATTAACTCTTGAACCCATTTAGCAATTATATATATGCAAATTGTTTGGGTTTCTTTCAAAGTTCAGTGTCTTCAGGGAAAAACTGATGCGTTAGCTTTACATATTTTGCTGTAGTATACTAGAGGTGTTGTCACAAGGCGAGGACACAGACACATGGTGAGGAAAAGTAGCAAATAGGCTACATAAAAGAAATGAGATGTCTGTGTCTGAGGTGACCATCAACGTCCACCCAACTTTTTAACTGATACAAGCTGTTTTTGTATTTTTTCTTACGTTTTATATCTTACTTAAGAAAGAAAACTGATAGATTAGCTCAGCGTATTTTGTCTTGACATAATACAAAAGTGAGCCAAAGTTGCAGATGAATGAACACATCAGTGGTGTCAATGTAGTGTCAGTGCTCATCATGATCAATAAAACAAATAAATAAAAGTTCCTAAACTTTTTTTTCATTGAAAGAAAACGGCACATTATTTTATTTCTGAAGTTAGCCTATGTGTTGTATGCTTAACTTGCAAATCCAAATCTGTTTGTAACTCTCAGGACATGATGAGAGAACGGAGAGGTGACATGTGCCTGTATACATGCATTCCCAGTGCTGAGGCTATCCATAAAAGTTCTCTTTCATGCACTCCTGCCAGGTCATGCAAAACTGCTTCTGGCCAATCAATTTTTTCCCCATTTTGGGTCTCATTGTTTTTTGTTTTTTCTTTTCTTGGCTAACTACCAAGGTAACAATGAACATAGTTAAAGCCACGGTAAGTTCAGTGTCCACATTTGAACAGTGATCATATTTTGAAAACAGGAGACATGAAAACTAGTATGCAAAAAATGTTATATGTGACAAGTGGTTGGTGGCTGTGAAAATAATATTTTACATTTTTAAAGTCAAATTTCCTGAATATCATGCAAGGTTCCATGCAGATTTTTATATTTTGTGGTCCAACGGTATACATAAAAGTGTTACGGACAGCTAAGACACACACACACAAAAATCCCAATGTGACTGATCATAGGTCAAAATGTATTTGCATTAGGAAAACAAATCATATAAATGTGTGTACAATCGAAAGTTGACCCCAAACCATTGACCTCATAAATGTTGATAGAAGTCATTAATTGTTTATGATAAAATCATAATTACACTTGCATTTTAATCGTGACATATTGGCAACAAAACGCGATGAGGCAACTTTTTGAGCTTTACTTAATTTTTCTGTTATCCATCCTCAAAGTTTGACATTTCAATTATCCCTTTGATTGCCAGGATGTTCATTTTCTTCTTTCCATAGGAACAGAAAGAGGCGAAATTTTGAAAATCACTGAATCGGTTCTGCAGTTCACACATTACAAAAAGAAAGGCTGTGTTTTTTCTTCAACAGCTTGTAGACTTTTTGCAGGATAGATCGACGTCTCTAGTTGAAATTAAATTCTAAAGCTTTATGACTGTGTCACTTCACAAGGACCCAGATTTGCCTCCATGGCCATGGACTAGTTGACAGTTTGTTTCCATTTTCATGCTGTAAAGACCATGTTTGTCATATCGATCAGACAAATATGCTAACTCACCTGCTTTTTACCTCAGAGACACTGGTAATGGAAGTTTTAAATAACATTAATTAACATTCTTGGGATTAATATATCCAATGATCTTTCACCTAAATCCCGCATAGAAGTTCCTAGTAATAATTAATTGCAGGTGGTCTTTTTATAATTTATCAGAAGTTGGTTTAAAATTTCATGGGCTTGTCCCTATGACTATTTTAATCTTATTTATGGAAAACTGCCTGTTTTCTTGCATTGGTTTACGGTTGTGACATACTGCCACTTCAGGGTACCCAGCTCGAGCAACTAGACTCTTTTCAAGGTAGGTCATTAAAACAATGTTGAAGCTTGGGTAAAAAAATCCTGCCAATCTAGGTTACTTCAGGCAATGAATATCCAGCCAGTTTCACATGTTCTACAAGAATGGAAGATTTCGTCCTTTTTGCCCATTTTTTAGTTTTTATGGTCCTGGCTGCGAACGTTCCACTCACTTTATAGTTCAATATTATATTATATATGAGGACTTTCTTTATTCATGGGTACCTTACGCGAGCAGGCTGTCTTCTGGCTTTTCCCCTTGAGGGGTATGTCATTTTTTCACTATACTAAACCATTTTATGTTGAACCTGAAGACGTACAGTGGATTCTATTCAAGCCTTACTTTGTTATGAAAATTGTCTTAAATTTTATAGCGATGAACACTTCCTTGTGCCACTGCTTATTCATGCCTTTTAAGCAGCCTGTAGGATTCTGGCCAGATGTGTAGTTGTTCGGGTTGGGTGCGTGGGGCAGGCCTTGTCACCCATTTATTGGCTGTGGATGGCTGGGTCTTGCTTCCATGGGGCAGCCTACAGCCGCTCGCAGCCGGCGGACTGGTTGCGGATCCAGCCCTCTGCCCTCAGCTCTTCATCCTATTCTCAACAATAGTGTTTTACTGCATGTACTCCTATCTGTAGGACTTTCAGCTTGTCATTATTTTGTAATTATTTTCTCAATGAGTCTCATTTCTCTTTTCAACCTGAGTTTCGTATCGCTATTTCGTTTTCTCTTGTGTTCAAGTTTAAGCTTATTTCAATGTACTTGCACTTTTATTTCCTCATCCTTGGAGGTTCAATAAAATATCATTATGTATATGGGTATTGTTATTTTTTTTCAGAACAGCATCATAAGTCAAGTTTTACTAGTGATGCTGTTCTGAAAAAAAAAATGAAGCTCACAGGTTGTATGGACTCTGAGAAGACCATGAAAATGCCTTCTCAGACACAGTCAGAAATCTTGGATTGGGGCTTCTCTACAGTGTAGATACATCCTTTTGACTCCAGGAACTATCTACTTTACATGTGCTGGTGAATAAATAATTGTATTTCAATGAGTTAACAATGTGTTTGTCTCTTTGTTGTTTGAAAATGAAAAAAAAAAGCAGTTATGAGTATACTCTAACAGAATAATAAGTGTGCTGAGTGGTGGTGAAAAATTAGTGAAATTTAGTAGAAGTAAAAACTGCACAACTGTGGTGAAAAAAAGCCAAAAATTGGAAATCTTTTAAAAAGTTTAAAAATGTATTTGAAGCTTGTTAACAAAAAATATCTATCATGACTAGCAATGAGGAACAGCCAGCTTAGGCTAAGCAAGGTTCAGTATCAGTGGTAATATTGCAGCAGCCAGTATAACATGATGTAGTTTAAAACAAGAAAGATTTCTGCTCCAAGGTTTCACACATGGATATGTACAGAGGCTCCCTCCTCGGCGGGAGATCTCCCGCTTTTTTGTACCCTTTTTACAAAGTCTCACGCTTTTTATAAAATGTCTCCCACTTTGTGTAAAATTAACGAAAAGTAGCATTATTCCATTGGTTGCTGTAAAGTACTGTTTTGCTGTGTTGTACTACATACGTCCAGAATATGTCTATGATGGTGCCCAAAATGGTTGGAAATGAGAGTGCAAATTTTAAATTTTTCCTCGGGGAGCATGCCTCCCCCCAAGCTATGCTTGATGCCTTTGGTGCTTGCCCTCTCGCTTTTCGGTACCTGCATGAGGGAGATCTCCCACTTTTAACATTGGGCTTGGAGGCTCCATTGTATCTAGTAATTTATTAAAACCAGGTAATATCTAGCACTTTTAAAGTCTAAATTAAAACCAGCATGAACTGTCTTCCAGTACTGCTCAGTGAAGTGTCGCATCCTTCAGCATGGAGAACAGTCCCAGGCGCCGCTGACACTGCGGCGACTCCCGTGAGCGACGGCAGTCCAGCGCAACCTGAACCCGTGCCTTTCCGCCAAGATCGGTAGGGCCGATCGGTGATCCCTCAAAAATCATCCTATTAATTACGCCTACAAATCATCCGACTTTGCTTCTTTTTTATATGTGAAGGTCTGCATTTCTACTTCGCATTCGCAAACATAATATGGTAGCCTTTTGCCTGGGTTACATATAAAATACCTCTATCTCTGCATTCGTCTCGCCGGGAACATCCACGTCCAATGAATGAATGTCAGAATGACATGAAAATTCAATTGATGTCAACATTGTCCGTTGTCACAAAAAGCATATGAATACCTAGCTCCGTTGAACAAGACAGAGGACAGAAGCTGGTTTCTTGTAAATTCTAAACCAGTAAAGCTGATTTCACAGTGAACGATCATTTGACTCACCTTTGTTACACCATAAAATCGTTTGTCTTTGATCCCATACTCTCCTCATTCTGTGCTTACCGCCATGTTACCAAAACACTTAATTTCTACCCACAATTCCGTGACGTTTCCGTATAATTTACTATTCGCCACTAGATGTCACTGCCAACCAGCATTTTAAGTGAGAAACAAGAGGGAAATGCATCCTGAGATCTTTAAATTGGAAAGAAACGAAATTTCATTATTATTTGCACAATATTATATGTATGTATATATATATATATATATATATATATATATATATATATATATATATATATATATATATATATATATATATATATATATATATATAAATTGAACCCATCGGTTGACATTACAAAAGTTATGGTTCCCAGAGCCTAGGCAGAGGAGCAAGAAACCGCTCCAGCCAATGTACAATATTCTGTGGGTTTAACAAGTCGAGAGAGAGAGAGAGAGAGAGAGAGAGAGAGAGAGAGAGAGATATTTTGGAAACTTATTATGCCCAATAGATACAGAATACATTGAGGTTATATGTTTTATATATATATATATATATATATATATATATATATATATATATATATATATATATATATATATATATATATATATATATATACATATATATATATAACTTTCTAACTTTGTGTTGGGTAATAGTTTAAAAGAATGTTCATGGATTTATTTCGGATGGATTGCAATTTGTAAAGATTTACATACGATGTTTTCCCTACATTTCAATGTCATATATTCTAGCATAAATATATAATATGCTGGCGCATTAGTGTATGGTACACATGTCATTTTACAAATTCTGTTATGAAAATCAGTTATTGTGTTTTGTTGTACAGATGCTAAAACGTGATTTATTAATATTCATGGTCACCTTATTCAACCACAACCACTTGTGTTGGTTTTTATTATATGTTCTCCTTCATTTTGAGCTCTTTTCAAGTTCCATCTGAATGAATATATCAGAACATGTAGTTGCAAACAGACGTATGCAGTTTTCTCTTTAAAACTTGTGTCTTTTGTATAAATTAAGAATAATGATGGGCCGAGAATATTTCTTTGGAGCACTCCACATGACATAGAAGAAATGCCCTGTTTTGTTCCGTATACAGATACACATGGCTTCCTGTCTCTTAAATACCTATCGAACTTCTCAGGGATTTTTCTTTTTTTTTCCCCGCTGGTTTTCATTCTGTTTAAAAAAAAGTCACGTGGTATTCTGTATCAAAATCTGTTGCAGTACATACAATATACATGCACATTTACGTACGCATGCCTAAGTTATATCTGAAGTTAAATGGTATTTTCTCCATGAGCAACGTAAGTTCTATCTTTCCTTTATGATTAAATGATTAACAATTAGATTGCCGGAATATCTCAGACATTTCATAATAATATCTGCTTCTGAAATTCATAATTACAACACAAGAAACCAATTAAAATATGTAGAGAAAGAACATATCGATTAGTAACCAAAAGGAAATGATTGTGTCAGACATGAAATTGTAAAGACCCTGAATAATACTGCAGATAAGGTGTTGAATAAAGTCTAAATCCCGCACAATAGAACAAGGTTTGATCAGTATGCTAAACAATATTGTATAAACAACTATATTGTCACCTGCATTTATTAAAATCCAATCCCACAAAATAAGTATATATATATAATAAATGCCTACATCCATTGTGTATCAAAACATTTCAGTATGGTCATTCTCGACCCAATAATGATCTTACTGTGAGCATAGACCTTATAACCCCAAACTTTGACGATTCCATAAAACCTATTTGACAATACTGCATTATAAAATTATGTGCTCTTTTGTTATATGACTGTACAGTATCAGCACTTATTGACACATGGTGCCAGAGTTCGATATCCCATAACTTCATCAAAAATTAACATATCATCATTTTCGCAGGCTTTTATCGCCTTTGTTCAGATTACATTCTAGTACAATTTCGTACAATTCTGTTATGCCTTTCTAGAAAAAAAGAGAAAAATAGCCTTAACCGCAAAAAATAGAAAGCGCAGCGCTTCCTGGTGGCCAGAATGTGAACTACGTGATCCCAGGCAACCCTGTGTGCAATATCAAAGACCATGTAGTCATTGAGATGTTTTAAACCTTCTAAAGATAAGTAAATAAATAAATAAATAAGTAAGTAAATAAATAAATAAATAAATAAATAAATAAATAAATAAATAAATAAATAAATAGATAAATAAATAAATAAATAAAATAAATTATTAAATCATCATTATTATCATTTCATTTGCAAGCTTGATGAAGGACCACTTAGGGAACATCAACCTGCAAAATTAAACAGATCAACGCAATAGTCTTTGCGAAAAATTCCAGGTGTAAAACGTCTAAAAGACAAATGGATGACCGACCCAAACAGATTTCATAAGCTCGGCTGACCGACAAGGGGGATTTCCACTAAGTTTGAAGTGGACTTGGCAAATGACTCGGACAATACCGCAATACGTGTTCTGTACTGCTGCAAATGAATAGATAGATAGATAGATAGATAGATAGATAGATAGATAGATAGATAGATAGATAGATAGATAGATAGATAGATAGATAGATAGATAGATAGATAGATAGACAAACAAACAAGCACACACACACATACATACATACATACATACATACATACATACATACATACATACATACATACATACATACATACATACATACACAAACAAACAAACATATAAATAAATTGCATCATCGCCTCCTTCACAAAGCTGGCTCAAGCCCACCCGGGAGATATCTGTGTGTGAAATCAAAGCATTTGCCAAAACCTATTTGACAATGTTACAACATATGCACTGCATTGCAACATGCATGCACAGTAGCAGAACTTACCAACACATGGTACCAAATTGCGTTATCCTTAACTTCGTCAAAAATTTACATATCCAAATCATTTTTGCAAACTTTCATTGCCTTCAGTTAGATTATAGTCTGATGAAATTTCACCCAATTCTGCTATGTCGTTCTGGAGAAGTTGATAATAGCCTTAACGGCATGGTGCACCTACTCCCCATAATACGAATATTTCACATTATTTCAGAAGCCTTTGATACAACTTTTCAAAAGTAGTACAATGTCTGAAAGCTAACGTCCAGTCAAGCATGATTTTGATCCTGAACTTTAGTTTCCATGCATCATTCATAATGTGAAGTAATTAAACTTTGATTAAAATTCCCAAATTTCACATTAAAAAGTACCAGCTTCAGAGTTGCAAGTATATTCTGATTTATCATATAAATAAATAAATAAATAAATAAATAAATAAATAAATAAATAAATAAATAAATAAATAAATAAATATTAATATGTATATATATACATATATGTATATATATGTATATATATATGTATATATATGTATATATACGTATACATATATGCATATATACATATATATAAGCCTAATGAAAACCGTATCTTAAAATTTTCAATGATTTTTAATATTTCATCAAAAGTTCAAGATAGTGTTTAATAGAGAGACACACCCTTTTAAGAATATTTCATAAAGAAATAAACTCTACATGGGTTATTGTTCGACCTATTTTTTCTTTTTCTTCTTGTCCTGACTTGAGCTAGACAGTTACAATTTAAATTTTAGACAAATGTAAAGGATCTGTGCAATGCATAGGATCAATCAGAGTATCTACTTGCTGATAATATATAGCTTATATAGGTTTACTTGAAAAAAAACATACAGGCATGATAGTTTGGAACAAAGTAGCATTTCACCCCAAGAGTGGTATAAAGGTGGACCATGCCCTTAACACACACAAAAAAGTGAAGAAAGTGAGTAAATTGCAGGGCGAGTGGTGGTCAAAATGTGAACAAGGTGTCCCCGTATGCAATGTCAAAACAATTGACCAAGTACTTCTTGAGAAGATCAAATTTTCCAAAAATACATTAAACAAGAAGCCCATGGGTCTAACCCTTTGTTGACATACAATCTGATCACCATCACAAAAAACTCACTTCCTGAAATGCATTCCCTCTATGACCTGAGAAATTAGACAAGGTAGTGCATATTATGTAATATCAAGCTTCCACAAGCTACACATGTCAAAAACAAAAACATAAATAAACTAGAAAAGTGTCCAAAGCCCCCCCCCCCCCCCCCGTCATTGCCCCCATCAGCATCGGAAAGAATATGGCATGTAACTGGTGTAAGACCTAAAACACTTTATGAGATACACGCGACGCAAATGTGACAAGTGTAACATCGAATCAACATTTTCCCCAGGTTAATTAATGATTAATTAACACAATATAATTAATGCAATGGAAAAACAAAACCCCAGGTGCACACCTTCATATATTGATAGATGTTTCCACAAAGTTTCATGGTTGAACCTCAAATACTTTTTGAGATATATGCGACACTAATGTGACAAGTCTAACGCCGAATCAACATTTTCCCCAAGTTAATCAATGATTGATTAACATAAGATAATTAATCCAAGGGAGAAACGAAACCCCAGGTGCACACTTTGATATATTTAAAGATGTTTCCACAAAGTTTCATGGTCGTACCTCAAATGCTTTTGGAAATATGCGCAACACAAATATGACTATTTTAATATCGGACGGACGAACCAACGAACGGACGGGAGGACGGACTGACGGACAAGGGCAAATATATGTACCCCCATGGGGGCATAGCCCCCGCCCCACTAAAATGCACTCCCCCCGACCTTGAGAAATGAGGTGTGGGTCATCGTATTATGCAATATCAAGCGTTTACATATGACGCACATTTGGGGGATATTTGGTGTCCTTAGCCTCCTCCTTTCTCAACATACTGAATTTTGTGTCCTTTACTTAGTGATAATGTCCTTGAAAATGGGTCCATAATATCATCCAAATTTCACCTAACGTGATCATTGGCCTAATGCATATTTGGTGTAAATTTTGCAGTTCTGTCTTAATTTAATGTTACAATAATCAATTTAGTGTGTTTTTGACACCTATGACGTTAGTTCCAATAACTTCTACCTGTGGCACAACTATGACCCCACAGATCATAAACTTTTACCTGAGTAATGTTCTTGTAATGGTATATGGTTATGTGTAAAATTTATATGTAATGACAATCAGAGGCAACCATTTCCTGTAATATGTTGCCACAGTGACCTTCAGAGAGTAGATCAACCTCATCCATATTATGTAATAATCAACTTCCATATATGATGCACATTTGATGTACATTTTGGGAAACTATCCTTCTCATTTTTCAAGTTAATAAATTATATGATTTTTACGAAATAATAACGCATGTTTCCCATCAACCCAGAGGTGGCACCCCTGTAGCTGTTCAAGTTTGGCATTATAGCCTCCAGAATATTTCAACCAAATTCCACAAGGATCCATTGAAAATCAAATACACCAGAGCATTTTTATCATTATTATTTTGCTTTTTAACTTTTGGCTCCAGTATTAACTAATCCACCAGGTGGCACCACCAGTAACGAAAAGAACCTGGATCATTATTCATACAGTAAGTCAAAAAATTTCGAGAGGCTAACTTAAAAATCGCGGGTGCCATCTTGTTGTTTACGGATGGAGGGATAGACAGACGGAATGACTGAAGAATATGTGGCCTATGGTCAGCAGAGCTAAACATATAAACAGAAACACCTCTAACAAACGTTGAAAATAAATCTATATTTGAATTTTTGCAATCAGTCATATGAAATGTTCGCACATTTGAAAGTTTTTAAGGTTTCAATAATCACGCAACCCCTAAAATAGGATGCTAGCATTAAGATTCAAAGATGCATGACATGGCATATGACGAGGCCACCAAAACAAAAACAAAAACAAAAAAGGACAAAACAAAAACAAAAAATAAAGCAAAAACAAAAACAAACAAACAAAAACAAATACGGAAAAAACCCAATCACTACCCCCCAACCAAACCCAAACACGCACACATCCCTATGTACATAAATATGACAAGAAACTTTCATAGCGATCTTCAGAAAAAGGTCGTCTAAGGTGTTGCTGACATTTGTTGTATGCAGATTAAATACAAGAATAACGTAAACTGTAAAAATTGATGCCAACAGAAAGAATTGAAGATGAGATAACAGACGATGAGCCTGAGGTCACCCACAATTTGCAAACATACAGACAGAATCATCTCAAGCAAAAGTTGAAAAGAAACCTACATGTGAATTCTTGTAATAAGGTCAATGACCGGGCATTTTGATTGTTGATCAAGTTCAAGAACCATGCCAACTTTTAACATTGATACCAACAAAAGGATTTAAAGGCGAGATAGGAGACGATGAGATCAGAAAAATATTGTTTGAAAAAGAGCGTCTCAAATTACATGAATTTGAGAAGAGAGCTACATGGGAATCTTTGGAATGATGTGTTCCTGACAATGATGTGCATATTAAGTACAAGAATACCGTAAAATGAAAAATTGATGCCTCCAGGAAAAATTGAAGATGACACATCAGATGACCAGGCCACAGAAATTACAAAACACACACACACACACACACACACACACACACACACACACACACACACACACACACACACACACACACACACACACACACACACACACACACCAAAAAAAAAAAAAAAACAAAAACAAAAACAAAAACAAAAAAAACACCACCACCCCCAAACGTCCCTACAATTAACCGAAAAAATGGCTGGTGATATAGCAGAAGATAAGGCCACATAAAGGTTTCATATGCAGGCTTAAAGTTGTTGTATTGTTTTGGAACAATAGCCTAATTATCCTGAGAATCAGAAGCTGTGTTCCTTTATCTTTAACACTTCTTGTGTTTGTTAGGCGAGTGGAAGTCGATTTTGTAAGTGTTTGTAGTATGGAATTTCTATTTTCTACGTCTTCTGTCTGTCTGTTTATTAAAAGTGAGTTTTGTGGGCCTTGAGTGTATTAAGTAGTTTAGTGTTCAATAGTGAACCAACCATATATATATATATATATATATATATATATATATATATATATATATATATATATATATATATATATATATATATATATATTGTACTGATGCTCTTCCCAGGAAAATGAATCTTGTTTCAGATTAACCATGTCGCCACTTTCCCGGCCTCGACTGATAGCCAGTAAGCTGAGCTGAAAGTCCTCTCAGTAACTTGAAGGCGCTACAAAGGCAATCAGTCGCCATCACGAATAAGCTTGTCCTGGAATTTAAGACTGCCAAACATGCTTGATGGTTTCCCGCTGATACTCCGTCTCACTTGACTGTAGAAGCCTCGAATTTTCAAAATTTTGAACCGAACGTGTAAATATTTATTAAATCGGTGCATAGGTGTAGACATATAGAGAGTGACTGGATTAGCTGTATGGCGTAGAGATATTGGATCATGTTTTTCCCCAGAGCTAAACGGAAGATGTCGCACTTTTGCTCCTGTTTGATAATTAAAAATAAGATCACAAAAAATGATAGAAATTAAGATATATCTCAATCATCACTGCAGAAGAAACCTACATTAGCTCTTTTTGGAAAAGGTCATTTTAAACTTTTTTTTCCCCTTTCTGGAACAATCTTTTGTACTGCACGCAATTAAGAATTTGACGTCCTTTTATTGATCGGTGGGTGTTTACTTTTTGACGGTGGATTTTTTTTTCATGACGTCGCATTATTAAAAAGTGAACTTGCAATTGATATTTGATTCGCAGGCTTTTTGGCTCTTTATTTACAAGAACTTCTCCGATTTTTGATTAGTGGGAGGAACCAAGTTCGCGTGGCTACATGTTTCGGTTGCCAATGGGAACAACAACACATCGCTTGCGTGTGAGACTATCGTATTCATAATAAAAAAAAAAATGAACGTCAAAATTTTTCCGAATTTCTAATGCTAAAGAAAACACCAAATGTAAATATTAAAGCATGAAATAGTGTTCCTTGACCACATTGCGTAAAATTACGGTTGTGTATCCAATTGCATAAACTTTGCATTGATCATGCTTCGTGTCAAACCATGAATCGTCGAAGGAGATCCTTTGGCGATCCATGGTAACAGGCCAGTAGTCTTGGCATGCCATGGCGTGCAGCGGTAAGCATTATCGCCTGGCAATGGCATTGCCTGGCGATAAAATTCGATGGCATGCGTTCTTTAATCTACCGCATATAAGGTTAGGATGGACCTGGTCATGGACTCTAAATCCATGTCAAATAGCTTACTCAGTTCACCTCGACAAACACAATTAGGTCCATATGTTTTGTAACGTTGCAGGAGTCCACCGAACGACCACTATTTGTAACTTCAAATTGATTGAAAAAAGTGTTGCAGAACGTGGTCGTGGGTTACTAAGGTTAATTTTACCACCAGACAAACGCTCAGTGATTCTATTCTATCCTCTTGATTTAGGTTTATTTTGATAAATGTTACTCTGAAAGACAAATCGACCAACTCAGAACAAATGAGACCATAACATAAAACTTGAAAAAAAGTATCACAACCAATACGTTCAATATTACTTTCCAGGAACAGATGATAAAATTAAAATCGTCAATTCTCTTATAGATTTTAACAACAAATATAGTATTAGAAACACGAATGTTTAAATTGAGAAAAACGTCTTCATTATCTTCATTATAAACATTCTCCAAAGGAATATCACGGAAATTAATTTGTTGAACTATTTATTTATTTATTTATTTATTTATTTATTTATTTATTTATTTATTTATTTATTTATTTATTTATTTATTTATTTATTTATTTATTTATTTATTTATTTATTTATTTATTTATTTATTTATTTATTTATTTATTTATTTATTTATTTATTTATTTATTTATTTATTTATTTATTTATTTATTTATTTATTTATTTATTTATTTATTTATTTATTTATTTATTTATTTATTTATTTATTTATTTTACGTTTATGCAAGCAATATTGCCAGTAGTATACATCTTGCATTGAACGATACATGTTTGGTAAAGGAAAATTTACTTTTATTAATTTCTGCATGAATTCACACTCAGGCCAGGAAGATACAACTTAGATTGCAGAGGTGAGCAATTACTGCCAATGGGGATACCTGTGATTTGTGAAATACCAATGGCCTAAATTGAATAAAAGTATGATCAAAAAAGAAATTGAACTGCGTTAGAATATTTTCTATTGTATAATTATGATTTTACATTGCTTTCAATATAGTATTCCTCGGACCAAAAAAAAAAAAAAAACAGTTCTTGTAAATCTATCTAATTTATATATTTACCACTATTATCAAACATTTTAATAGTTTATTTATCAAGTACTTAATTCTTTTACATTTTTAATGTGCAAATTTGTACATGAAGTAGAAAAATTAAAACAGTTAATACTTTAAGCATTTTTAAGCAGAATTTTACAGACAAATTCCATTGAATTATTATTACTCAGCAATAATGATAATGATAAGAATTTCAGTGTGTTTGTATATTGCATTACAGTATTTACGAAAATGATCTGTAATAAATTAAACATAAACAACCTCAATGTGTAACTCTTCAGTGATACATTTTGATGCACCTGAAATGAATCATGATCTATGAGAATTTTCACGTAATTTAAGAATCCAAAACAGATTATAATTGCAAGCAGCAGCAGCAGCAGCAGCAGCAGCAGCAGCAGCAGCAGCAGCAGCAGCAGCATCATCATCATCATCATCATCATCATCATCATCATCATCATCATCATCATCATCATCATCATCATCATCATCACTATCATCATCATCATCGTGATTGTTCAGTTCAGTGTCAAAAGGTCAAGCCAAGAGTCGCCTTATGTAAAGCATATGGTACGAAACAGGTGGCTCGCCTTTTGTTCCGAACGCGCACATCACTTTACTGGATGTGGTTTCTCTGAATTATAGAATATTTTATGCATTACACTAGATAAATAGCCTTAATGATATATGTAGGGTTATTTTAAAAGTAAAACTCTCAATAGCATGCTCTTTCAGAAGCGGGTGGTAAGTTAACCTGTGCATCTTAGTCATAACGACCCGCCATCTACCGGCGGTAAGGAGAACTAGAATGAGTCCGAAGAATGAGGGAGGAGTCCGCAATGCTGCATTGCCATTGACACCCATATCAAAACGTGCGCACGAAAGCCTGCAAAACTTGGTCAATATGGTGAGTAAGGTATCTTTTCTGCATGAGTGTCACTTCTTAATGTATGCTGTATGTACTGTGGGCGTATTCAGGTAAAACTCGCACAAATCGGAACATTCTGGGGCGATTTTTTCGAGCAGGTTCCATTCATTCACAGACTGAAACCGATCGCAGTGTTATTTGATTGGACATAGAACGTAAATAAATTTGAATTTTGCCAGTTCTTGTCCCATTTGCTTCTGTTTGTATGATTATATACATACAAGCAAAAAGGATGGGTTACAAAATTATGGTTCCCCCCTCCCCCCGTACAATTATGTGTACGATTGATCTTTGTTTTTTTTTTTTTTTTGTAAGTGCGGTGGTAATTGGCAATTCAATTTGTACCTAAATGTTAGAAGCTGTGGCTTTTATGTCTCACGGTTTCAGTAAGAATAAACATTCCAATTTATAACGCCACGCAAGTACTTATAATTAAAAAAAAAAAATAGGCATTCGAAGTTTAAGTATTTGTTGTCATACTTCATGCTGAACGATAAGATCCTTCAAATAAAAAAATTAGACATTGTTGAAGGACACAAGAATCTAGCTTTACATGTACGGTTCTAAATCAAGAACTTTGGTGCAAAATGAAAGAAATTGGGTCTGTACCTCAAGACAAGTATTTTTTCTTATCGTCTGAAGCATCAAAGATAGAGGTCTATGCGTTTCAAATAATAGATAAAAAATTTTAAATTAGGAAGTTTGCTAATTTGCTTTATACAGTGGGTAATGAGTTAAAAGCAAACAAGTTTAAAACACATACGTGGGTTTTATTATTTGCGTCAAAATTATTGATAAGACATAACGGATGTAGGAGATAATTCAAATTACAAAAAATTGTGTCTAGTTTTAATCTTAATCAAAGTCATAATATTGCATGTAAATTTAAAGTTATTTTTAGCGATTTTTTATATCATGAAATATATTGTTTTATGAGTGCTTTTACAAAACATCAGAAAAGTGTGAATAAGTTTACAGCGAGATCTCGTTTTCACTTTCAACATGTCGCCACCTTCTTAATATAATCATCTCATGATTGCCAAAGCAAGAAGTAGTAAGAATGAATAAGATTCGGATCAACATTAAACAATTACAAATGTGAGAGGCAGATGGACTGCCATTAAAGTAGTAAGTGAACTTTGTCACATCTGTTTAAACTGTCTGAGTTAATATCAAGAAGACCACTTTGTATGACATCTGATACCCCTGCCATGAGTATCTGTCTATGTGTTGTGAACAGTGGACACTGCAGCAGATAATGAGTCACTGTTTCAGAACGAAAACCTCAAGCACAGAACGGGCTGTCGCCCAGGCGACGTGAATACAAATGTGCATTTAAAGCGCTAAAATCTACTCGTAAACGATTTAACAATGAATTTACTTTTCTGGGTCCATGCCGTAGGTTATCAAGCCTGGCAGGAAAGTACAGACTTTTTACTAATCGTTCGAAGAGCATTCCGAAAAGTTAATGGTAAGTTATTCCATACCCTAGTGGTAGAAAGTGCAAACGTATTCCCAAATGAGGAGGTGCGAGATGAGATCAGTGAGCGATCGTTAATATTACGCAAAAGGTAAGCAGCTCGCGTCATGTTAGGTGTCAGGATTAAAGCTTGGAGATGCGGAGGGCATAAGATACAGACAATTTTGTAGTAAAGAGCTAATTTATGGTAGTTGCATCTGACTTCCAAGCTTGGCCAACCAAGACATTGGAGTACTTTGGATGTACTGGAGGTTTTCACTATACGCCTGAAACGTAAATAGCAGTTTTATATGGCATTGATTTACATCTTTTAGAACTTCCATCAAATACAGGTGCTGCATATTCTAAGATTGGTCGAATGAATGATACGTATGTCCTTTCCAGTGCATTACATTGCAATAAATACCTAAATGATCTTATACGTCCCAAACGCGAAGCTGCTTTATTACAAATATATTTAATGTGGCTCTCCTAGGATACATTGTCAGCCAGAATGACTCCTAGATGTTTGTGTATTTTAACTCGGGACACCTGTACATCCATAAAACCAAGGGTCCGTGTTTAGTTTAGTTTTTTTTTTTTTAGCAGAAACTACCATTTCTTCTGTTTAGCTGGGGTTGAAATGTAATTTCCATTTTTTTTACCCCATTCTTTCACAATACCTAAATTATGATTAGGACTAATAGTTGTTTCCTCTGGAGTTTCTACTATTTCTAATAATGACAAACAAATAAGCGTTGCATGTTAAATCGTCAACCAAATCATTAATAAATACTAAAAAGAGTAAAGGACCAAGTACACTGCCTTGAGGAACGCCAGAGTCAACATTTTCCCAACCAGAGAAACTACCTTCCATGACAACTCTCTGCCTTCTGAAACTTAAGTAAGATTTAATCCAAGATAATAAAGGCTTACAAACTCCATATTGCAGTTTAAGAAGTAGACCCCGATACCACACTCTATCAAAAGCTTTATAAACATCTAGGAATATCATTCTGACTTCTTTACCTTTATCTACGGCCTGGCTTAGTTCATGAACAAGATTGATCAGTTGGTAAACGGTACTGTCAAGTTTTTTAAACCCAGAGTTACGATGTGTTAAGAAGTTGTTGTCTGTAAGAAAACTACCGTCTTTCGAACACACATGCTTCAAAAACTTTGGATAAAGAACATAGTGGAGAAACTGGTCTATAGTTTTCACAGCAGTGGGGGGTCCTCCGTAAAAAGGGCAGTAACATTAGCTTCTTTCCATAGATCATGAAAAATAGCAGAATGTAAATGTAAGGAAAAAAACGCGCAAAACCTTATTAGAAGCTTGTCTGGCTGGTCCACCTGTTTTGCTCACTTTCAGTTTAGATAGAAAATTTAATACTTCTTGTTCATTAATTACTATATTTTCCAGCTTATGGTCAGTTTTAATGGTAACATCTCGAAGAAGTGAAGACAGGTCATCATGTACACACAGAGATGCAAAATATGTATTAAGAGCATTGGCTTTGACCACAGGATCTAAAGGAACAGCTCCATTTTCAATAATGGATGATACAAGTCTTTTGGTGTTCCAACCGCAAACCTGTTTCAGTGTTGACCACCGCGTTTTTGTTTTGGTATTTTTGTTAGTTATGATGTCATACACTGTTGCATAATAATCTCGTTTTGCTTTCCTTACCATGGATACAACATTATTCCTTGAACGATGGAAGTCTTCTTCTTCTTCTTCTTCTTCTTCTTCTTCTTCTTCTTCTTCTTCTTCTTCTTCTTCTTCTTCTTCTTCTTCTTCTTCTTCTTCTTCTTCTTCTTCTTCTTCTTCTTCTTCTTCTTCTTCTTCTTCTTCTTCTTCTTCTTCTTCTTCTTCTTCTTCTTCTTCTTCATCATCATCATCATCAGCTTTCTTAGCTTTTCGGTGCGCCCTGTCTCTGACATTCATATGGTCTCTCGATTGACCTGTCATGAAGGGTTTGTCACGAGGTCTTATTGTGACACTCTTGTGGGGTATACATTCATAAGAAACTTCACTCAAAAAGTGGTCAAATTATCACAGATATCATTTACATGATCATCATTAATGAATATGGCATCCCATGGAGCAGATGATAATTTTTCATATATTTTGTCACCATCCACCTTAGAGTAATCCCATATAATTTTTTATAAGCAGTGTTCTTACCGAGGTGGACAAAAGGAGACACTCATGAAAACGAAAAGGCATTATATTTTGGCGTGTTCTAAATTCGACCAACCAAGAAAGACATTATCGACCACATAATACAAATTTCAATTCAGATAGCCTTGACGAGGAAAGCGTATTTACATTCATCATGAGCCTTAATGATACAGAACTGATATCCAAATTTGCCACCTACATAAAAGAATACACAGAAATTAATGGACCTCTCGTGACTTAACTTTACGTTTTAACCCTCCTCCCCCCGCACCAACCTCCACTTGTGTAAATTTGCCCTGCCATTGGAACATTGTTCTACACATGCTTCAGCATACCTTACCGTTTGTGTGTTAACTTTTTATATACTTGTGTTTTTGTTGTGTCATAATGTATTTTTTTTTGGCAAAATGCCATTGTTTGTTATATACATGGTTCGGCCAATAAAGTTCATATCACTCAATATCATGATCGCATGTAGCTATGGGCGGAATATTACGTACGGTGCTGTTAACAGTCATTAATTACAAAAACAAGATCGAGAACAGATATGCCTCTGGTGCGCTCAATAACCAGTTGTCGTAAATTAAGTCGGTTACAAGTGTTGAAAAATTCCCAATCAAACCCAGTATTAAAAGTACCATCGGTCCAGGAAAGATTAGGTGAATTGAAGTCTCCTGTAATAATTAAAGCATGAGGCGATTCACAAATTAATTTCGCTATAATATCTTGAAAAAAATTTCGAAGTCTTTGGATTCAGTTAAATTTTGACCTCGCGGTCTGTAAAAAGTACCTATTAAAATCGTACACTTGTTTATAGTGGTTTCAATGATCAGCGATTCCATATTGGCTCTGCTTAGATCGAGCCTGTGTTTACCAACTATCTGATCAGACAAATAAATCGCTACACCACCACCGTGTCTGGTACGGTCACACCTGAAAAGAGTGGAAAACCCGGGTATTTCTATACATCAACATTCGTTACTGAGTTATCTAGATTGGTTTCATTTCGACAAATTACATCAACACTGTTGTGAATACACAGAGACCCAAGCTCACCTATTTTGTTATTTGCAGTAAGACTATTAAAATTTAAATGAATAACATTTGACATATTTTTAACACCGGGGCCGGGATTCGGATGGATGTCTCCCAATAAAGGCAGCAGCATATCACACAAAGGAATATAACAGAGATATACATAAACAGTTGTACAGATACAAGTAATGTCAGGCCAATATAAGCATAAAAATGTATATTGTCTCTATGCTGTACCTTAGAACTTTTTTTTCACGAAAAGTTAAAGGTGGAGTTACGACACATTTCTACAGCGAGAACATAAATACAGTGTCAACTTGGATCATATAAACAGCTGGGAGCAGTAGTACACTGCTTTCTTGCCTAAGGACATAAGTTTGATCGATTATTTAAGATTCAAAAGAAGGCAGTTCGAATAGTTAATCATAGTAAATATAATGCTCACACTGACCCAATCTTTAAATCAAGAAATTACTGAAATTGGAAGATATCTATGTTTCTCAAGTCTTAAAATTTTACAATAAATTTAAATGGGCGACTTCCAGCTTATTTTAGTGAGCATTTGATCACTTCAACCTCCCAAATACATGACCATAATACAAGGAGAAACAGATCTACGCTGTTTGTTAAACATACCCAACATATATTTGCTAGAAAATGTTAAGACATGAAATTGTTCGCAATTTAAATAATACTCCTGAAGATATTGTTAGAAAAGTACATACACGTAGTTATACTGGGTTTTCTCTCTACATCAAAAAATATTTTCTTGGTAAATATGAAGAATTATGCTGTATACCTAACTGTTATGTTTGTGCCTCGAACTGAATTAATAGCACATTTATATATTATCTTCTATATGTTAAATCTTCACTGTTAGTACATGATCACTTTCGTTTTATTATTTAGTAGCGGGGTGACATGCTTGCTAGCGGCCTATCAAAGGTCTTAACCCTTAAAGTGCTAATCACTGCTACAGTTGCTTTGTCATTACCATTAAACATAAAATGGTTAAAAGAGTCAAATTCCTCATGAAGATACATTTCATTCAAATACCAGCATGCCTAGTCTAAAGCAAAAAGTAGTCTTAGTCAACAGCTTTCCTCGGGACACTTTGCATGCATTGTGCGCAAAGTGTCCCGAGGAAAGCTGTTGACTCAATCTTAAATCAGCACTTTAAGGGTTAATGCATGTCTCCCGACCAAATAATGCTCCAAATGTATAAATCCTGTTACTATTTATGTCTGTGTGCCAACACAGATGTACTGTTTTTCTTTCTTTCTTTCTTTCTTTCTTTCTTTCTTTCTTTCTTTCTTTCTTTCTTTCTTTCTTTCTTTCTTTCTTTCTTTCTTTCTTTCTTTCTTTCTTTCCAGGCAAATTTGTCCGACATTTCATTTGAAAAGTATTATACATAGAAAATCCAAACTTGGCATGATTATACTCCCATACATGAAGCCTGGACTTTTTGTAAAGAGGTTCAACAGTTTTGAAAATTGTGCAAATTAGGGCCATTTGAAAATTTAAATCTTGAATATCTAAAAAAAATTATAGGTACAGGTAATTAATCCAACTTCGATTCATATGTTGGTAACACTGCACATTTTTTCAATTTACATGTGACCTTTAAAGGTCAAAGGTCAATGTCATTTTCACATTTGAAATTTTGATTCAGCCATAACTCCGTCAATTTTCATCCAATTTTAACCATGTTGGACCAAACCTGTAGGTATTGCAACACTGCATATTTTTGTAATTTACATTCAATGCCTAAAGATCAAAGGTCAAGGTCATTCAGGCCTTTTTTTTTAATCTAGTCATAAGCGTAATGGAATGTGAAGTACCAGAGGCTTTGAAGATTGTATCAGTCAAGATTCTGGGGCCGCTTTGCTAATTGATACTTTTAGCCAAGATAAGAGAGCCTGGGTTTGATATCAGGCTACGGGCGGCACGCTTGTCTGTATGTGTGTCCCTAAGTAGCACACAGAATGCTGTGTGTGATTGCTTTTGCCATGTTTACACAAGACTGACAAGGTGTTACTTAGTAAATTGGAACAACACATAATTAATTAATAGGGTAAGGCATAACAGATTCAACTAAAAGCCACAGGAAGCTGTAGTTTTCATTGCAGTGAGGTTGCCAGGTTAGAAACCGTACAAGCCACAGGCAGCCAGGTCAGTGTTCAATGTAAACAAAGCATGCACAAATATGAATAGACTGACGTCTGCAAGTTGTATCATGCTCAGAAGACTACTTGGTTCATGAGAATGAAATGGAAACGAATGATGACATAGACTGTGGTAGTTTACATATCATTACATACTATCAAAAATATTGTCTTTCTTTCTTTCTTTTTTATGTCTGTGTGCCAACACAGACATATTGTTTTTCTAGGAACTCTTTCTTTGTTTCCTTCCTTCCTTCCTTCCTTCCTTCCTTCCTTCCTCCCTCCCTCCTTCCTTCCTTCCTTCCTTCCTTTCTTTCTTTCTTTCTTTCTTTCTTTCTTTATGTCTGTGTGCCAACACAGACATATTGTTTTTCTATGAATTCTTTCTTTCTTTTTCTTTCTTTACAGGCAAATTTGTCCGACATTTTATTTAAAATGTATTGCACGAAGAAACCCCAAGCTTGGCACAATTATACTTCTATAGAGGAAGTCTGGCCTTTTTGTAGCGAGAGGTCATGCTTCTCAAAATTATGCAAATGAGGGCTAATTAAAATTTTAAATCTTCAATATCTTATATACTATAGTAGATGTGGTTCCGAGTGAATAGGAGTTTGATCATAGCAAGGTAAAGGCCATCTCAAATATCAAGGTCATGTCAAGGTCAAAGGTCATGTCAAGGTCAAAGGTCAATTTTAAGCCAAAATGTCATTTTTGAGGTAGAGATTCACTCCAGGTAGAGGTCAACTCAAGGTCAAAGGTCATTTCAAGGTCAAAGGCCACTTTCAGTGGTGGCTTTCTTCTAGCCATAACTTGGTCAATTTTTATCCAATTTTGATGATGTTGGTCTCAAATTGTAGCTATTGTAACCGTACACATTTTTGAAATGTACATGTGACCTCTAAAGTTTAAAAGTCAAGGTCATTTGGACCTTTGAAAATTTCATCCAGTCATAAGTTGGCCAATTTTCATCCAATTCTAATCATGTTGGACTCAAATTGTAGGTATTGCAACACTGCACATTTTTTTTATAAGAACATGTAACCTCAAAATGGCATATGTCAAAGTCATTTAGCCCTTTGAAAGTTTCATCTTGCCATAACTTGGTCAATCTTCATCCGATTTGGTTCATGTTGGGCTTAAATTGTGGGTATTGTAACACTGTGCAATTTACATCTGACCTGTAAAGGTCAAAGGTCAAAGGTCAAGGTCATTTGGACTTTGAAATTTGCATCTAGCCATAAGCTTAATGTAATGTGAAGTACCAAAGGATAAAAGTTGTAGCATTTAATATTTACAACTTTTGAAGGCACACAGACAGATTTGCTTTGAAGCAAATCTTCAATTCTAGTATTATCTGTTTTTGCTGATGTATATAGTCTATGTTTGTATGTACTGATCTATTGATCAAATAAATAAACAAACTTGAAACTCGAGTGATCATGGTTGAGCGCCACCAAGCGGCCCCACCAAGGACCAACTGGCGTAAATCACAAGGGCGAGTTGTGCCCATTTCGTGTGGAGGCGTGTTAAACAAGAACTGATGACGTACTACACAAGCACTTGCAGGCAAGATGTCCCGTGTTGACTTGAACAAGAACCGTCCCTCTCTTCTGGAGGCACATAAAGCGGTATCAGACATAAATGGATCGATAAATTGGTGAGCAATTTGTGACGTTTTTGAAATGGTGCATAAAATATATATTTCGAGTGTTAGGAATGCGCCCAACGTTTGACAAGCGCTATGCACACACGAGCCGAAGCTTTCACTTCCGTGTAGTACCTATTAGTACTGCCGGACAGCCGGTGTGCATGTCCCTCCTTCACGGCTTCAGTGCTGGGCTTGTTGTTGGGCATCTCTTTGGCTGTGCAGAACCAAGTTATTTGTTTCAGAGTGACTCACAGTTGGAGCAGTCTAACAGGCGTCTGGATGTAATTTCATGACATACGATATACGGATTGGTGAAGACGCCAGCGGTCACACAAGAGGTTCAGACCGCTCTAAACTTTGGGGGAAGGGGCCGGGTCGGGGAGTGATGCGGAGAGATGAGAGGATTATTGTGTTGTCACTCGGAACATGGAGGTATAGTACAGTCTGTATTATACCTCCATGCTCGCAAGTAAGACTGATTTGTATGTACACTGCACATACTTTGCAAACTGAACCTTGTTGGCAAGATGAAAGTTACAAGTTGGTACATATGCAGGTAAATAGGTAGATATTGTTTTGATAGTCTAACAACAAATAAACATGTATCATGAGAAAATGATAAACTCCATGGGTCACAATGACTAGGGTGAGTGACTACCTTTAAATTCTCGGTACTAGGGTAAGGTAATGAAAAGACCTTTCATTCAAATACCAGCATGCCTGCTAAGTTACAATTTTCAGAAAACATGGATAACCCAGGTCAACAGGTTTTGTCAGTGCAGTTTGCACAAAGTGCTCTAAGGAATTTACCAGTATTGACTCACTCAGGCGTTAATTCAGGTTTAAATCTGCACCAGACCAAAAAATAATACCTATGGTCCTCACTTATACATATGCCAATGTCTTTCATATTTAAAAGGGTTGAGAGCTATTTATATTTTGTGCCTAAAATAAATTGTGGAATTTCCTGTCACTGCCAGAACAATAACCAATCAAGTCTGAGGAAGTTGTGCTTACGGTTGCTATACTGTACCCACTCTGTAAATTCTACATGACATGACTCATGTAGGTCAGAATAGAGTGTCAGGACACACCAGGGGAAGCCTATTAAAGGCTGTAATAGAATCTATGGCCAGCCACATGTACTAGTTGGTGGCTTCATACAATCAACTGTGAGGTTGAACAGCACGTTTAAAAGAGAATGACATGGTGTGACTGTTCTGGCAGAGTCACACATAAATGACTAAATACAGCAGAATCTCCCAATTAAGGCCACCTCTATAAAGAGACCATTTGTATATCCACACCATCAGTTTACAGTCCAGTTTTGTGTTGCTCTGTAGATGCGACCTCATTTTGTGATGCATATTTCACCAATAACTGGAATATATACATGTATAAACTTTTGTAGGTCTAAGAATGAAACAGAGCTTTGAAGACAGTGCTTCCTTGGGCAAAGGGTTTTGTACAGTTGTTTGTGCCACTGTCTAAAAGCATGGTTAATCTGGGGTAAAAGACTGAAATTGTTTCTAGTATTGCCATAGTCAATGGTTGAAGGATCAAAATCCTTGTGTAACTGGGTAGAGCAAGAATAGAAGTTCCCTGTATCACTACTGTAGCAAGTAATTTAGGCAGGAGTTCTAGAGTTGCATAGTCCCAGTATTTTCCATTGTAATGTGCTACTTAAAAACACAGTCTGCTGTTACCAAATACAGACACCATTGAAAATACATATCAGAGTATCCTAAAAGATGGTCTTTCAAGCCAGGTGTCTTGGGCTGTCATCAAACTGGACACCTGGAGTTTTGCAAGACTGGAACCACCATATAAATACAGTTGGTGTTTCTGTATGCATACAACATAATCTTATCCTCTTTATTCCATATAATATTAACAATAGTGCATTGCTGTTTCAGGGCTGTGTATGGATATGAAGGAAACACAAACGTTCTCAAATTGGTGGAAAAAGGAGGTATGTATACTTGACCCTATCTTGGTTAGAGTGTGCAGGAAGGTATAATAGTAACCTTTGGTTGAAAGGGAGGTATGCATACTTAACTCTTTCACTACCAACTGTGACTGAAGTCAAACTACTATAAAAATAAACAGTTCCAAGTTATGATAAGGGTGCTATGTTCATGTTCCTTGTACAAAGACCCTTCATTCAAGCAGCAGCATGCCTGTATTTACAGAGAATGTGATAGTCTAGTTCAGCAGCTTTCCTTGGTGCTTTGAGCCATCCATAGAGTGCCCAAAGATAGCTAGCTGTGGAGTCAGTCCAAAATGTGGCAATGAAAGAGTTGACCCTTTTTTTGCTTTTTCCAGAGCAAAATTATTCCAGGATTTGTCTAAGAAATAAACAGTTCTTTTTTAAATGTATATCAAAAGTGAAGAGTCCCACAAACTTCCTCACTTTCACAAAGATAACCATTTTCCTATTTTTGTATCACCATCATAGACAAACAGATACAGTCATGAAAAATTACCTGATACAGTTTTGCAGATGCATTTCTTGATATTATAGTAGCACAAGTTTGACTGTTTTATCTTCAATATTTTTTTTGTTTTCTTTTTCTTTTTTTCTCTCTTTTTTTTGAGAAATATATACAGAGCTTGCTATGTCAGGGATGCATGTTTTTATTATATTTTGCCTAAAAGTGAAGTCACTTTTCTAGGTTGGACATAACCTCAAGCACGGGCAATACATCAATTGCATTTTTCATAGCTAATGTCGTTGGAGGGTCATAGATGTAAAAGTTTCAATTGAAACTTTTTAAAAGTGTATGGTTTGTGGAAAGGGAATTATCTTAATATTTTTTTAAAATCTGAGTTTTTGGAGGCATATGATGAACATGTTAGTCATGGCAAGGAGTGACTAATGCATAGGACTTCATGATCAGCTAGCTGTGAACAGATTGATAAGGTAGTGTACTATTGGTTTAAGCATTATACCCCGTAAACAGAGGTAGACATTAAGGTTTTTGGCTAGATATCCACAAGAATTTTTTTTTTCTATTTCGTAATGGAACAACCAGTGAGTTAAATTGCTATTGAACTTTGAATTTCTGGTTGTCCTGATTTCGCAGCAAATGCTGAGCCCTGTTGAATGTTCCATTATTAGGGACTGGGCTAATGATCCAAAAATGTGACTGTTAATCATAAAATGTTGATCTGAATTCAGTAAGGACTGTTTCAGGTGTTATTGGCATACATCAAATTTCACCCATACCTGGAGTACATAAATAGCAAAGAACTGCTCTTTATTAACAACTACATGTATTTATTTATAATTTGTTTTTACTTACCAAAGTGTATTTTATTAGCTCAGCTTATCATAGGTTGCAGAACTTGTGAGAGCACTCATGTTCGTCCACCTGTCCACAAACTTTTGCTTGTGAGCGTGATACAGTCCACTGTTTTCAAGATAGCCCCATATAACTATCTGGACTTAAGAAGGGAACGAAAAACTTGGTTGAGATTGATATTGGTGATGCCGCCTACTGTATCATGTGGGTCAAAATGTGAAAATCTTGTGACTACTATAGCATCCTTAATGTTTGATAGATGTTCATGGAATTTAGTGGATTCGTGGAGGGGGTCAAAATCTTGTTTGCATATGATACTAGTGGTGTCACCTATAATTTGACATAAATTATGAGCCAAAACATGCTGAAAAGTAAAAACTTCCATACCTTGAAAAACAATTGAATTAGACATCTCAAGTTTATAGGATGTATAAATCATATCCAGTGTTAATATATTATGTAATACCAGTGACCTTGGCATATTTTTGTCAGATCACCAGTTCTGTAAAGGTGCAAGAGGTGATTTTGTAATGGCTGCTGGTAGCTTGGACATCGATGGCAAAGAGAATTAAGCCTACAGATCAACATTGTACTTGAATGCATTGTACATGAACCTTTACTTGGTGACTTCATTTTTTGCGCTATGACCCAATGATCATGGAATTTGGGGGGTCGTCCAAGTGTATTATTTTCCTTCAATAACTCAAAAATTATTACTGAATTTGAAAAAACAGACCATGTATGGCAAGCTGGAAGCTGGGCACACATTTTGAATGTGACAATTCTTTAATCCCAATGAAAATATTGTGGTAGTACAAATGTGCATCTTGGACGTTTGATGTTTTATAACATGGATGACCTTGATTCATTTCTTAAGGCCATGCAGGGAATGTTTTTCAGGAAATTATATTTTGGTGATGGTCATCAGATTATAAGTTAGCAGTGCATCAGGCCTATGGGCCTCTTGTTTTTTATACTTAATGTTATCATCTTACAAAGAAAAATAGCTTACGCTGAAGTGAATGACTAAAATGACTCTTCAATGCTTAGCCAGTGTAGTAGGCAAATTGTTGATGTATGTGGGGACATGCAAATGGTATGAATGAGATGATCATCATTCTTGAAGTTCTAGAATGTGGTTATCCCCAAATTATGGTCATTTCTAGCAGAGGTGACCATTAGTGTGGGGGTACTACTGTATACCCTTAGCCCTTTCCATTATTCACAAAATATCACATTTTTAGGGAGATCTGTGAAATTGTAGAACAAGAATGCAGTCCAGAAAAGGGACCTTTTGAAATCCACTTACCAATTCTGGCCACCACATTGCTATGATTTGTGCGAACTAATTATATCATGGTTATGGTGTGTCTTTGTTGCTATTAAACTTAAAGTTAGGTCAGACTGCCTTGACCTGGAAAATGTTGTTAAACATGTGGAGGAAGCACTGCAAAGTGACCCTACAACATCCATGAATATTTTTCTAAATACATGTACAGGAATTTCCATGGATTGGGAGAATAGCCTGGGACCTTACTATTATACACATCAACTGAAGCATTGTGGCAAATTTTTTTCGTCACAGTTCATGAAAAATGCTACAGAATTTGTGCACATGCAGAGGTTTGCATGGCCTTCATTGCGTCCTTAAGTCCTGGTCAAATGGCTGAATAAACATGATAATAGCAGTTACTTATCCATGTGACCAGCTAATGAAATGTTTCCTGTTTCAGATGAATCTGAGTGTCTTCTAGTTCCTGTATATGAAATATTAGGTCTGAGTGATATTTATACAACATGGACATCCTACTTGATAAACTCAGTTGGTTTAATCAACAAGTGACTTAACTTCCCGTTTAAATTCACGTACAGTAACCTGGATGTGAACAAGAATTATATTACATGTAGATATCAAATTTCCCCCAAAAGAGTCTAAGAGTCTACCATGAAACTAAACTTTAAAAATAAAGGGGTGGGACTACAGGGTAATCACAACTTCCCAGCAGTACAGGTAAAGTAAAACCTGTCCTCAAAGACCACCACTAGGGATGACCAACTTGTGGTCTCTCGAGACAGGTGGTTTTTCATAAGAGGTTTGAACAAGATGAAAAGTATTCCATACAGTGTTGTATAAAGATGGTCTTGCTAGACAGGTGAGCTGTCCCTGGAGTGGTCTTTTGACAGGGATCACAGTGTGCAGACCAGTCCATAGTTATCCACATACTGTATGTGATACATGTACGATGGGGTAGTGTGGATGATTTTAGTTTTGCTGTATTCTTATTTTCTCTTATTTCACTGATGGCACAAAACAGTGAAAATAAAAACATGGTGAAATAATATTTTTAACATTTTTTGAAAGGAAATTAAGTCCAAAATAGGCAAATTAAAAGAACAGTGAAAGGTGAAAATACGAAAATTGTAAAAATTTAAACATGCCAAAATAAAGCAATTTACAGTAGTTAAGGCTCTGCAGCATTTGCATTGCTTATAATTAGCAAATGCTACAGTGGTGCATGTGTCGGCTGTGGCATGATTTGACAGTAATAGGGGAAAACATGCACACTAATTTTAAGACTGCTGCTTAAATGACAACTTGCAAAGCTGGCCAAGTTCTGCATCATTATCAGGGTTTCCAGCTTTGGAAATATGCAATATTTAACCCAAAAAATATGCACAGGGCGAGAAAATTTTATCATAGTTATACTTGTCCAAGGACAAGTGCCCCAATCATTTACATGTTATTTTACTGAATCTTCACTTGTCCTGCAACAAATTTTACTTGCCCCGGACAACAGGACATAGGAATTGTCTCACCCTGATGCAGAATTTTATGATTGAGGAGCACAGTCTGGGGGAAGGTTTGGGAGGGGGATATCCCTCTCCCAAGCCAGCAAATTTTGAAAAAATGGAAGCTAAACTGACATCGTGAATTCTGAGCATTTTTTGGAGTCTTTTTGTGAACAGTATTAAGATACGTAGGAACTTTTCAAAAATACTGAGACATGGGCTATTTAAAATTTTTGATTATGTTTAAGAGTTAGAAGTAGATGGGTTGAACAGTATGTAAATTTATCTCGTACAAATGTAGTAGCTTTGGCATCACTGTATTACATTGATCTCGATTGCAAGTCAAGTGCAGTGAAAAAAAAAACAAAACAAAACAGAGAATGGTCTGTTGAGGCCGGCAAATAAAAGCTCTTTTCATGAAGATTTTGAAAACATGTATATGCAATTTGCATGTAACATGGAAGGGGTTAATAACTGACATACGAGTGAAATGTGTCTAATTTTTGTCTATCATTACAGATGGAGGCATTGAGGAGATGGTTGATGAACTCAACAGTGGCAAGATTATGTACGCCTACTGCCGAGTTAAAGATCCAAACACAGGGCTTGACAAATTTGTCCTTATTAACTGGGTAAGAACTAAGCTCATGTTTTTTTGTTTTTGTTTTTGTTTTTGTTTTTGTTTTTTTCAGGGGTGGGGTGGGGTGGGATCAGTCATTTTTTTGCAAGGTGACTAAAACATGAAAAAAGAGGGGGTCGTTAGCCACAGCAATATTGGGTCAGCACATGGATTGGAGGCAGCATGTGGTTAATCGTTAGCCACAGCAATGTTGGGTCAGCACATGAATTGGAGGCAGCATGTGGTTAATCGTTAGCCACAGCAATGTTGGGTCAGCACATGAATTGGAGGCAGCATGTGGTTAATTAAAGAAAGGAGTAATTCCCACAAGGATAAACATGTAAAATACGACTCGTATTCACATCATCTGTCAAGGTTTTTTTTTTTTTTTTTGCACATTCCATTTTATGATAAAGGATGTAACTGCTGATCTCAAATAACATGAAAATATGCAGACAATTAGTATTCTGTGGTTCGGAGGAACTTTTTTTTGTTTAGTGTGTGCAATAATTATCCAGAGGTGCCATTTTGCGATAAAAGTTTAATTGCGAATCTTTAATAACATGGAAAAAAAAAGATACAAAATATTGTGTTTTGTAGTTCTGGGAAACTCATTCCATTGTAATTTAGTGTGAGCAATAAGTGCTCACAGATGAGACTTCTAATTAACTTTCTCTGAGGGTCTGGGAAAATCAAGGAAATATGAAAATGTATGAACATTATTTTTTCAATAAAAACAAAAATCTTTTATTAGGTTATTTTACTAAGCGGTTTTGTTTTTCAACTTGAGTTATACTTAGAGGTGATTCAACATTTTTTTATCAATTTTTATGGTACATGGGGGGGGGGGGGGATTAAATTGACCTGTTTTCTTTTGATGATGATGTAAATGATGGTAATTGTTAAACCAAGATTCATGGTATTTTGGTATAGATTTGTGAATTTTTTTGATTATTTTGGGGAGAGAAGGAAGGGCTTATTGGTACTTGATGTATGCAACCAGTGCCATGAACAGCCATGTTGCTTTTTGTGGCTACTAGGCTAGTGCCACATCACCTGTTGTATGTGGTCTCTTTTTCTTGGCTGAAAAGGTTGGCTACATACATCAGGTACCACTGTACTGATCCACAATTGATGAACATGTTGAATATGTGTTGTTCCATTCATCTCATTGAAGAGACGGCTCCTCCAAAATAACAAGTAAAGGGGGGGGGGGGGGCATTCAGTGGACAACTATTTTTGGGGAAAAATCTTACCCTCACAGTGATGCTGCAGAAGGTAACCAGGGGACAAATGTTGCATAATTGAGAGGAATGTGTGGTTTTTTAATATACAGGAAATTGAAACCAGACAAAGCTCTTGTCTTACTGTGATAAGTTTTACCCCTTGTCTCTTAGCCACCTGAAAAAGAAAACAGATATATATGCAGCGCGTAAATGCAAACCGACAAATGTGTTTTTAAAGATGGTATCAGGCAGCTATAGCATCACCAGTTAGTCCTTTCCTCTTGGCAGACTTTCTTGGAAGGAGGTAGTCTGTGTATCTTAGGCTGGGGACCAACAGACCTTTGCCTTCCAATAAGGTCTGCCAAGGAGGCAAATAAACCTTCCCCCATAAAACATTCTACAGTGAATCCTGGCTTGGCAGACCAGCACTAGGGATGAGCAAATGGCGGTCTGTCAAGGCAGGTGGTTTTCCATAGAAAGTAGAAGTCAGATGGAAAGTACTAAACTAAGTGTGATGAGAAGGTGGTCTTTCAAGGCAGGTGTTTCCTATTTGGGTGGCCTCTAAAGACAGGTACCACTGTAATGAGATAAATGGGCTGCTTTTGTATTTATTCCTATTAGACTGGAGCACCTCACTAAAATGAATGCATCTTTTATTGAATTCAACATTTTATCACTTATTTGACAAGCATTTCACAGACAATATGTGATAACGTGTGAATTTATCTAAAGTAGCACACTACGTATGCCATTTCATTTGTCACTGAATTTTCCAATGACATATTTGTAATTTTATGCGTTTCATTTTTAAAATGTCTTTTTATATTAAACCATATACATGTATGGTGCATAGAGATGTGTCTGTTGACATATATGGTGTTTGGTCAGCGAGTTAATAAGTAAAAGTATTGGATGTAAATTTGGACAACAAATGCATGTATTCATGCTGTTCTCTGACCACCTAAGATGATTAAATGCATTCATGAACGTTTTGTGGCAAATCCAGTTAATTTTCTCCATACCCAGGCATCCAAGTCAGTACACAGTGTATGCAAACAAACTTGGCAATTAAGCATAGAAAATTGTTGTCCTTTATTTTATCTTTAAGTAAATGTACAGGAAAACTTATGAAGAACACTGCAGGGGCTGAATGTAAAAGCTTATGCAGTTGTCCTTCCACCTAAGATTTTTTTTTTTTTTTGGGGGGGGGGGTTTCGGTCAGAAATACTGATGTTAGCATAGATTAATTCAGTGCAATCTTTACTTTTCGATGTAATTAATGTACAGAGGCCATGATAAAAATCAGTACAGTTGCTGTTAGGATATCAGATTGTGATGCAGGCCATATGACACTTTGGACAGTACATCTATGGACTTAAGCGTGGCTATGAATAATTCCCATGTAGAATTCACCCCACCATTTTGTACATGACGGTGGAACCTGTCTTAGAGGTGGTTCAACATTATCATTCATCAATTAGTACTTAGGGTACTAAATTTTATGACCTCTCCCCCCCCCCTCCATGCACCCCCAAATGAGTACTTTAAAAATGATGATTTTCCAAAAATTATACCAAAATTGCACAAAATAGGCCAAAAACTGATCATCGTTTCAAATATTCTGTGAAAGTGTACAGACCCATTTAACCCCTTCCCCCCTTGGGTGCTGTAAGTACTAATTTAAACAGGATGAAAATGTGAAACCATCCCTGAAGGAACTACCTACAAGTGCCCATGAAAAGTTCCATTGCATCACAGGTGGTCCCTCATAAAAATTGAACCCAAATGCATGTATGCCTAAGGGAAGACTTGTCCCATTAAAGAGATGTGGCTGATTCGATTGTACAATTTTTACCCCATGCATGTGCTGTTTCTAAAATGATTTCAGATCTTTATTGAAAGATGAGATGCTGTAATCACTTTTAAGTGCTCATGGTGCTTTGGCAATTTAATTTAAGGGAGCTTTAATTACACCACTTAATTTTTTTACATTCCAGCTGCAGCAATTGTTAAATTATCATAAAATATATTTAATTTTCCAATGTTTCAGAACTTTTGTGCCAGAGAGTGGGGATGGAGGTGGGGTTGCTTGAGAGGGCAGGGGAGGCAATAGGCAATGATATGGTACTTTGTCCCAATGTTATGTATGATCTGCCATACATCTTATAGTGGGTGAGGGAGGAATGCCCTGCAGTCAGGAGTCACAACATACACTGCACAAAGTGTCTGCCAGTCTGGGTCATCTCTCATCAAATCTAATAGAATTAAACCACACATTTTGTTTGTTCTTGTGGGTCATCAAGTGCTGTCATTTGCGAACCACCAGATGTCTGCCATGTGTTAAAATCTGTGATTAAATCAATATTTAAGCAGTGGATGTTGCAGTAATTAGGCCAGTGACTGTCTGTAGGCCAGAGGACTCAGGTATCCTGAAGGCAAGATACACCACAAAGCTGGTCGTAAAGTTGTATGGAGGAAGGACTGAAACTGGGGCATGGGAATCTTCATGTAACCTAACAGATGAAATGGAAATATCATTGATATGACCTCAGGTTATGATTTCTTTTTTTTTTTTTTTTTTTTTTTTTTTTGAAAATTAACGTATAGTTAAAAAATTGGTAAGAGTCTGAACCATCATGCTTGAGGGTTTTCACATCAAATGTCGCAAGTGTACATATATACATATGTGTACGTGCGTGTGTGCAGATATGTACATGTATATATACATATGTGTAGATGTGTACACACACACACACCTCAGAAAGAACCTCCTAAGTTAAACACACACCTCAGGAAAAAACTCCTAAGTGAAACCTACTCCATGGTGCTATGATGCAACAACTACAATGTAGGAAGGTTTTTCTTTGATATATGTGTGTGTGTAAGGGAACTTCTTGATGGCATTGTTACTTTTTTAGGCTTCTACAATTCCTTTGACCCTGTTGCCCCAGACAAGTGGATATCTATGTCGGACAAGTGACTTTTGAACGTCACTTGTCCAATGGACAAGCAAATTTTTTATTGTAAATAATAATTTGTCAAAGCCCAATTAATTGCCTGGAATACTGACTGAGCCAGTGGGAAACGCGAACGAGTGAGCAGGTGTAGCATGGGGCTGGGATGAAGGTGTCAACAGACATTGGCAAGCTGTGGTTCTTTTCAAAGAATTATATTTGTATGCAGAGAAAATGGTTATACATTTATGCAGACACAAAGGTCACACATCTAAAACAGAGACATTGGTTGCACATTTGTACAGATACAATGGTTACACGTGCGTGCAGAGACAATGGTAAGAGGACCAAAAACATCGTCAACACATATGTAAGAACTTTTGGACTCGCAAATGCCACTGGTCTCCACCAAAGATGACCAAGCGGTGCAGAACAGTGTTGCCAGTGATAAAATCTTGGACAAGAATGGATCTCATAGGCATAGGGATCAGTCATTGTAAATAACCCATGTGCGAGTATGCAAGAACAATGGCTTCATTGGCCTGTTAATAACTGAAGCCAGGACCTGAACACACAAGTCACACCCCAGTGGCTTTGCCTGATGTCCTGCAAGGGTGTGGGTATTTTACAAAGAAATACACTAGGAAGACATACATTTTCCCCTAAAAACTGCCCACAGAAACCAGGGATACACTTTGTATGAAAAATGTTGGAAAGAAAGTTTTTCAGTCACACTGAGTGCTTAACATACTTAAATTCTGAAATGCTTAGTCAGCAGTGGAATATACATTTGATGAAAATTTATCGAAGTTTGCAGGACTTTCTATTGTTGTCCATGTTCACTCATGCATTTCACACACATACAGTATTGTTGAATGTTTTGTGACATGTGATGCTAGTGATCAAAGACTTGTCTTTTGTTGTGTGCATTTGCAGCAAGGTGAGGGTGCACCAGATTCCAGGAAAGGCACATGTACCAATCACGTGAGAGATGTCACATCATTACTAAGGGTAAGACAAAACAAAGACCAGGATATTGGAGGGATGAAACATTCAAAGATTTAACCCTCCCCCCCCCCCCCCCAAACTTGCTTGGGGTCAAATGCTTTATCAGCCAGAAGATAACAGTAGGTCCTTTATATGGTATTAACTGTTGGAACACCATCATTTTAAGCCAAAAATATCTGTTTGTGTATCTCTTACAGCAATTCCTTGTGTGTTTCAATATTTAAGCAGGACCAGGTTCCTATTTATATGGTAGATTTTTAAGTTAAATATTGTATATGTATGTAACAAAATATGAGGGCCTGTAAAACTTCATCAGATAGATTTGAAATCATTTTGATCGTGTTGATTTATTTAATAATTAATGTAACTTATCTGAAAGTACATTGTGTTTTGTGTATATTTTCTATCAATGAAGTCTAGTATTTAGCAGAATAATACCATATACATGTGCACCCTGTTAAGTGCACTGTGTCTTAATTAGTGCCCCTGCTATTTTAATAACATTCTATGACTTGCCAGAACTGTGGTGACTATGGATCTCAGGAAGAAGTGCAGGTATTTTTTACAAAAAATTCAAGCAGTTTATATCGTGTGCATTCAACTTGAAATATTTGCAGTAAACAGACAGGAAAATGATAATTTCCTCATGCACACTGGGCAGTAAGTGGGAGGAATACAGTAATTAACTTTACTGAGCTTCTCCAGCTTCCCCTGTGTATAATTACAGTAAAACCTCCCTATACCGAACACCCTTGGGACCAAAAAAAAAGTGTTTGGTATAGTGAGGTGTTCAGTATAGGGAGGTTTGCTTACATTGAAAGTATATACTTGGGACCGAGAAATGGTGTTCAGTATAGAGAGGTGTTCAGTATAGAGAGGTGTTTGGTTAGAGAGGTTTCACTGTGGTAGTTAATTGTTGATCTCAGGGAGCTCATGTGACCATCACCGCCCGGTCAGAAGAAGATGTGGAGGAGGATGTTATTCTAGATAAGGTGTCCAAGTCGTCTGGTGCCAATTACAGCTTCCATAAAGAAAAAGCCAGGCCAGTTGTGGAAGCAGGCCCAGTGGTAAGTTGAAGCCAACTCTCTTTTGTCCTTGTCTTTTCTTTTTTTATTTAAGTTACTTATACAGTGGTGCCTGTCACCAGAGACCACCCCTCAGGAGAATCGAAATGTGATCTAATGAGACAGGTAGTCTTTCATGAGCGAATAGCAAGAATAGTACTAAATAAAGTGTGTTAAGAAGTGGTCTTAACAGGCAGGTGGTCTCTCATTGGGATGGTTTTTCATGACAGGTTCTACTGTAAAAGAGACCACCAGTGCTATTAGCCTGATGATAATGTTTTATTCATTTGGGTAGAGAAATGTGCAAATGGCTAATTTATTTATTTTAACATGAATACTAGTTTTAGAGTTAGGTTGAATTCTGCATTGATTACTGTTTTATTTCCCAATTTGGCTACAAATCTTGAAGGCGTGGGTCTGTCCCTGATATAATACCAGATTCTTAAATAAAATCGTCACCATCAAAAATGTCTCAACAATAAAAATCGAAAGACAAAGAAAACACCATTTTGCGGGCTGTGTTTGCTTCCTGAGGATGTCCAGCTTGAACTTGCATGCTGAGCAGACCTAGCTGCTTGTATTCTCATAACTGGAAGCGAAGCATAGGAAACAAAAGCACGGTCAGAGTGGCAGGCAGTTTTTAAATAGTCCAACATGAAGGTTTGCCGGCTGGTATGAAGTACAGTAGTCACTCCTTTGAGAGACTACCCCTAGTGGCACCCAAAAGGCGGTCACATAAAGCAGGTGGGTCTCTCAAAGGAGGTATAAATAACATGAAAAGTACTACAGAAAGACCTGACAACTGGTCTCTCAAAGGAGGTGGTCTCCCAAATGAGTAGTCTTTCAAAGGAGAGACATTATACAAATGGTGCCCTTGGCCGAGGGGGACAGGAAGAATTGTGAACCTGAGGGATGGTCTGTCCACCCGACGCGAAGCGGAGGGTGGACAGTCCAACCCGAAGGTTCACAATTCTTCCTGTCCCCCAAGGCCAAGGGCACCATTTGCTTTATTATACCGAAGAACAATAAAACATCAAAGCTGTGTGGGGTCAAGGCTGCGGTCATGCGACATCAGAGGTGCAGCGCCATCTAGCGCTACAGTGAGCGGTGGACAGTACTTTCACAGAAGTGGACAGGCAAAACTGTCGTATGCCCAATTAACCAATCACGTGTACGGATTTCCCTCTGAGGTATAATAAAAAGAACTGGGTACAGATACAGTGTGCCAAATAATTTCAATCTGTAATAACTAAGCTCTTGAATGTAAAGTATTTTCTTTATTTTGGAGGAACTGCTGAGCCCCCATCAACATATATTGCATACTTGTCAACATCCTTTGGCTAGAAATGGGGATATTGTTTACTCCCATGTCATAAGAGAATAAAATTATTTCCATGGTGAAATTGTCCAATATTTGTCAGATTTGTTGCAAATTATAGGAAAGTGAAACAAAACCTGAGTGAGATACTTTGTGATCATACTTGGTTCTTTGGGACTGTTCAACATTTCCATCATTTGAAAATCATACACAGGCAATTTCCTTGGGAATCAAGGGATGTCTTTCCTCATGGAGAAATGATCAGTGTGCAGATAAAAAGCATGAATATTATGTGGTCTTTTTTTGAATAAAGTGGGGGCAGGGTTATCATGCAAACAAGCACCCTGTATACACTTGTAAAACTGAAGAGTTTCAAATGCCCCTCACAAACATATACAGTGAAAACTCCTTACAATGACACCATCTGTTCCCTAAGAAATGTGTTGGATAACTGAATATGTCATATAAATAAGTCAAATAACAAAGAAAACAAACCTTTTCCCATGAAAATCTGTGTCATTATATTGAATATGTTGGATATATGAGTGTTGTTATAATGAGGTTTTGCTGCAATTTCTCTTTCAGGGTTCAGTGTATCAAAGGACATTCGCACAACGAGAAATTGACACAAATAAACGGGACAAATTCTGGGAAAATACAGAGGTAGGATATATTAATGCCAGTACTAGAAGGTATGGTTTAAGCCCCTCCCTCCCCATCCCCAGCACTGAGGCAACTGCTTTCCTCAGTGCACCAAGGAAAGCTGTTTATACTGATGGCATGTATTCTTAATATACATGTAATGAAGAAAGCAGATCTATATTTACAACATCAGATGACTGCCAGAAGATTTCAATGGGAAGAGAGTTGCATTCCAATACATCTGTGTTAGGTCCTTGGGATGTAACTTAGTCCACATTACATGTATTCCCAGTTTATAGCTCAGCTGACTTGTCAGTCAGCTGAGCTATAAACTTGTCAGTCAGCTGAGCTTTTGTGAGGGTCCGTCGTCCGTCCGTCATCCGTCTGTCCACAATTCACATTTTCGACTTCTTCTCAAAAATCGATGGCCAGATCCACTTTAAACTTGGTGGGCGTGTGCTTTGGGTGGGTCTCTACCAAATTTGTTCAAATGGTCACGGTCCAGTGATTTTTGGATTTTTAATGAATTTTTTTGTTCTTTTTTGGGTAAATCTTAAAAAATCTCCGAAAATGCGCATCAAATTGCTTTGATATCACACAGGAACACTCCCTGGAACTCCTAGTTCTTAATTTGTTCACCAGGTGGCGCTGCAATTTTTTAAAGGATTTTTGTGTGTTGTAACTATTTTTGACTTCTTCTCCAGAACTGTCACTCAGATTAAGCTGAAGCATGGTGGATATGTTCCTTGTAGAAGGGTCAAACAAAGTTGTTCACTATGTGGGAATGCTGCGGATACCTGATTTTTAACGATTTTTACCTCAGCTGACTTGTCAGTCAGCTGAGGTTTTTTGAGGGTCCGTCGTCCGTCCGTCGTCCACAATTCACATTTTCGACTTCTTCTTAAAAACCGTCAGCCAGATTCACTTCAAACTTGGTGGAGATGTGCCTTGGGTGGGTCTCTACCCAATTTGTTCAAATGGTCACGGTCCAGTGATTTTTGGATTTTTAATGAGTTTTTTGGTTCTTTTTGGGTAAATCTGAAAAAATCTTCTGCTCTGAAACCGCTCACCCAATTGCTTTGATATCACACAGGAACACTCCCTGGGACTCCTAGTTCTTAATTTGTTCACCAGGTGGGGCTGCAGTTTTTATCTAATTTTTTTTGTGAATTTTTGTGTGCTATAGATATATTCGACTTCTTCTCCGGAACCGTCACTCAGATTAAGCTTACACTTGGTGGATATGTTCCTAATGGAAGGGCCAAACAAAGTTGTTCACTGTGTGGGAATGCTGCGGATTCCTGATTTTTAATGATTTTTTCAATTCGGCTCCTTTGGGGTAAATGCACCTTTCCTATTGATTACCATGTAAGTCAATGGGCATTCTAATGCTAATTTACATTTTCGACTTCTTCTCCAAATCCATCATCCAGATTTACTTCAAACTTGGTGGCAATGTACCTTGGGTGGGTGTCTACCAGGTTTGTTCCAATGGTCATGTTCCAATGAATTTAGATTTTTTTATGATTTTTTTTTTCAAAAATCTCTACAAAAGTTTTAATAGGAAAACTTAACATGGGAATTTCTTGTAATGGTCATAAGTTTAATAATATTGACCAGATTTACTTCAAACTTGGTGGGGATGTGCCTTAGGTGGATCTCTACCAAGTGTGTTCAAATGGTCACGCTCTATTGATTTTTGGATTTTTTTATGAATTTTTTTGTTTTTTTGGGGGGGGGGGCAAACCTTCAAAATTCTTCTCCTCTGAAACCGCTCTCCCAATTGCTTTGATATCGCATAGACACTCCCGGGGACACCTAATTCCCACTTTGTTCACCAGGTGGCGTTGCAATTTTTTTTAATGAATTTTTTGTATGGTTTTGCTATTTTTCACTTGTTCTCAGAACCATACCCTCAGATTAAGCTGAAATGTGATGGATATGTTGTTGTGGAAGAGTCAAACAGTTGTTTACTAGGTGGCACTGCTTTGGATTCCTGATTTTTAAGGATTTTCAATTTGGGTACTTATCGTTCAATGCAGCTTTCCTGTTGATTACTATGTAAGTCAATGGGCATTCTAATGCTAATTCACAGGACAACTGACACGAAATTTACTGTTTACTTGATAACTTGAGATCTGTTTTGAGTTAGCTACACATGTTAATTATTGTGTATGAAGGTCATGCTGAGACAGTACATGACTGACCTTGACCTCGTTTGTGAGGTTACAGTGCGACATACATGAATTTTACTCTTCATTATAACTTGAGAATTACTTGAACTTTGATGTTGCACATGTAGGTGTTCTTCTATAAAGGTCAGACTTACTCAGAACATGGTGTCCTTGATCCTTTCCCAAGTTCATAGAGCTGCAAGTGTGATGAATGTCAAGATCAGCTGAGGCACGGGCTGTTCACACAGCCCTCTTGTTTCAATTGGGGTACTTATCGGTCAATGCAGCTTTCCTATTGATTACTATGGAAGTCAATGGACATTCTAATGCTAATTCACATTTTCGACTTCTCCTCCAAAACCATCCTCCAGATTAACTTCAAATTTGGTGGCAATGTCCCTTGGGTGGGTTTCTATGAGGTTTCTTCAAATGGTCATGCTCCAGTGATTTTTGGATTTTTAATGAATTTTTTTCAAAAATCTCTACAAAAGTTTTAATAGGAAAGTGTAACATAAAAGTTTCTTCTAATGGTTATAACTTGAATAATTTTGGCCAGATTTACTTCAAACTTGGTGGGGATGTGCATTGGGTGGATCTCTACCAACTTTCTTCAAATGGTCACGCTGTATTGATTTTTGGATTTTTTATGTATTTTTTTTGTTCTTTTTGGGGGCAAATCTTAAAAAAATCTTCTTCTCAGAAACCGTCCACCCAATTGCTTTGATATCGCACAGGGACCCTGCCGGGGAATCCTAGTTCTTAATTTGTTCAGCAGGTGGTGCTGCGATTTTCAAAAAAATTTTTTATAAATTTTTGTACGTTTTTGCTATTTTCTACTTCTTCTCCAGAATTGTCACTTAGATTAAGCTGAAACTTGGTGGATATGTTCCTTGTAGAAGGGTCAAACAAATTTATTCACTAGGTTGCACTGCTGTGGATTCCTGATTTTTTCAATTCAGGTGCTTGTCGGTCAATGCAGCTTTCCTATTGATTACTATGGAAGTCAATGGACATTCTAGTGCTCATTCACATTTTTAACTTCTTCTCCAAAAACGTCATCCACATTGACTTCAAACTTGGTGGGGATGTACCCTGGGTGAGTCTCTACCAAGTTTGTTCAAATGGTCATGCTCCAGTGATTTTTGGATTTTTTATGAATTTATTTGTTCTCTTTGGGGGCAAATCTTAAAAAATCTTTTCAGAAACCGCCCACCCAATTGCTTTGATATCCCACAGGGACCCTGCCGGGGACTCCTAGTTCTTAATTTGTTCACCAGGTGGCGCTGCAATTTTTTAAAATATTTTTTTATGATGTCTGTGTTTTTGCTATTTTTGACATTCTTTTATAGAACCATCACTCAGATTAAGCTGAAAGGTGGTGGATATGTTCCTTGTAGAAGGGTCAAAGAAAGTTGTTCACTAGGTGGCATTGCTGTGGATTCCTGATTTTTAACGATTTTTTCAATTCTGGTAATTGTCGGTCAATGCAGCTTTCCTATTGATTACTTTGCAAGTCAATGGACATTCTAATGCTAATTCATATTTTTAGCTCAGCTGACTAGTCAGTTAGCTGGGCTTTTTTGAGGGTCCGTCTTCTGTCCGTCCGTCATCGTCCTCAATTTACATTTTCGACTTCTTCTGAAAAACCGTAAGCCAGATTCACTTCAAACTTGGTGGGGATGTACCCTGGGTAAGTCTGTACCAAGCTTGTTCAAATGGTCATGCTCCAGTGATTTTTGGATTTTTTGTGAATTTTTTTTTTGGTTCTTTTTATGGGCAAATCTTAAAATATCTTCTCAGAAACCGCTCACCCAATTGCTTTGATATCTCACAGGGACACTCCTGGGAACTCTTAGTTCAGAATTTGTTCACCAGGTGGTGCTGCATTTTTTTACCATTTTTTGTGATTTTTTGTGTGTTTTTGTTGTTGTTTCGACTCCTTTTCCAGAACCTTCACTCAGATGAAGCTGAAACTTGGTGGATATTTCCTTGTAGAAAGGTCAAACAAAGTTCTTCAAAAGGTTGACTTGGTTCATTTTTTCATTCATTTTTTGAAAAAGTACAAAAAAAAGTTATGAAATCCGAACATGGAGATTTCTTGTAATGGAAACAACTTAGATAATTTTTGCCATATCTGTGTCACACTTTGTAGAAATGTACCTTTGATAGGTCTCTACATAATTTATACAAATGGTCACACTGCATTGATTTTTGCATAAACTTTTGGGTAAATTTTTAAAAATAAGCAGAAGCATGTCAGCTGAGCACAGGATCATCATGATCCTCTTGTTATATGTTTACCTTAAGACGAGGACTGCATATTCTATTCCACGTGAAAAGAGCTTTCTTTCAGGTGCTAACATGCGAAGTTTAAAGAATGTATGGGAGGTGGGGGGATGCTATCTTGTAAGTCATACTGTATCTGATTTAAGGGCAGCTGTAGCATGACTTCCTATGTAAAATTTGAGTGCAAGGGCCAGTGATTGAAATGTTGACCCTTTCTTGGTCAGATAAGACTGAGCCAACAGCTTTCAGAAAGCTGTTGCTATCGGCATGCCTTCATGGCAAGCCTTACCTACAATTCTTAGCAAAAATATTATTAACATGGAATTTGTGTAAAATTATTTAAGCCAGCCACAATTTACATTTAGTTGCTTTTGGGTGAATTCAGAAGGGCGTAACATTATGGAAGGGTATGAGTTAATATACAGGGGGCACATATGTAAGCTGGTGATTGGGTAAATTCTTCATCTGAATACATCAATACATGTAGTTGTATCGTTCATTGGCCATAAATTCATGATTTAAGAGATGTTTTATTATTTTTACTTTTTGAAGCAGAGATGTCTGTTTTGTTCAGTAAAATGGGCAAGAATGTTCACAGACCCACCCTGCACAGGTAGTCTTATGTTTTAGTAAAGCATGGACATGGTATTGATATCATTAATAATTGAAGCATCGGTCCGCTTATGTGGCCATTGGCCTGTAATTCACGAAGAATATAGGAGAGTGTGATTAGACTGCAAGAAAAGGTCATAAACATTGAATTTTTGTACTTACTGATATTTAAAAGTATTCTATATGGAATTTTTTGCCCTCAGAAAGAAGAGAAGGCCCGACAACAGGCGGAGATTGAACGTAAGAAACAAATTCAAGTACAGACAGATCAAGAAAGGAGAGACAGAGAGGTACTGTTAAAATACAATTTCTCGTCATTAGTGGTTGTGGAAATATTCCTACAGCTAATGTGGAGTACAGAGGAAATGAGTGAAAATTTAACCCATTCCTGGTCAGGGTACAACTGAATGAATAGCTTTCCTCAGCAAGGGTTGGGTGCAATGTGCCCAACCTGTGCCAGGGAAAGCTATGGGCATGCTATCATGAATGCTTTACATACAAATCTCAGCAAATTTTTTTCTAGTAACGACAAATATAAATGTGAAGGCATAATGATATGACAATTGCATCTGGGCACTTTTGGGCAATGTGTGGAATGCTTCAGTTTACCAGGTCCGGGAATCCCCCCAGGAGGGTCTGATATGAAAACAAGGTTTGTGGGTTCTTTTTGCTGATTTTCACTACTAGATGGGACACAGCATCTCTGCTCATAGGGAGCGAGTGGCAAGTGTCAGTGTCATCACAAACAATAATGGCGAGAGGTAATCTTGTTCATTTCAAGATGAGCAGAAAGACCGGAAATGGCGAAATTTTTCTATCGCAGATTGTTGGCACAGGAAGTATGGAGAACATCGGTAGTTGCAACATGGAGTGACAAGGTAATAAATCATGGCCAACCACTTCTGTGGTGTGGCTGGTTGTAATGCCGGTATGAAGAAACGGCAACTTGACAAGTATATGTGGATGAACGACTTGATATTTAACCCTTTCCCAGTAGATTTATAAAGGCTGCTTTATTTCTGCCATCCACTGTCACTCCCCTTTCTTTCATATATTTCTTAAGCCATGGAAGGCATTGTTTCTTGAAAAAATCTGCATCTGATGTTTCAACCACACTGTGTTAGTCAAGAATAGTACCTTATGGGAAGCAAATCAAGCGACTCTCAAATTACCCATAGTCCCATGGTTTTGTAATGGAGATTCCCAAAGCGATTTCCTGACCTGGTTAACTTTTGCACAGACCATATTTGAGCATGAAAGGGTAAAATGCAAGATTGTGGGGTAATATTTTAATATTTCATGTATAGAAGAAATATCTATCCTCTTACCCTCACCGCCCCTCAAAAAAAAAGAGAAAGGTGCATCATTCATGTGACTACATCCCAGTTGCCCATTCATGCCTATACCCTCTGTTTAACCCCATCTGCATGTACATGTACTTATGTGTGAAGGCCCAAAATCAACTGCAGTATTGTCTGCATCAAATACAGTAAGAATAAAAAGGGCTGGATATCTTTATAACTGCAAAATGCTGCCAATACCATGCTCTTTCTACCACATTTTCAAGACGAGAGGAAGTTTCTTCAAAGCATGTTGTCAAGCAAGCTGTGAATGCGTACCTACATGCACATGGTGATGCAAGAAATAAAGTCTACTCATTGTATCCCAATCTTGAAACAGCATTCCTATGAAATACCACTCACTGTTAAAAAAACAGTTGTTGAGGTTACTTGGGTGGTACGTTTCATAATTTATTTACCTCCTGAAAGAAACTGCCAGTTTGGAAAGACCACAATGTTTGTCATGTGTCAGGCTGGCCTTTATCACGTTCCTCGCCAGAGTACATTTGAGTCAGTAGCATTTGCTAAGTCAATAGCTTTCCTTGGCATGGGTTGGGTACAATGCACCCAACCCATGCCAAGGAAAGCTATTGACTTTTGATATGCCATCATGAGTGGTCCTACCTAAAAATTTGAACAAGAATATTTCAAAGTAACAAGAATTTCAAGTCAAAGAGAAAAGGTAGACAACAAATTACATCTGGATGCTATTCGGTGATTTGAGCAGGAAAGGGTTAGACACAGGTTTTATTGAGGTAATCAAGTTCCATTGATGTAATTTTTCAGGAGCGAGAGGCTGCAGAACGTGATCGTCAGGTAATGGAAAAGATGAAGAAAATCAACGAAATGAAACGAGCGGAAAGGGAAGCCAACAAACCAGACAAAGAGGCAATGAAAAAGAAATGGGTAAGCGAGAAACAATGTTCCAACTTTAACTTGATATTGATACATTCTTCTGACAACTGTGTCAAGCCCACTGTTCCAGCCTTGTGCCATGAAAAACTGGGTTGGTTCTAGCTATTTGCTAATTTGCCATGGACTTGTAGATGTTACGCTCAGCAGTAGGTCAAGGGGGCACTATGTTTTCAGGTTGCCCTTGTATTTGGACATTGGTTGTTGTCATAATATGTCAGGAAAACAGGGAAAAATGTTTATAAAATTTGGCATAAAGGCAAAAATACATCATAAAGATGAACGGTCAGAGACTTGATTCCAGTTTATGGGTTTGTTCATAGAAGAAAATGTTCTTAAGTAAAGTGTTTGATTTGAGCCAACTTGACTATGCTAGAGTCCACCATTAGACAAGTAACATATCTTTCAGAATAGGACTGATTCAACATATTTTCCCAGTGACGGTTGAGTGCTGTGTGCCCAACTCATGTGAAGGGAAGTGTGTTGACAGCAGGTGTTCAGCCATGATAGATGTGATTCCTAATTTCTAAACATAATGTTTTTTATTAACCCTTTCCCCCCCGTAAACGGGCCCAAACTGGCTGGTAGTCAAATGTAATCTGCTTCAGTGTTTCTACTAATTTCAACAGCAATGAAAAACAATTTTGCATGAGAATTGTAGATGAGCCCTGTTAAGACCACATGCCCCAGGTCAACAACTTTCCTTGGTATGAGTTGGGCACTTAGTGCCCAACTCATGCCAAGGAAAGTTGTTGACTCAAGTGTCAATTCAAGGGGGGAAGGGTTAAAAGGAAAAATTTGAGTAAACAGCATTGAAGCAGGCATTTTAATATGTGGTGTGTGCAAAAAGATGCTACAATTATGGTTCTGTATACACGTCTTTGCTCGTATTGGTAGATGTTGTATAATATCAACAAACTGTAGGATTACTATAAAATACACGTTCTGTGTTCCCCTCTAATCATACAACCCTCCTTTCCAAATGATACCATCTCTGAGGGTAACTATCTTCATGCATCAAGTATCTATTTCCATTGTTCTGAAGAAAGGTCACAAGTCCACCCCTCCAGATTGGGAGTGTGGCCTCCTGAGAGGGGGAGCACTGTAATCAATTGCAGATGCCCTTTAAGTTCATTTAATGTAGATCTACTGAGATTTGTGCATACAAACATGGACAGCACATTCATGTACTACTCATTTAGTGTCAAGGGTAAGTCCATGAAACCAATATTGTGACCGAGGAAGAGAAAGGTGGGTCGTTAACTTTTCACAGCTGCGTACATGTATTTTAAACGGGTATCATGTTGGAAAACAAGCAAGGCCTGTTAATTTTGGTGCAAAAAAAGGCAAACAGGAGGCCCACAAGAAATGCATGTATTTGACGTGTTTGTTTTGTCTGACAGGAGAATGATAATTCTGAAGAATATACTGAGACAGCAGAAGGGGTAAGTTGGTCCAGCACCAAAGACCCCTGGAAACAAACCTTGGCTACCACACCCGCTCCTGAACCTTGCAGGGAAGATGCGCTTTGCACAAGTTATTTAGGACAGACAATGCACAGCCTGTGAAAGGCTTGTGGTAAAAAGGCACACAGCTATGAACATATATTGTTTGCATAATTATAGATGGGTCGGATTGTTTGTTATAACATCTGGGCCTCTAGATATTTTGGGAATAAAGAAATGTTGCTGCATCAGAAGAATATATATTTTGGTGTTTGCCCACCAGACGCTTTAATCCCTTGGATAACACGCTCCCATGTAAGCCAGCTGCTTTCCATTTTTGGATAACTTTCCTTTGTAGACTCTTCCCGCCCCAATATATGGGGAACACCATCCCTCCATATTAGATTGTACCGTCCTCATGAACCTGCAGCCCTGTATTAGATACCTGTGGATCAGCAACCCTTGTGTTAGGCCCCTCAGCCATCAAGCTCCTACTGCAGGGCACAGCACTCTGTGATATTTCCTCCCTCCACCCAACAGACGTCAATCTTCCTCCCCTCTCTGAATGCCCCACCCTGGTGGGAACAACTACTATGTCCCACATCTAAATGACATCCCCTCATTGAAAATCCCTTCTTCTTTACCGTCACAGACCCTGCATGTACAAGAAACCTTACCTTTCCATCTGAAGCACATATCCCCATGTAAAATCCCCAAATACTCATTTTCCCCATTGGATGAAATGCCGCTGTTCAACTTGCCCCTTTTTCAGAGAACATACTTCACTGTCTGAAAACTATCATTAGTCACTTTTCCCTACGTCTCTCTCTCTCTGTGTTTTTCTGTGTGTCTGTCTGTCTGTCTGTCTGATGTTTCACTGGCTGAAAACTTTCATTACTCACTTTTCCCTCCATCTCTCTCTCTCTCTCACTCACTCACTCTCACTTGTCATAGTCTTTGGTATGGATTGTGCACAAATTTTACTTTTTTAATTTTTGTGATTAGCTGTGTTACTGTCCTCTCGAGAAACCACATCATTTGTTTTCTAGCTACTGGATCTGCATGGATGTAGCTTCCTTAATCAATCAGCAAATCTTTCAAACGTAACCTCCTCAATTTCTTTAACTTTTTACAGCTGCGTACATGTATTTTAAACCAGTATCATGTTGGAAAACAAGCAAGGCCTGTTAATTTTGGTGTGAAAAGAGGCAAACAGGAGGCCCACAAGAAATGCATGTATTTGACGTGTTTGTTTTGTCTGACAGGAGAATGATAATTCTGAAGAATATACTGAGACAGCAGAGGGGGTAAGTTGGCCCAGCACCAGAGACCCCTGGGGACAAACCTTGGCTACCCTCCCCCCCCCCCCCCCCCCCCATGAACCGTCCAGGAAAGATGCGCTTTGCACAAGTTATTTAGGATAGACAATGCACAGCCTGTGATAGGCCTGTGGTAATAAGGCACACAGCTATGAATATATATTGTTTGTATAATTATATATGGGACGGATTGTTTGTTATAACATCTGGGCCTGTAGATATTTTGGGAATAAAGAAATGTAGTTGCTGCATCAGAAGAATATATATTTTGGTGTTTGCCCACCAGACGCTTTAATCCCTTGGATAACATACATGTAAGCCAGCTGCTTTCCATTTTGGATGAATTTCCTTTGTAGACTCTGCCCGCCCCAATATATGGGGAACACCATCCCCCCATGTTAGATTGTACCGTCCTCATGAACCTGCAACCCTGTATTAGATACCTATGGACCAGCAACCCTTGTGTTAGGCCCCCCAGCCTCAAGCTCCTACTGCAGGAGCCAGCACTCTGTGATATTGCCTCCCTCCACCCAACAACGTCAATCATCCTCCCCTCTCTGAATGACCCATCCTGGTGGGAACAACTACTAGGTCCCACATCTAAATGACATGCCCTCATAGAAAATCGCTTCTTCTTTACTGTCACAGACCCTGCATGTACAAGAAACCTTACCTGTCTATCTGAAACACATGTCCCCGTCTAAAATCCCCAAATACTCATTTTCCCCATCGGATGAAATGCCCCTGTTCAACTTGCCCCTTTTTCAAAGCACATGTTTCACTGTCTGAAAATTTTCATTACTCACTTTTCCCTCTGTCTCTGTCTGTCTGTCTGTCTCTCTCTCTCTCACTTACTCACTCTCACTTGTCATAGTCTTTGGTATGCATAGTGCACAAATTTTACTTTTTTAATTTCTGTGATTAGCTGTGTTACTGTCCTCTCAAGAAACCACATCATTTGTTTTCTAGCTACTGGATCTGCATGGATGTAGCTTCTTTAATCAATCAGCAAATCACAGCTCTTTCAAACATCAACCTTCTCAATTTCTTTAACTTTTTACAGCTGCGTACATGTATTTTAAACCAGTATCATGTTGGAAAACAAGCAAGGCCTGTTAATTTTGGTGTGAAAAGAGGCAAACAGGAGGCCCACAAGAAATGCATGTATTTGACGTGTTTGTTTTGTCTGACAGGAGAATGATAATTCTGAAGAATATACTGAGACAGCAGAAGGGGTAAGTTGGCCCAGCACCAGAGACCCCTGGAAACAAACCTTGGCTACCACACCCCCTCCTGAACAGTCCAGGGAAGATGCGCTTTGCACAAGTTATTTAGGATAGACAATGCACAGCCTGTGATAGGCCTGTGGTAATAAGGCACACAGCTATGAATATATATTGTTTGTATAATTATATATGGGACGGATTGTTTGTTTTAACATCTGGGCCTCTAGATATTTTGGAATAAAGAAATGTAGTTGCTGCATCAGAAGAATATATATTTTGGTGTTTGCCCACCAGATGCTTAAATCCCTTGGATAACATACATGTAAGCCAGCTGCTTTCCATTTTGGATGAATTTCCTTTGTAGACTCCTCCAGCCCCAATATATGGGGAACACCATCCCCCAACGTTAGATTGTACCGTCCTCATGAACCTGCAACCCTGTATTAGATACCTATGGACCAGCAACCCTTGTATTAGGCCCCCCAGCCACCAAGGTTCAACTGCAGGACGCAGCACTCTGTGATATTGCCTCCCTGTACCCAACAGAGGTCAATCTTCCTCCCCTCTCTGAATGCCCCGCCCTGGTGGGAACAACTACAATGTCCCACATTTATATGACATGCCCTCATAGAAAAAATCCATTGTTCTTCACCGTCACAGACCCTGCATGTGCAAGAAACCTTACCTGTCCATCTGAAACACATGTCCTCGTGTAAAATCCCCAAATACTCATTTTCCCCATTGGATGAAATGCCCCTGTTCAACTTGCCCGTTTTTTCAGAGAACATACTTCACTGTCTGAAAACTTTCATTAAGCACGTCTCTCTCTCTCTCTCTCTCTCTCTCTCTCTCTCTCTCTCTCTCTCTCTCTCTCTCTCTCTCTCACTCTCTCTCTCTCTCTCTCTCTCTCTCTCTCTCTCTCTCTCTCTCTCTCTCTCTCTCTCTCTCTCTCTCTCTCTCTCTCTCTCTCTCTCTCTCTCCCTCTTGTCATAGTCTTGGGTATGGATAGTGCACAAATTTTACTTTTTTAATTTCTGTGATTAGCTGTGTTACTGTCCTCTCAAGAAACCACATTGTTTGTTTCTTATCTACTGGATCTGCATGGATCTAGCTTCCTTAATCAATCAGCAAATCACAGCTCTTTCAAACCTCAACCTCCTCAATTTTTTCACTGTGCACACCTAACATCTACCACGTACAGTAGAGCATCTCCATCAGTGTCATACATAGGACTGAAGAAAGTGGATCTGAACAGGGGAATTGTCTTATTGCACAGGAAAAAAGATGCCAAATAGAAACAGAACTGTAAGAAGATGGTTTTAATAGGGAAGTGATCTTAATATGGAGAGATTGTGATAGGGAGATTTCACTCTGCCATTTTGCACTGAAATTGAAGCACGCCTCAAGTTGGATTATATATATATATATATATATATATATATATATGTATATGTATATGTATACGTATATGTATATGTATATGTATATGTATATGTATATGTATATATATATACATACATACATATATACATATACATACATATATATGTGTATATATACATACATATAGATATCTACATATATATATATGTATAGATATATAGATATACATATATATATACACACATATATATATATACATACATATATATATACATATATATATATATATATATATACATATATACATACATATATACATATATATATATATATACATATATATACATATATATATATATATATATACAGTTTTGTGTTAAATCACCTGATGGAAAGCACTTGTGTCAGCACTGAAATTAGCTTTTTCAGTACCAAGTGTGACTTAAGTCGAAGTACTTAAAATGAACTGAATTATTATATGGGTGCTTGATTCAGGTTCCTTGTAAAAGACCTTTCATTCAAGTACCAGCATGCCTGCATATTGCATTGAACATGATAAGCCAGGTCAACAACTTTCCTTGGTGCACTTTGGGTGCAATGTGCCCAAAGTGTGCTGAGGAAAGCTGTTGAGTCAGTCCAAAATGTGGCACTGAAAGAGTTAAATGGCTACTAACATTGCACAGCAGTGTCAAAGCTTCTTATTATGTCTGATATATCCCTCCATCAATATCAGGGTAAGGTGGCATAAAGGCTATCCCTAATTGAATCCTGTGGACTTTAGTGCCACTCAGCATGTGATTATTTTATTAATACACCCATCAAACAATGAAGTTTTTAAATCGGTGAACGGTCACCTTGTTTGTTCTTATGTTTCAAAATTAATGTGCCAATACAGCACAGGCCATTTCCTTGGAACCACAATATCCACATCCTGATGATCGAAGGAGTTAAAAAAATTTAGTTTGATGGATGTATCAATAGAAATAGATATACAATGTAGCACCAAAGTCATTAGGGGTATTTTCCGTCATGCCACCTTCACCCTCTTAACTTTTTCTTGCTGTCCATTATCTTTTCCATTTATGTCTCTTCGTCTTGACCTGCTGTATGGCAACCTCTTCAAGAAATGTTGATTCTTCTTGCCTATTTTTGCACATGCAGCATGATGTTATGTTTCGTCATTTAGAATATGCTAGGGTCATATTCAAAGCGTCCAATGAGTGCAGTTATTGTACATTTGTCCAGTATGCAATTAGAATAAAAAATATATTTAGAAAACAATACCCAAGAAATAATGGAAAACTGTATACACATTTTTCCTCCTTACTGGATCTGATGTATGGTGGAACTGTTAAGATGGTCATTGTTCGCTCAGTTGACTTGTCAGCCAGTTGAGCTTAAAGATGGTCCATTATCTGTCATTGCCATCCATTCTTGTTTACATTTTCGTAATTCCTCTCTAAAACTCCAAACTGGATTTCTCTTAAAATGATGAGGTTATACTTTTGGTGTATGTCTGCCCAGCTCATTGTCTAGATGACACTGCAGTCATTGTTATAATCTATTATGAATTGTTTTGGGTCATTTTTTTCAATGGGGGAAGAGGAGCATCTTCGTGAATTGTCTGCTTTAAAACAGATTCACCATTTACTTCAAAATTGCACAGAGACATTTCTGGGTATCCCAGAACCCTAAATGTTAAAATGATGGCACTTATTCTTTTAATATTTTTTTATGACTTTTTCTGTGTTTTGTAATATTCAACTTTATCTCCCAAATCACAAGCTTGATTCTGTTCAAACTTGTTGAGAAGGTACCTTGATTTAATCCCTGTCATGATGTCCACCAGGCGGTGCTATTGTTATTTCAGAATTTTTGAAATTACATAAAGACTGGAAAGAGTACATCCTGCTATGGTTGATATATTGTACAAATAAGTTAAGCCCCCCCCCCCCATGGGGGGTTACCTTTTTTTATACAATATATATTACAAATGCTAATATACATGCATGTTTATATAATTTGTCCAGATCTGTAGATCATATGATGTCAATGTAAGGTTTCATAAAACCATTGACAATAATGTGTAAAAATCTATCCATGACTTGCCAACCATGCTTTAAGTGGATCCGAAACCAAAAATATTTGCCATGGAGTCAGCCTAGATCACAAGATCACATTACTGTGTAACAGTGAAATACTAAGTATCTATAAACACCAGTGTTCCCTCATCATAACACTAATGGTGGGATCCAGGGAGGTAACAGGGAGCACTCTCTTCATCCCTGGGCTATTGGTTTCCTGTGCTGTGATTTTGTCTCATGAAACCCCCACACAAGCTTGAGAAAAATGAATAACGACTGACAGCAACCTACATGTTGTACAATAAAACTATGTCACCATGTGGATTACCTGGGTTGCAGTGATATTCCATCCCTATTACTAGTTGGCCTGTTATGTTTTTGTCCTTAAACTCTGTTTAGAAGCCCTTTCACAATAATGCATTAACTTTAAAATGCCTTTCTCCATATAACTGGGTCAAGTATGTGTGTGGGTCAATGATATCCATATACTATTAGCTGAACATTCAGGTCAGATCTATTGGCTGTGCTCATCTTGGCCCTGTCGATGATGTTCCCGAAGCTAAAGCTAAAGTCAGGTTGAGAGAATATTTCCAGGTCAGCTGAGCACAGGCTGTTCACACAGCCCACTTGTATTCGTAAATGGAATGTATTGCTGGAAGACAAAAATATAACATCATGTGGTATTGATCATTAATCATTTATTTTTTTGGTATGTCAAACAGGAAAATTTCATATTTGTGGAGTAAAATTCAACAATGATACCTTAATCGTAGAGAAGTCACATAACTGCTCGTTTTTAATAGCAAAAAAAATTTTTTTATTGCATTGTCATGGGTGATTTGGATGAGTGGAATATAGTTTCTTGGGATGAATGTTTTTCTGCAGTGAACTGTTTGGTAGTGTCTGAACGCTTTCAGTGCCAAATGTTTTTGACTGAGTCAACAGCTTTTCTTGGTGCACACTGGGAGCATTGCACCCAATGCACGTTCAGAAAAGATGTTGACCTGGGGTATTCTCTCTCTAACTATAGGCATGCTGGTACTTGAATAAAAGGTCTTTTTGCGAGGAATACAAATCTGGAATCTTTATGATAATTCAGACTAGTTTGACTCAAGTAGGTCAACTTAAGTCATGATTAGCACTGAAAGAGTTAATTACTGTACTTTATCTTGGAACTGGAATGTCAGGTCTCTGTCATGTACCTCATGCTCAAACATGTTTCTTAGGATTTCTTCTTCTTATGTACATGTACATAGTTCTTGTAGAATTAACTCTTATAAGCACTGCTTTGTTTTCTGTGGTGTAGAAAAAGTTTAAATTGTGGTAAAAATTAACAGTTTCCATATCATCGGAGCTACAAAGCAGACACTTCTGTCCATCCTCACACTTTGTGTGTCTGTCTGTCCGTCTCTCTGCCTGTCTATTGATTGCAGTTACTGTTGATATGAAATGAACCATTTGAGAATGACACAAATGTACATGTGGATCCATGTTGGAGGTCAGTTTAATTTCTCATTCTGCAAAAGCCCAAGGCACTTGTTGGGAAAAATATGGCATATAAAATCCATTTACAAAATTGCTGGCTGAACTTCCAGTGGGCTTTATCCCACATGGAACTGTGTTTCGACACTGCTGGCACTTTCCTCAGCAGGGTGAAGATGGAGAATGGAGATGCACATGAAGGAAATCGGGAAGCAGGGTGTGTTGACCAGTCATATTTGGGAGCAGCAAAACTGCTGTCCTTGGAACAGTTAAGGTACGAGACCCCAGGAGGTGCTGATGGTGGATTTCTCAAGGTTCAAAGGAGAGAGGAAGAGAGGACTCTGAAAGACTTCCTAGTCCAGGATAGTCACCTGAGTTTATATGTATCAATGTACAAGAAATCCCAGGGTAAATACATGTATGTGGATAGCCAAATGAACCTCATCTGAGATGTTGGTGTGTGTATATTATATATATATATATATATATATATATATATATATATATATATATATATATATATATATATATATATATATATATATATATATATATATATATATATATATATATATATATATATATATATATATATATATATATATATATATATATATATACTATTAGACATATTAAATGGCCAATATACTTGTTATAATTTTAGGAAGAAGAGCAGCGGGAAGCATACCAAGAAGAAGAGGAAAGGCGGAAGAGAAGTGAGCAAGCCAGGAAAGAGAGAGCTGCGGTGAGCTTGTTTTCAGTTTGTATTAACACTTCCAGTGTAAATCACAAAAAGAAAAAACAAAAAGAAAACAAAAAACAAAAAAAAAGTTTGTTATGCTGATCTGAATTTGATTCATGATCCAGAGTCAAGTTCCCCATAAAAAGATCTTTCGTTCAAGTGCCTAATATATTTCCAAAAGAAAGAGAAATACAGCTATTGACTTGGTTTGCTGACTTAGCACTAAAAGCATTAATTAAATTTAATGATATAAATATAAGTGACTCAGTCAAACTAATAAACAGGGCAGAACAAGAATGGAATGTTGATAGTTGCCCAGTAAGGCAGGATATTGGGGGTGGGGGCCTTGGGTCAGTGGGGCTTAGGTTGTATATTTGCCAAATTGTTCATAATAAATCTAATATTGTATATTTAACATGAAAACCTGCAGGTAATTTTTATTTTGCCAGCAGAACAGTAATGGTATATTCAATATCATAAACATAGAGCTTGCTAGCAATAGACAGTTCTGGCTCACTATAGTTTTGTGTATCAAGATGAATACACATCATCATCATCATCATCATCATCATCATCATCATTACAATCTCTCCTACTCCCAGGCATTGAGTGATGAGACTAATTTAACAATTGAAAACCTTCAGAAGTAAAAATATGAATCTGTGGATAAATTTCATAATTTTTTGTACTTCTGGTAAATTTTAGTGATACATCATCAGTTTAGACTTCCTCATATCATATTATCATTTAAACACATACTGTGCTTTGGTTCAGTTCCAGCAAATCATATTGTTTATTTCAGGTGTAATTTGAACTTGGTGTTGCACACAGCTTGATACATGGGACACTTTTACAGCACTGTATAAATAAAATACTACTTTGCTTCAAGCATGTTTTTTTTTCCTGTAGACTTCTTATTTGAGATCAGACAAACTATTTTATTTGTGTCTTTTTGTCCAAAACCACTTCCTAGTAGTCATTACCCTATTCCGCAGTCCGAACTCTTTACTCTCCATAAGCTAACCTGTCCCTGTCTAACTTATATACATAGAAGTTCTATTGTCCATATTGCACACGTTCCTGTGTAAAATTTTGACATAGGCTGTATTAGCCCAAATAAATTATAGGGTCTTCAGCGGGTAACTACTCAACATGTTTCGGAGCCTTTTACCCATACATGTCTCTATGAGTAGCGGCTCCTTGTCTAAGTTAAATATTCAGCAAAGACAACCCACATAATAATGAATAAATATGAATGTGACAATTGATGAATTAGCTAAATATGTGAAGTTATGCTTATAAATGTAGAGCTTCATATCAAAGAAGAATACCTGTCAAACAAACCACAATTACCAAATTTACATAGTACAGGTTCAGATAAGAACAATTTAACTTACCCCTGAACCAATATGTACCCTTTCTAGCTGGACAGCTTATCCTAGTTAAACCATCCGCCAATGTTTAACTGAAGTGGAAACAAGCTGGGGCATTATATTCAGTCCCAGTGATTGTAAAATAAACAGTTGCAGCTAGACCACCAAATGAATTTTCGAAAAATTACATTTGGATCAGGGTATTAAAGATAATTAAATCTCTGGAAGTGTTAAGAAATTGAATTTGAACTGCATTATTAAAAAACCTTAATTTTACCTGTTTTTTGTGTAAAAGCCAAAAATAGCACAAACACCAAAAGTGAGAAACGTTTTTTTCCTGTGCCAAATGAAATAGTAATCTTATAGCAGCAAAATATTATTTTAAATTTTGGATAAGGGTGTTAGTGTAAAATTTAAGGGATGTTTAAACAAAGGTTAGAAGTTTAAAATTAAAAGATTTAAAACAGCAATAAAATTAGAAATAAGCCCTTTTCCAAAATTTAAAATATGGTTTTGGAAAGCGTCATAGGTTCTTTCATTTGACACTTTAAACTAAATCTGATTTTTATTCTTTTAAATGCTATTTTAAATTTCATGCAAAATTCAGAAACTCTTACTGAAATTTAATAACACAATAGCTTTTCTAAAAATTTATATATAGCACCAGAATCAAACTTGATGTTATGTTTTTCTTTCAGAAAATATACACATTTCATTGTATTTGATGGTAACCATAGACAGAGACTAAACATTTATACATGAGAGTAATAAAGTGTATCATGTCTATTTATTTATCCACAGGAGGCCAAGTCATTGGTTAGTCAGAGAGGTAACGTCAGATCCAAATTTGAAAGCCAACCCCGGTCACAGTTTGATGATGAACCTGAGGAACCAGTCCAATCAGGCCCTCCACCACCCAGGTATGAAATCATGAAATGGAATATTTCAGCCCCAGAGACAAAAAAAAAATACACGTACATGTATGTATGCTTTTATCATATGATAATGGCTGGAAAAAACCTCCACACATTTGTACGTGTATATTATTTTTTGAAAGAAATTTGCTGAGGATCATAGAGTTTAAGCAGTTTCTGTGAAGCAGACTCTATCTACATGCTGCATAGTTATAAATTTTCTTGATGAATAAATTTCTCCGAGTGGGCACTTTTGCCCAGTCCCAAGGGTGCCCACTTAACACAGGTTTTACTGTACATGTACTGTATTGTGTATCTGGAGAGTATCCAGGTTTGTATTGTTGTGCATTGCCCAAACAATCCTGGTGAAATGAACATGTTTATTATATACTATGCATAAATTGAGCAGAGCAGAGCAGAGAACAGCTGTGTAGTGATAAAAATGTTGAGGAAATATGTCAGATCATCTGATCAGACTGAGCTCGTTAATGTCCTTATGGTAATAGTAAAACACAGGGAGTGCACCTTACTGTGGGAGCATCCTTTATGACCGTGAAATATGGCTACCAGTCAGACGGGACACTCGTAAAACAGGCTTGTTGCCTGCATTCTTCCTGCCTCACAGCGGTGTGGAGTGGTCTGGCAGAATGCTGTCCCACTGATGCAGTTTTACTTCTAGGCCATGTGTCTCCAATGCTTGTTCTGCTGCTTTGTTATATGAGCTGCGGTGATTTGAGTTAAGATATGTTTGACCCTTTCCTGGTCAAGAGTAAGACTGAGTCAATAGCTTTGGTTTTTCCCAACCTGTCCCAAGTAAAACTGTTGACCAGGATGTGCCATCATAATACATGTCTTAGGGACAGATCTAGGACCTCAAAATTTGCAGTCTAATCGGAAAATAAAGCAGTAATCCCTTCAGAATTTGACCCAACTCTTATATAATTCATGTTAAAAAAATTGGCCTTTTGCAAATTTGTTTAACCAAATGAATTTAACATTAACATTTGGCTAATGGCACCAGCAGTCCTTGCATGTATACATAGGTCTTGCTTTGTATGCTTTTAATTGTCTTCTATTTTCGTGAAATTGGGGTAAAATATTAAGGCAGTGGATAGTTTACATCAGAGCACTCTTGTTTGGAAAAGGTTAATAAAAGCATGACGTCTGTCATAGGGGACTGTGAATGTGGGCCTAACCAGGTGTCTGTGAAATTTTAGAAAATTACGACATGGCTTTGGAGAAGATCCACATCCACAACAGTATCCTGAGGAGGAGGAAACACCTGCATCACCAGTGCACAGACCCCCTGCCAGGCTGCCAGAACCTGAGCCAGAGCCAGAGCCTGAGCTTGAGCCTGAGCCTGAACCAGAGCCTGAACCAGCACCAGTCTCCAGGGCACCGCCACAGTTGCCCCAGACTCGTAACTTGTTGAAAGAAGGCTTGCCTCCCAGGCAAGACTCTGATGAAGAAGAAGATCAAGACTGGAATGGTAAGATCCTGGTAGAAGTAAGGTCAGGAGATAGCAGGTAACATGTGGGAGATGAAAAGAGGGGAATTGAGTCCTGTTGATCAGGATTGGTATGTTGGATACAAAGTAAGTAAATGTAGGACAACTAGAAGCTGTTAGTGAAAAAGAAGTGTGTAGTTGAAGTACGGGCAGCTCAGTATGTCATATACACTGGCTGCTGCGTTCAGGACAGATTTGATGGCAATGTAATTTTCATGCATACATTTGTCTGTGAGAACATTCATCACAGACAGAGAGCTCTGTCATTCTTGCTTTGTCTAACATCAGTGATTTTTTTTCCATGGTGTGGCGAGTCATTCTGCAGCTGCTACAAGAGCAACTGGAGGATTACTAACCAGGCATTGGAAAAAAAAGACACCTTTGTAGATTTTACAAACTTCATGGTATAATAATAGTATTTCCTGGAGTTGCATGAACCATTTTGGAATGTATAACAGTTGGAATTTTATTGCTTGGGAGAAAGGTAATGCATGTAATTTACAAGACTTTGTCTTACCTGGCTCTGCAATACTACTTCTTATTGCAAACTATAGATTAACATGATTAACACTTAACATTTTGATGTACTAAATTGTGATTCATGTGAGATTTTGTGTGACACTGAGTGTTGTAATTATAGTTGATATACCAGCCATCTGAAAGCCCTAAATTCTTTTTCAAAAAGGGGAAGAGGATCAGGGTACAATAGTCACAACAATAGTCATGACAACAGTCCTGACTGTAGTCATGACAACAGTCACAACAATAGTCATGACAACAGTCCTGACTGTAGTCATGACAACAGTCACTACAATAGTCATGACAACAGTCCTGACTGTAGTCATGACAACAGTCCTGATGTAGTCATGACAACAGTCACGACAATAGTCATGCCTATCTCAATTATTACAGTACTAGTGAAGCCATATTATAACAGCACTCAGATAGTTTACATTCTCTGAATGACACAAATTTTGCTGGACTTGAAATCAGATTTTTTGCTATTTGACTTATTTGTGTGACACATTTTACAGGGAACATTCAGTGTTATGAGACAAAGTTTCACTGTATAATGGTTCCACCGTGAGATTTTTTTTTCATGTCATGTAAAAGCCATTCATCCAAATACCTCTGTGTGTAGTCTTACATGTAGTTTGGCCATTAAAGGGAAACTACATGGTCCAGGTCAGCGGCTTTCCTTACCACATGTTGTGTGCTTTGCATGGAAAGTGTGGCAAGGAAATCTGTTGATGCAGTATGTAAATTAGCACTATAGGTGTTAATATTTTGAAAACTGGGTTGTTAGTTCCTGAATTTGCTAACGTATGCAGTTCGATAGAATTTTATTTGGAAAATTGTGTCTCCAGGTGGAACATTGTTTGATGCCTGTTTCATCCACTTCTTGTGCTTGCTTTTATTGTTGTTTAACACATTCATTTTTTTTTTACTGACTATTTAACACTTCATTATGTTCCTTAGGCAGAGGAAAAAAACTCATTTCATTTTGTCCAGATGCAGATTTGAAGCATTTCTAATCTCACTTTTTCTGAAAGGCTTAAGTTAAGTTTGTTTCCATGATAAATGATCATCCATTTTTAACTTTGAGTATTGTGGTTGGACATTTGATGCGAATTGAGCCTTTGGCTATGGTTGAAAACAACAATGTAAATGCTTATGGTGAAGAGTTCCTTACTATTTCAGTAATGTTTCAATAAATATTATTTGCCATAAACGCAATTTTCTTCAGCATTGACAATAAACTTTTTATTTCTTTTTTAAATTCAGCCATCGCAAATGAGAACAACTCATCTCTGCAGGAATGAGATTTTTTCTCTCTTTGCCAGGTGTATATTGTATTTTATTTGTACTTACCACTCTAGAGAATTTTTGTCTGCACTAACCTTGTGTGGTTGTTGTGTCTAACCTCAGTTTCTCCAGGCACGGTGTCAGAGACTCCACCCGCACCAGGTGATGGTATGAAGCTTATATCTTTGTTCACGTGCTTTACATCTGCCACTGGGTTGAAGGTTTTTTCTCTCCTCACAAAAATTCAGTTTTGTCTCCTTTGCTGCCAAATCTTATTTTGATTGTGGAGGCATTATCATTTACAGTATCTCCTTTTAGTTTTATTCCCGGCACTGTATTTCAAATTAGCCCTTGCATCCTGAATTAACCCATTCCAGGCAGAGTATGACAATTTACATCCAGGCGTTTTGGGGCAATTTGAGCAGGCAAGGGTTAAGACTAAATCAACAGCTTTACTTAGTATGGGTTGGGCACTGATCTAAGCAAGGAAAGCGGTTGACCTGAGGCATGTTAACATGATAGGTTTTGTCTTCAATATACATTCAAATTGTTTTTCATTGCTGTTGAAATAAGTAAAAAAAAAATACAGACTACATGTAAGCATCAATAGGTTTTGGCCACTTTAGCACTTTCAGTGCCACATTTTGGACTGAGTCAACAGCTTTCCTCAGTGTACTTTGGGTGCAGTGTGCCCAGAGTGTGTTGAGAAAAGCTGTTGACCTTGAATATTATATTCTATGTAACTGCAGGCATGCTGGTACTTGAATGAACGGTCTTTTTGCGAGGAACCTGAATCTACCACCCTTATTATAATTCAGAGCAGTTTGAAGTAAATGGACTTAAACCACGGTTCGCAGTGAAAAAGGTCAGAGAGGAAGGGCTGAGGGTCAGTAATTTCTCACTAAAGGCATCGACTTAAGGGAGACTGTTTATATCAGCAGCCAATTTTAAGGTCTTAAGATGCTGTCTGATAGTCACCAAGTGTAACAGAGCCATTGATCAGCCATTTGAAACACTTGGCTGGTCCTTACACCCCACTGTAGGCACCCAACCATTGCACTGTTGGAGCCTGTCATTATACACTGAGTACTTAGAGAAGACGAGGTGTAAAACTTCTCCGCTTTCTGTTCCCATAAAGATGAAACCTTTTAGCATCTCCAAATTTAAAACTTAGTTTCTCAGGTACAGTTTAAATCAAATTGGTGAGGGAGAGGGAGTGCATTTTTTTTTAATTAGATTTTAATAATTTCATCAATATTTATAGAAAAGTGCCAAAATTAAAGCCTCTATTTATAGCAAAAAGGGCCAACAAAATGATGAAGTCACTTGGGGTGGGATGGTGGTGGCAGTGAAGATACAAAGACAATTAATGAGGAGCCCCAAATCCGATGCAGGTTGTACCTCAGGAAGTGACCAGTATAATTTTTTGGGGGCCTTATTGTTGCTGCAGAAATGCAAGCCACTGTTGATCGTGCCAGTAACTTTTAATTCCACATACATATGATATTGCATGATTATCAGGGCTTTATCAAAATATGTGCAACATTTTGCTGTTAATTAGTGGTCATTGTTAGCTAACATTAATATTTTAACTGTGGGGAAATTGTTTAACCCCTGACCCCCACATGTACAGTCTTAAGTCATAGCAATAAGAAGTTAATGTTATAATTGCTGCCATCACAATTAAACTGAACATTTTATTGATATTAAGCTATCTGTTTCCTGTTCTGTGTCTAACATATTGTCGCAACTATCTGATGTACTCATCATGCTATTACAATTGTCTACAGCCTATTGTTTACACAGGTTTTCATTTTTTTTATTTATATTCATATTAACATTAATACTAGAATTATATTTGTCATGAATATTTGTGCGTAAAAGTTTTGATAGCCACTGCAAAGGACCTTTTGTTTCTCAGTGGGAGGAGCTATGGGTGTGACCAGCCACTTGTTACGTAGCATAGTAGGCACTGGCACGTTCCGTGTTGTACATGATGTTACCATCGACTGATGAAAACAAAATTTGTCCCTATTCTTTGAATGCTAACAAAAACTCTGAATGTAAATATATCTTTGTAGGTTTGATTACTGCTTTGATACGTTTGAATACATTTAGCTCTTTTTCTGTCAGATTGAAACTCGAGTCAACAGCTTTCCATGACACGCGTTGAGCATATGGTGCCAAGGAAAACTGTTGACCAAGGGCATGTTATTCTGGTAGTCCTCGTTTACAATTCTTAGTTAAATTGTTTTCATTAGACACTCCTGAGTAAATTAATCAAAATTATTTAGGCAAATAGGGTTTGGTCAGCGGACAACTTTGACTGGTTTGACAGAGAACAGAAAAAAAAAGAAGAAAAAAAACAGCTTAACCCTTATCCTGTTTGGTTTGAACTGAGTCAACAGGTTTCCTCGGCATGTATTGAGTGCTAAGCTACCAACTGACACAGAGGAAAGCTGTTGACTGAGGGCTTACTGATCTGAAAGGTCTCATCTATTGTACAAGATAATCTCATTAAACGAAATGATAGGAGAAATCAAGTGAAAGTGTTACAATGGATGACATTTGATGTCCAGACACTTTTGCTCAGTTCAAAGATGTGGTTTCCGAAAAGTTGGTTTCAGTTGCTAAAATAACAGATTAGGAGCATCTATTGTTCTCTTAGCCCACTGGCCCATTGTTCTCCCCAACCAATGAACAGCTTGATCACTTCCCATTGCCTGGCAGCCCCACGTCTTGACTGACAGCTCATTTACATTCTGTTGTAAATACAAAAACCTGTGGGTGTTTGGCCAAAAACCATGATTTCTTTAGCTCCAGAATTCTCATAAAAATTGACATTTTTCAATTCAACATTTGGCCATATTGTGGATTGGTATCTAATCTTCCCTATTCTGCAAAAAACCCCACAATTCTTTATTTCCAAAAATTTATACTGCAAAATAGCTTTACATGCAGCTCCTTAACTTCACTATTTGGAACAAGAGCTGTAACTTGCTGGGAGTGGCCAGTTGACCTGAGTGACTCATAATTATTCTTCTATGGCGATTGGCAGATGAAGAAGAACCAGCGCCTGCTGCACCAGTATCTGCACCAGTATCTGCACCTGCTCCCCAGGTGGCAGCAGTAGATGATGAACAAATCTACGAGAACCAGGAGTATGGAGGAGAGACCCCAAGTCAACAACAGAAGGCGGGAGACCAAGGTCTGTGTGCCCGGGCCTTATATGACTACCAGGCTGGTAAGTGAAGCCTCTGTGAAGTCGCTCAGTGTCAAGATACCTGATAAAAATTTATTATGTCTCCCGGTGGAAGCCGGGGGACATATTGTTTTAGTTCCCGTTTCTTCTGCTTGTTGTTGTTGTTCAGGTTCTTCAACACTTGGTTTCCGTGCGATAAGTCTTGAAGGACTTGACAGAATTTGATGAAACTTGGTAGGATTATGTATCTAGGCAAGACCTAGGTTGAGATTGTATTTGGGTGACCTTGACTTAATTTTCAAGGTCACAGGGTCACTTATGTGAAATTGGTTTCCGTTCGATAAGTCATGAAGAACAGGATGGAATTTGGTGAAACTTTGTAGGATTATGTATCTTGGCAAGACCTAGGTTGGGATTGTATTTAGATGACCTTGAGCGAATTCTCAAGGTCACAGGGTCACTTATGTGAAATTGGTTTCTGTTTGATAAGTCTTGAAGAACTTGATGGAATTTGACGGAACTTGATAGGATTATGTATCTAGGCAAGACCTAGGTTTGGATTGTATTTGGGTGACCTTGACCTAATTTTCAAGGTCACAGGGTCACTTATGTGAAATTGGTTTCCGTTCGATAAGTCATGAAGAACTTGATGGAATTTGATGAAACTTGGTAGGATTATGTATCAAGGTAAGACCAAGGTTGGGATTGTATTTTGGTGACCTTGACCTAATTTTCAAGGTCACAGGGTCATTTATGTGAAATTGGTTTCTCTGCAATAAGTCTTGACTTGATGAACATTGCTAGAGTAATGTATCTAGGTTAGAGCTAAAATAGGATTGTAATTTTCAAGCAAACTTGGTCATTTGTAATTTGTTATCACCTGTAGCTTATTCAGAGACGTAAGTGTTCCACCGGGAGACATTTGATTTTCTGTTGGAAAATCAGTCTGTTGTAGTTTTATTTTCAGCACAAACTTTGCCTGTAGTTCCAAGGCAACAACAGAATGGGCCAGATCAACAGCTTTCCTCAACACACACATTGGTCAACAATGTGCCCAAAGCATACAGAGGAGAGCTGTTGCTAATTTGTGTAACTAAGAGGTTGAAAAATATAATAGTAAGATAAATATGAAAAGATGGGCACTTCTGTCACAAGAATATCACAGCTGCGATTTTGTTGCTTTTTGATTTAATTTTTGTCAAGATAAACATATTTTTTGCAAAGCAGCGATGTAGATAATAGGAATGAACAAAAAGTGTTTCTGCATGTTTCAGCGGATGACACCGAGATAACCTTTGACCCTGATGACATCATCACCAACATTGAACAGATCGACGAGGGATGGTGGACAGGATACGCTCCAGATGGCAAACATGGAATGTTCCCTGCAAATTATGTTGAGCTGTTGTCATAGTAACAAGCGAAAGGGGATTGCCAGTCGTAAAAATCATTGTGTCATAAAAAAGAAACTGAGAAACCACAGAATATATTCACATCAAAATATTCAACTGATACAAGCATATATATTTGAGAAATTATAATGCATGTATTAGCATGTGTGGAAATAGGGGGGTGTGACCATTGCTTTATTTTGCATAGGTAGGATGTAACCATCACATTGGTAAAACGTAACCCATAATGACTGCTGCATGAGTAACCATGGTGAGGCAAAATTCTGTTCAGACTGAAACTACGGACTTCTAAAATGTTATGCATTCATGATTTTTTCACTTGTGCATATGGTCAGAAACAAGGTGTTGATATGCTATAATATTACTGGATGAACATGTGTATGAAGTAGACACCAGTTCTGTAATCACTGGTAACTGAGCTTTGATTCATTAGAGTCTCTGACATTCAGAATTAAAAACAACGGAAAAAAATCCAGAAAAATTGTGCACAAAATTAAGTGGGGGAAATCATGAAAACGGTCTACAAATAGAGTAATGACAAAGCAATGATATGTAAATAAAGCACAAATTCATGACATTTGATGAATGAATAATGTACGTAACAATAGATAGACTCGAAGACTAATTTCTTGTCAACAAGTGCCGCACAGCAACTTATATGACACAGTTTTCCTGGGCTCTAGGCTTTTTAGTTAAGTAACAGTACTGATTATAATTGAAGCAAGACAGGCTGATTTACTGGTGTATCTCTTGTTGGTCATGATGCCTGACATTTTAATTTGGACAGTCCTATGATGCAAAAAAAAAATGTCTGAGGGACAAACTCAAAAATGTGTATATGCAATCAGTTTTGGAAGCATACAAAACCAAGCTAGAGGAGAGAACAAGTATTAATCGACAAGCGGTTTTCCTCAAAGGCTAATAGATTTGCAAAGCTTATCTGTAGGAGTAACCAAGAAGCTGGAAATTTGTGTGAAGTGATAAGATACTTGAGGGTTTTATTATTAAGTAAAACTGAGTATGTTTATGTGCATGTTACTTGTATATTTGTACATGTTATAAACATGCGTGGCTGGCAGGATCATAGTCAATTGCCCAAGGTCAATGTATTATGGTGAGTGTGGAAGCACGTCATACAATATATTGGGATACGCGTAGTAACCAAACAGGACGGAAAGCTGGTGAACACAATTCACACGCAAAGCTTTCTTTACATGTCTGGAGCAGTCCGTTTCAGCTAAAGGATGAGTAGTCATAATATTAAGGAGAGTGAAATTATGTGTATGCTACCAGTATGGGAACTGTTTGCAGATTTGCTCAGTTTGGTGTCAAAACTTCTATTTTGAGAATATTTGTCGGTGAAATTTTTGGTTTGGCGATGTGCAGTATTTGGCCATTTTGCGACTGTTTATGCAAACGCAGTTTGAACGCTACATTCCATCATGACCAATGTCTCAGGTGGTGAAGGAGGTAAACGGGGATTGGAAATCTCTTGATGAAAGGCCTTTCTTCACATACTCTTTATTAGCCCTTTCCGGCTCAAATTACCCAAAAGCACTTCAATGTAAATTGTCATCTGCCTTAAAGTTTTTTTCTTTTAAATTTCTTGTCACTACAAAAGATTAAGGCCGAGATTTGTATGTAAGTCCATTCATGATGGTATGCCATGTTAATAACTTTCCTTGGTGTGGTTCAGGCACAATGTGCCCAGCCTGTGCCAAAGAAAGCTGTTGACTCAGTTGTACTCTGTCCAGGAGTGGGTTAATTTGGATTTGATTCTAGTTCCAGAAAATCTATAATTTTGTTGCCGAAGTCAATTTGTGGAAAGTTGGATTAATGAAAGTTTAGGACAAATGTAGGCAGCAAAAGTTTGGCTTTGAAATATTTTTTGATCCTGCTTGTGCAAAACTTGCCAGTTAGTCTCATTTATTCATTAAAGAAAGAAAACACACTAAAAGAAATTGATAGGTGTATATGTATGCCATTGAGGCGAAGAAAGATGTTTTTATGCTGTAAAGGAAAACTTTGCTTCTTATGTTCACCAATTGAAAACCAGGATTTTGTTTGTTGCACTGAAATGCCCCCAGGGCGACAGGCCAAAGGAATTTATTGTGGTGCAAGTAAACATCACCAGGGGGCAGGTTGAAGCAGGTACTTCAGCAATAGGAAAAGCCTTTTTAATTAGATCACCTGTTATTTGGTCACACAATTTTGTATGGATATCTACATTTTTACCTTTTGGTGAAAGACACACCTGTGTGTAGATTGTTTTGCTCATTATATGGTCATAGAAATAGTACACAGCTTGGGAACTTAGTAAATATTGAATGTGTTGAGGACATTTCTTGACTTGTGTATCTGATTTCTGCTCAACTGTATTGCAATGTAGAATTTGGTATATGATCATTTTTATTATTATTATTATTATTATTTTTCATTTGAAAGGGGCAGAGTTGTGGAATGTGTGATGGGGATTGTAGATTTGTAGGTGGGTAAATGTTGTTTTCAAAGTAAGTGATAAATGATTAAAAAAATAATTATATATATCTGCAGATATTTTTTACAACAGGAATTCCATGACCTGAAAGCAGTTGTGTATGGAATGTTATGGAGTGCGAAACATAACATGTTTTTTAGCAAGCAAAACATGGTGCATGATAAGAGATAATGCTTTAAGTGTATAGTTGCAGGCTCAACCTTGCTTGCTTAGCAGACCTAGGGCCCTGGACTCGGAATGGTAACACAACAGGGAGGACATGGTTTATTATTTGGCCAACCAGGGGAATGTTTTTCAACCTGAATTGAATTAGTAGTTCCTCATGTTGGTCGGTGGAGAACTGGATTTCATGTTGCCAAAACACCCCAAGATAAACCAGCTAAGCACAATGTTGTGCAGTGGCAGACAGTCACAACATGGTATGGTTTCAGGTGAAAAGAGTGTGCTGTGAGAACAATGTGGTGACTGTCAACATGCAGGTACATGTATTACCATGGTCACTGCGTACAGCAGGACCAGGCAGCACATTGGGTTGTTTGTCTGCTCAAGTCCAGATTTTTTTCACATCATATATGAACGGGATATTGTGATTTGAAAGGGAAGATTTTGTAGGCCATGTTGGGAGCAGATATTCAAAAGTTTGAGGTATTTTGCATCTGATGGAACAAAGTATTACATGCACCTGTGATACTGACTGCGGTTAATTTACATAAAGTGCTTATTATAATGTTCCACTTTGCCGTGTTTACAAAAGTAATCACAGTTGACCTAGAAGAGAGAGAACAAAGAGGGCAGTAACCATGGTCAGAGTCATTTATTCAAATTATATGAATAGTGAACACATCAGTGCAACGATCTTGTTATAAAACAGGTGAAATGATGTCTTGTTCAATACAAGGTTACATGGAAAGTAGTATTTTGTAACATGAGGTAAAGGAATCAATTATTTTATTACTATAACATGCATACAGTGATGAAATAATTGCATTTCCGTAACCCCGTGATACAAAGGGGAGTAGCTTAGATGTACTAGGACCACCAGGTGGCAGTAGATGCTCTAATGCACACTTCTAAACAAAGCAGGTGAGCCAGAGCTACCACTGCCACCAGGTGGTGCTAATACTGGCATGGTTGTTCACCAAAGCCCACATAATTGCATTGTGAGTAGAAAAAGTTTCCATTGCAGGTTTAGGTGCTCCTGAAATAATATAGACTTCACTTACAGTACATGTACCTAAGTATGCTGTTACTTCTTAATATCAAAAGTGAAAGGGCAAGATTCCTGGACACTGAGAGTGACACTTGATACGAGAACATAATGATGACTGGAAATGCTAGAGAAAGGATTGGCTGTAGGTATATTTTATGCTGAATCATTGATACTGACTGTCGATATTGACAAAACCAGTGGCTGGAGATATGGAATTGATTTGCTCGTATAATTAATTGATCCCTGTTGATTGTCTGGGGTCATATTGCCTCATCCATACATTTAACCTCAAGTCTGATGAAAGGCAGAGTTCAACAGACAATTACAGTAATCAAAGGTCTTTGGCAGTTGTTTATTTCTATGCTAGTGACCAAGGTAAATGGCCAAAACACAAATGCAACTTAGATCAAAATAGGAAGAGACCCAGGTCAAAGGTCTAAACCTATTAAAAAAATCCTTTTTTTTACTTGCAAGAAATACATTTTCAGCAAGTTACAGCTGAAGCAGAAAGGCATGATGACTTTTTTTTTTTTTTTTTGTTGGGAATGTGTAAATCAGATGGGAGTCAAGGGTAGGGTTTTGCAAAGGCTGAAAGAAAAGATACATGTGAAAACTGCAATTTTTAGGACAGATAATACATGCATGACCCTGAAATTTTATGAAGCAGCACAGCCTACGTATTTTCACTGAAAACATTGATGCAATTACATGTTTTTTTTTGTTTTTGTTTTTTTCATGAAGGAGAACATTTTGTATGTCCATATATTGTACATGGCTTTATAATAAACTTCCACATAACAATCACACAGAATTGTTTGTGTTAAGAGTACTTTTACTGTCCTTTTATTTTCTTGGTTTTACTCTATCAGGGAAATATTAATTGAAAATATAATTACAGCAAAATTAAGTCATTTTATACATTAAATGTAATGCCAATTTACATATACTCTTTCAAATTGAGTAAACAACAGGTGGAAGCTGTGGTTTACCCATTTTGAAGCTGGGTGTCGAATATATCAAAAGGGAAGAAAAAATGATTTGTTCCACAACTGATCTAATCCTTGGGTTTGAAAGACAGTGTATGTGTGAAGAACATTTGTATGGGCATTATTGTGACAGATGCTAGGTTAACAACCTTGGAAAATTGGATTACATTAACATGAGAATATGTTGAAACAAGAGGGCTGTGTGAACAGCCCGTGCCTCAGCTGATCTTGACATTCATCACACTTGCAGCTCTATGAACTTGGGAAAGGATCAAGGACACCATGTTCTGAGTAAGTCTGACCTTTATAGAAGAACACTTACATGTGCAACATCAAAGTTCAAGTAGTTCTCAAGTTATAATGAAGAGTAAAATTCATGTATGTTGCACTGTGACCCCACAAATGAGGTCAAGGTCATTCATGTACTGTCTCAGCATGACCTTCATACAGAATAATTAACGTGTAGCTAACTCGAAACAGATCTCAAGTTATCAAGTAAACAGTAAATTTCGTGTCAGTTGTCCTGTGAATAAGCATTAGAATGCCCATTGACTTACATAGTAATCAATAGGAAAGCTGCATCGAATGATAAGTACCCGAATTGAAAACCCTTCAAAATCAGGAATCCAAAGCAGTGCCACCTAGTAAACAACTGTTTGACCCTTCCACAACAACATATCCATCACATTTAGCTTAATCTGAGGGACTGTTCTGACAACAAGTGAAAAATAGCAAAACCATACAAAAAATTCCTATAAAAAATTGCAGCGCCACCTGGTGAACAAATTGGGAACTAGGTGTCCCCGGGAGTGTCTATGTACGATATCCAAGCAATTGAGTATGCAGTTTCGGAGAAGAAGATTTTTTAAGATTAGTCAAAAAGAAAAAGAACAAAAAAAAATTCATTAAAAATCCAAAAATCACTGGGGCATGAACATTTGAACAAAATTGGTAGAAACCCACCCAAGGTACATTGCCACCAAGTTTGAAGTTAATCTGGATGACGGTTTTGGAGAAAAATTAGAAAATGTGAATTAGCATTAGAATGCCCATTGACTTCCATAGTAATCAATAGGAAAGCTGCATTGACCATTGACTTCCATAGTAATCGATAGGAAAGCTGCATTGACCGACAAGTACCCGAATTGAAAAAATCGTTAAAAATCAGGAATCTGCAGGATTCACACATAGTGAACAACTTGTTTGACCCTTCTACAAGGAACATATGCACCATGTTTCAGCTTAATCTGAGTGACGGTTCTGGAGAAGAAGTCGAAAATAGCTATAACACACAAAAGTTCATAAAAAATTAGGAAAAAAATGCAGCGCCACCTAGTGAACAAATTAAGAACTAGGAGTCCCAGGGAGTGTTCCTGTGTGATATCAAAGCAATTGGGTGAGCGGTTTCGGAGAAAAAGATTTTTTAAGATTTACCCAAAAAAGAACAAAAAAATTCATTAAAAATCCAAAAATCACTAGACCACGACCATTTGAAGAAACTTGGTAGAGACCCACCCAAGGCATATTTCCACCAAGTTTGAAGTGAATCTGGCTGACGGTTTTTGAGAAGAAGTCGAAAATGTGAATTGTGGACGACGGATGACTGACGGACGACGGACCCTCAAAAAACCTCAGCTGACTGACAAGTCAGCTGAGGTAAAAAGGCATTGAATCCATCATACTGAAATAGATACGTTGAATCAACCTCCTCCCCCACCCCCCTCCAAAAAAAAGAAAAAAAGAAAGAAAGAAAAAAAAAAAATCTGAACTAATGCTATGGTAATTCAAGCAATATTTTATGAAGTAATAAAATTTTACGGGGGGGGGGGGGGGGGAGAGGGGAGGGCAGGTTCTACATGGGAGACAAGCTGCTGGTGCAATATGGGGATGAGGTAAGTATCCTAAACCAGCTTCATCTTGTCCCAAAGAAAAGATTAATTACTTTTATTTTGACTTTACTTAATCATGTCTATGTGTATCCACATGAAACAAAAGAGCCATGCAGGTCTGATTTTTTAGTTCGGCTGACTTCTGTCGGCTGAGCTTCTAGGATGGTCCATCACCTGTCTACAATTCACATTTTCGACTTCTCCAAAACTGCCAGCCAGATTCACTTCAAACATGGTGGGGATGTACCTTGGGCGGGTGACTCGACAAAGCTTGTACAAATGGTCATGGGGCCAGTGATTTTTTTTTTTTTTTAATTTTTTTTGTTCATTTTTGGCAAAATCTTCAAAAATCTTTTCAGAAACCACTTGGCCAATTGCTTTGAAATTGCATAGCACACTTTTGGGTACCCCCAGACCTTAATTTTTTCAACAGGTAGTGCTGTGGGTTTTTGTTTTTCATTTTTTACATTTTTTTGGGTGGTTTTTGCTATTTTCAACTTCTCCAAAACCATCACTCACATTATGCTGAAAAGATTGTGTAAATGTTCCTTGTAGAAGGGTGACACAAATTTGTTCACCAGGTGGCATTGCTGTAGATCCCTAATTTTAATTCAGGTACTTGTCGGTCAATGCAAGGAGCCTAGAATCTAGGCTCCTTGGTCAATGCATACATTCCTACGTAAGTTAATGGGGGCTGCTGCGGTAATTTACATTTTCAACTTCTCCCTCCAAAACCGTTAGCCAGATTCACTTCAAACTTGGTCGAGATGTACCTTGGGTGGGTCTCTACCAAGTTTGTTCCAATGGTCAAGGTCCAGTAATTTTTTGATTTTTTTATGAATGTTTTTGTTCATTTTTTGGCAAAATCATCAAAAATCTTCTCCCAAACCAGTGGGCCAATTGCTTCGAAATTGCATAGGGACACTTCTGGGTACCCCTAGACCTTAATTTGTATGACAGGTGGTGCTGTATTTTTCACAATCTTTTTAATGAACTTTTGTGTGTTTAAGTTATTTTTTACTTCTCCAAAACCATCACTCAGACTGTGCTGAAACTTTGTGTTCCTTGTGGAAGTATCATATAAAGTTTTCCACTAGATGGCATTACTATAGATCCCTGATTTTAAACATTTTTTTCAGTTTGGGTACTTGCAGGTCTGTGCATACATTTCTGTTGATTACTATGTCGTCAATGGAGAATGCAATGGTAATTTACATTTTCAACCTCTTCTCCAAAACCACTCACCACATTCATTTCAAACTTTGTGTGGATGTATCTTGTGTGGGTCTCGAATAGTCATCGTCCACTGATTTTTTTAAATGATTTTTTTTTTGTTCATTTTTTGCCAAATCTTTTTTAATGATTTTTTTGGTTTCATTTTTGCAAAATGTTTTTTAATGATTTTTTTGGTTCATTTTTTGCAAAATCTTTCAAAAATATGCTCCAAAACCACTTGGCCTATTGCTTCGAAATTGCATAGGGGCACTTCTGGGTACCCCTAGACCTTAATTTGTTCAACAGGTGGCGCTATGATTTTTTTTCCATTTTTTAATTGAATTTTTGGTGTGTTTTTCGCTATTTTCAACTTCTCCAGAACTGTCACTCACATTATGCTAAAACACGGTGTAAATGTTCCTTGTAGAGAATCCATCTCACTTTCCACTTTTACCCACTTTACGCATGCCAAAATTCTTGGGTTTCATCCATGTTCAACTTATTCTGGTGCAGATCTCGCACTTTCATTCCATCCTTTATTTCTATGACAAGTGCCCCACATACATAATGCACATAGACCATCCATTCCAAGCAAATCTCAAAATAAAAGACCAATTTGTAAAATTTAAATATGTTTATTATTGGTTATTATTACATTCGAGATCACTTTCCATAACCCAATCACTATTGGTCGTAATCAACCTAGAAGCACTCACCTGGGTGACTTAATCAAGTTTTGTGTATATCCCATCTTGCGGGGGGGAGATCGGAGTTTCAAGTTTTCTCATGTTTCTGTCCTCATTGAAAAAACATCAGAAGACAAGCTCACGTCACCCTGGGATTTAACCTACATATTTCACACATTTTATGCCAAAATCATGGAGTTTTCACACAAGTATAATAAGCTGATAAATATTTGTGCAGCAGGAAATGTCAAGCACAAGAGGACACAGTTACACATAAATCAGATCCTAGGCACTGCAACCCTACAGGTAGATTAACCTCAGATACTTGGCCACCTTAGATCAGCCTCAGGTACTGTTATGCCTTAGCAGATCAGCCACAGAAACTGGGCTACCTTGGTAGATTGAGCTTAATAGATTACCCTCACATGCCAGGCTATCTTGTAGATTAAGCTTACACGCTGGGCCACCTTAGGAGATCAATCCAAGATACAGGGCTATCTTAGAAGATCAGCCTCAGATACTGGCCCACCTTACTAGATCAATTACAGATTCTGGACCAGCTTAGTAGATTAACCAAGTAGATCAGCATCAGATACTGTGTCACCTTAGATAAACCTCAGATACTGGGCCGCCTTAGTAGATTGACTTCACCCAATGCACCACCTTAGCTGATCTGCATCACATACTGGGTCGCCTTAGTAGGTCACAATCCGATACCAGGCTACTTTACCGATAGATGAACCTCAGATACTGGGTCACCTTACAGGTAGATTTAACTTAAATACTGGGCCAGCTCAGCAGACCGACATTGTACACTGGACCACCTTCATAGCTGAACCTTGGACACTGGGTCACCTTTGTCACTCAATCTCTGATAATAGGCACCTAAGCAGATCAACGTCAGATACTGGGCCACTTTGGAAATCAGCCTCCGATACGGGGCTACATTAGAGGCAGATCAATCTTGGATACCTGAGCAGCAACTCACACACTGGACTTCCGAGGCACATCCAGATCAACCTTAGATATTGCTTCTCCTTACAGAAGACCAGCCCAAGATACTGTACTGCCTACAAGGCAGATCAACCACAGGTATAAGCATACACCCTACATCTTACACACTAAAGCTTATATGTTATACTGTGTACATGTGGGGATAGTGATGAAACTTAAGCACAGACTTCTGTTTGTAGGTAGTATGCATCTTACGATTTGAAATACAAAGCCACTCTGAACATCATACTTTACAGGAGACACAATGTGTGCACAAGATTAAATTGGCAGGAAAACAACAGGCCTGCGTGTTGACAGTCTTTTCGTTTGTAAGCTGTTATCTCCTGAAAAGCGCTAAGGAATGACACACATCCCTTTATGCCAAATTAAAATGACACATATTTCTTCTATGTGACTATTCCATTCTCAAAACTTCAGGTCCCTTTTTTGAAGCAGAAAAAGAAAGAAAAAAAAAAGTTGAGGGTTAATGCACGTTTTCCAGATGAAAAACAGGCATCGTACAAAGTGTTACTTCATTATCCGAAAATGGACTATCATGAGGAGTGGTCCTAATTTTTACAGGATACTTGGGATTGGAGCCCTTGTGTATTACTGGCTGACTTCTGTTTCCCCCCGTACCAAATTTTGGTGAAAGAAAGGCCAAATGTCATGTGCTGTCATCTTTATTTACTAAACCTGCTTATAAACAGTATAGTTTGAATGGAACATGATGGGGAGACTTACCGGGACATAAGCCCTTCCGCCCACAATTGAACTTGATATACCTCGGGTGTTTGTATTCAAGAAAACTTATCCACCAAACCCCCAACTGAAATGGTTAAAATGATGTATGCTGACTGACTTATTATGACAAGTAGCTCCCCACAAAAATTCTTACAAAGTTACACAGATCAAAGGTCATGAGACATCGCAAAATAAAGGTGTATAACACGTAGTAGATTTTGTACATGGCCATGTGCATTTCAATACGACAAAATAATAAAAAAGAAGAAACAGAATTTTTTTTGTGGTTACATTAAGTCTTGCTAAAATCCCTTGCCATGCAGTAGAACCATGTAACCAGGCAAATATAAAAGTACAAACAATATTGTAAGTCACATTATCGACTTTTTAACTTGACGTAAACATACATAACATTAGTTTCACTCTGAGTGAAAATGGTGGACACGCATTCTTCATTTTAGTACTGCTTTTCACCTTTATCTTGATTTTGGGAAACGGATACTACTGAAATTACTCACCAGGTGGCAGTGTGTAGAGGTAAATGATGTATGCACCGACATTTCTGACAATAATAGAGAATTTATCTGTCCTGAGCAATGGTGGATTTTTCTCTTTGCACAGGCATAAAAATGGGCATGCATTCATATCTGATGGGATACGATATCTACAACCAATGTTCCATGCCACTCACGCTAATGTTACAAACAAAAACATTCTGCAAAACTCCCATGTTTTGATGCACGAAAACCAAAATCTGGTTCACCCATCTTCTTCAACTGAAACTTGCGTTTTAGTTTGCTGTGCTAAAAAGTCAACCCAACAGTTTCACACAATAATACACAAATAGCGTACGACACAAGAATATCCTGTATAAGGCCAAAACAATGTTCATATCCCACAATGGAAAATGCTTCCTCTCCTCCAGCACAGCTTTCACTGAGATTCTGCTAAATCTGTTATGTTATATTTCACCACCAGGGGTCTCTGGCAACATAAAATTGTCTATGTACACTTGAGCTCAAGTTTGTCAATCTTTACAGTAACAAATTATAATCACAAGAAATCTACATTGTCTGAACAGACAAAAAACAGGTATGTAACTACTACAACAACAAAAATTGTAGTGATTTGGGCTCCAACACAAACACGTTGCTCACATTATGGAAAATATATCGCTTCCTCTCATACTGCACTTCAAAAAACTTGACCGATACCCAGAATTCAATACACAGTCACTCCGAATTTTCTCAGTAAACTTTCATTATAAACGAGCAGTGGAAAACACAAACTGACTTATCTCTTCAAAAAAAAAAAAAAAAAAAAAAAAAAAGTAAAGTGTACATTCATACACATGCCCAGTTACTCCACTGTAACCCTGAGATTTTCTCAAATTTCTGTCCCACCAGAATACTCCAAGTGGGTGACTCAGAACTATCAAGTTGTTCTCATTATCATTATAGTAATATACTGGACATGTGACTTTGTAGGCATGGTTATGATATATAAACTATTTTTTATTCACAGGAGGCACACAATATAATACCAGGATGGTTTGCTATTTACAAAAGTACATTCCACAGTCATGCCTTTAAAAATGTACAATTTTCGTGCTACATGTATATATATAATATATATAAGTATTTAACATTTGGTGTTGTGTTTACATCTTGGCTTGTCACAAAAAACTCATCGTCTTTGCCCTTTTCACAGCACCTATAAATTATATGAAATTAATTATGATAAAATGCAGACATAGTAGGAGTGACTCTTGCAAATCGCAAATAGAGTACGTTACCAACAGATGGAGCCGCTGGCACATAGGAGCTTCCATGACACGTCACTTCCTGTTGGCAATGACTGGCCAATCAGAGGAGTAAGGTTTGTCTATCCCCCAGGTGGCTCCACCTGTAGTGTTGGTGGCTCCATTTGTTGGCAAGATACGCTATGAATATGCAGAGCAAAATCCAGCGGTACTTCAAGGAATCCTTCTGAGTGTAGCATTTTTGCTCGCATAGGAATATTACCACCACAGTTCATTAGAACAATGGCCACCATGGTATTTAGAACAACCCAGAGGACTCACCCAGGCAACCTTATAAGACTAACTACAGACTTTGGGTTACTAGCATGACAAAGAGTTGCAATCCACAAGCATGTAATAAGGAAACGGTTAATAAAGTTAAAGAACAGGAGCTTAGGTCAAAAAAAAAAAAAAAAAAAAATAATCCAATGTTTCTTGTCACATGTACATGCCTAAAATTACAGATATGTAGGTTGGATTTTTTTTTTTTTTTTTTTTGCTTGGTATCATTGAATTTTTACTGTCATTTCATTGGCTTTCTTGACTGCAATTTGGCAACCTCTCCGTGTGTTTAGGTGTAAAACAAGTCAATTTACTTAATTTTATTTTTTTTCACTTTTTCACCTGTAAAAACATGAGGCCGGGGAGGAGGGGGGGGGGGGGGGGTTGTCAGCTGGGTCTGGCAACCTGAAATAGAGGTACTATTTTGTTTGGCCTTACTAACTTCACCCCTGACTGCGGAAACTTTAATTAACCCCAATGAAACTCATTGGATAAATCTGCATGCAGAAATCTAATTTTTCATGCAACTTACAGGCACAGAAAGCCAACGGGTACCTCACTCGACTTCCAAAGCACAAAACAATATTTTACTCACAGAAACTGATATGCTGGAACAAGCTTCATGTATCACTGTATATACTCTCCTGATCTGGTTTGAATCAACTCAAGAACAATGTTCACTCCATGTTTACAAATAAACAAAAATGAGGTTTACCATCTATACATACCATATACATTCTATTCTCTTTGGCATGCCTTAATTGAACCGGTTTGCACCAAGATTTTTATTTCTCACATCTTGTTTCTATAATCTATCAATTTTACCCACAATCTCAGGTAACTATGGAAACACATTCCTAAGAAACTAATTACATACATAAGTATTGTAACTTTAAATAGCAATAAACGTTGGTTTAGGCACACGTCTTATTTGATGTGCATATTATGTAACCATGGCAACACATATGTGGGCCATTCATAATTATCAATCATTTTGTTGTGACACAGTGGGTGGGTTTCTGCTCAATATCAAAAAATGTACCCCCTCCCCCCCCCAAAAAAAAAGAAAAAAAAAAAAAGAGAGAAGTTAAATTGTACCACTGGATTATTCCTATTGAATTCCCAAGGTGCTATTGCCCGCTAAACCAACATGACTTTATGGATTCTGATTCGCTGGGGAAAGGACTAGGTTGGTAAACATAAAGCCAGCTTTGCAGACAAAGCGTGCTTAGCAATTTTTACAGATGTGGGTCTGCAGTCTAAACTTTTTCTTCATACCATAGCACTATTTCTATGTAGCTAATGGCAAAAATTTTGAATATTTACATCACTTTTGGAATTTTAAGGGAAGCAGCAGGCATTTAAGGGGACTGGGGCCCCAGAAATGGAAGATATGGTACCCATAATTACATATCGGTTGAATTCTTAGGTCCACCTATAAACCTGTTCCTTATAACTGGTGGTAAAAGCCCCAGTCAACAAGTTTTCCATTGTCTGGCAAGTCATGCTCCTGCTGCCTTGCAGCAGTAGGATGACCTGCCATGTACAAATAAACTGCAACCTTGACAACATGACTGTTGGTGCCTGATTGAAAGCATAAGAAACCTGAACAATAAGGTCTTGTCCAATTCTAGCTGAAAATGTATAGGAACATTTATCATAAGCACACAATATGAGACGTGTACTAATTTCCCGCCACAAAGCACTGGCTTCACGTCTGTCAGTCACGGAGGACACATGGGCATATCACTGTCACAGACAGAGGGCTAGACGCCTCCTTCTCACAAAATTAGTGTCTTTTGGAGAAATTTAAGTTTTACAAATACCAAAGTCATATTCATTTAGTGCCTCCTAAGTTGGTTACAAGAATAAATTTCCATTTACCTGTACTAAGTGTTCTTTATTTCCAAAATGTTCGTAACAACCTGCTTCCCCGCACAGGCAGAGGCCCTTATGCGAGACTATGGTTACCAAGACAAGCAGGTATGCCGTTGCGGGGGGAAATTAATATGCATGCCTCCTATTAAGGTACTTAGGACCCCAGATGGCAGCACTTGATTGTGTTTATTTGCATAAATTTGACTGTTTGCCAAGCAACAGCTTCAAACGGATGTGTTCTAATGCAAATAAGTAAAACTGTGCAAATGATCACCCTCAAGTGCTGCCCTCTGGGGGTCCAATAAGGGCCTATTCCAAAAGCTCAGCAACACATTGTATATGCTTTACATGTCCTCTGGCTACCCACAATGCCACAGGTTACAGGTGACAGTTCAGTGTCTCACCTACGGTCCCACCTCTAGGTCACATGATGTTAAATGCAATGATGTGATTGGTTCCATAAAGAATTACTTACAGTGGTGTTAACTCGCTTTTTGGACATCAGCTGCAAAGCTAACAGTGTAAAATTGTCCCCAGCCCATGTCATTAGGTAAACAGTGGTTGTTATTCATGAATGGTCCCTATGGAGGTACAGTGGAAATCAGACATATACATTTTATAACAGATCACCACTGGCTGCAACTGCACATCCAAGTATGTCTACAGTGGCATGCATTGGGCACATTGTTGTCACTGGGGTTTGCCTTGCCTGGTATGTCCTGCTCCAGCTGCTGTTGCGGTAGCTCGGGCAGGACTTGTCAAGCAAAGTCCAGTTGTGCCAGTTTCTCTAGGAAAGCAGATATATTGGAGAATTTAAATTTTTAGCACTTCTTTAACCTAGACGGTGATTCCACACAATTTATTGGTAAAGTTGCAAAAGAATTTCACTTCTCATTTGCAAAACATATAGCCTGGATCCCTGAAATAAAATAGTATCACTACATGTGTACCAAGGACATGTAGCCAGGATCCACCCAATAATTCAAAATTGGGGGATGCTCCTCTTTAAAATATAGAAAGAAGCTATACATATACTCTAAATCTGTCTATATCTCACATATATACAAGCAGAAAATATTCTGTATGCTTCCAAAGTGTACAACAGTTCTTTGCGCTGATTTCCTGGACTGCATAAATACAAGATTTTCTTCCCGTCCCAATTCGCTGAAGCTTTTACTATCTGGATCCCTGACACACTCTTCTGCTTGCTAGAGTATTCAGATTACAGGTACACGTTACACTATCTGGATCCCTATCAGCTCGCAGTGATTCTCTGGATCCCCAACAACTCATTTTGTTTGGGATCCCTCATTTGCACACAAATCAAAGATGACTAAATCTCTGTCACGAAATGAAAGAATTTTTTTCACAAATCTTTATTCTTCTCTTGCTTGGGTCAAGTCACTTAATGGTAAACAACAGTGGACATATTTACTCATGAATTGTGTATAAGTTGGATGATGGCCAGGCCCAACTTAAGTTGCCATCTTAACAGCAACCCACAGCTTTGACCACTCCTCCAGTTATAGACACAGGTCATCAACTTTACATTGACTCCTGCAACACCCACCTTTATTGCATCATTTTTTCTTCCCCATCTCTAATCTTTAAGCTTCAGTCAAATATTAATACTTTAATTCCATTTTGGGTTAACTATAAGTCAATGGCCTTCTGCGCAGTTTGGACATTTTGCAACCATAGAAACCTGATGAATTTGGGCGAGCTGTCCCGACAGGTTCCACATACAGTTTTCAGTCAAACTGTTTTCGACTGCTTACAAATTAAGCATAAAACATAGAAACACTTACAGCATTTGACATGTAGTAAAATAAAGTAAGCAAAGATTAACCCTTTCAATTTCTTTATGGATCACTTGTGCAGGATGTCAGAAAATTCAAATCAACATGAATCTGTAGTTCCACATCACATCTGGTTTGTTTTTGGTTGGAGTTTACATTTCCTGGAATTGTTGACACTGTAACCCTAATTCAAGCCTAGTATAATATGATATGCATCACCACGGCATTATATTGTCAAAATTCCTTCCATTTTCAAGTAGAGTTATGAAAATATAATACTGACGTGATACACCTTATTCAGTACCGTCTTGAGAATTGGTAGTGATTTCATCATCGATGATTGGATGGGCAAGACCGTCTGATGATCGATTATGATCATTAGTCAAGAAGAAACAGATTACTTGGGCCCACTTATGCCCCAGGATTCTACCATGATCCACTCTATAATATTTCCTATTAATATGACTTTGCTGTTGCCATTTGCATGGCTGAGATTGAAATTCTGTCACCTGCAAAAAAGCACGATACACTTCCAGTTTTCAATCAACAAATCAAACCAGGTTCACCACACAACAACGGTGTTCTCAGTGACAACAAACACAAACTTTAAATGACAATCTCTTATACTTATTTGCTTCTGTTTTTGAAGTGAGGATTTTTGTGAAATTATTATGATCTTTTTTTTTCCAATTGAATGTAGTGCTGATTTTGTAACTGAGAGCTTGGTTCAGCACTTAAAATAACCAACTCTTGACCACACTCTATCACTGGCATGCCTTTAACCCTTTCCCCCTTGAATTAAGACTGAGTCAACAGCTTTCCTTGGCATGGGTTGGGCACAAAGTGCCCAACCCATGCCAAGGAAAGCTGTTGACCTGGGGCATGTGATCTTGATAAGTCTCATGTACATTTCTCAGTCAAATTTGTTTTTCATAACTGTTGAAATAAGTTGAAGACACTGAAGCAGACGACATTTGACTAGCAGCCGGTTTTGGACCGGTTTGAGGGGGAAAGGGTTAATGCAGGATGCCCAGCGCACTCAATGTCCAGAGTATCCTTTGGAATGCTGTTGACTCAGTCACGTGATGCACGAGGAATTGAACCCTTCCTCCTGAAATAGGACCCAGTCAACAGCTGTCTTTGGGGTGGGGTGATTGCTAAGTGCCCCCAAACCCACCCAAGGGAAAGCTGTTGACCTGGGCATGTTATTCCAACAAGCCTCGTCTGCCACTCTCATTCAAATTTTCTTTCTTTATTAACACTATAATCAATAAAAAAAAAATCATTGAAGCAGACGATATTTTACCTTCAGCAGGTTTTGGCCGGTTGATATGTGCAGGGTTTTTTTGCCTCCTGACACTGTTTTCCTGCTGCAATTATCAATGAAGAAACTTCAGTCTTTCCCACATATCTATTTTGTAAGTACTGCAACTCAATGCAGATTACATAGCACCACACTACTATTTCTTTTTAAATTTTCTCTGAGAGAATTATCTCTTAGAATCCATAAGGAAGAGCCATCTCTTTTCACAAGCAGAGTAATACATGACATTGGAATTTTTTTATTATACATTCTTCAGTAGAAAAGCACTGTAGCATCATTGTTGGTTCTCTCTTATCTCCATCTTTCTAACACCTTGCAAGGCAAAAATCTCATCTAATGTCACCTTTATCGGCTTATTTTTGTGCCTTCTTTTGTTCACTATAACGGGTGACTAAATACAGCAAATGACTGCTAGATGGCAGCACCCTCCATTACTAATGGAGAACAGTGTACAATATCTACAAAAAAAAATTACCAGTCTCTGGTATTATCACATAACTTAAATATTTTTCAACACCTCAGGTGTTATGGCACTCAAAAAGGCAGCTAAAGTGCAGAAAATGAAAACCATTGACTACTAAAAACCAGTTACGGCCACACAACACAATAATATGACAAGCTTAGCTACCATATTACATCTGGCGTTCCTGATATGATCTGTGACACGTGGAAAAAACAATCAAATGCACAAAAAAAACCTGTGGATAATGCACTGAAATCTGTGGATATATTTGTTATTATTTTTTTTTTTTAACTCAAAATATGTTCGCAGTGTTTCTGCAATTTGTGACAGGTCCAGGCACCCACACCCACAGCCTACCGTTACCCTCTGATAAACACTGTGCATTCAATACCAACTGCTGGTACACATCTTTTTTTTTTTTTATGTTTACCGCTGTGCAGAACATGGGGAGACATGGATAGCTACGCTGGTATGTATTGGCTTGTAGTTTTCACTCATCGTCCGTCTCTCCATCACTCGAAAGTCCCTCGTTGTTTGGAGGACAGGGATTGCGTGAAGTCTGAACCATGCGGGCAAGCTGTCGATAACGGTCCAGCCACTCGTCAACCATTTGTCTTACTTTGACCGGACGCTTGGTGACTTTTTGTTGAGCAACTAGGAGCCCTCCGCTTGTGACACAGCAGTCGAGCCACTCTCTCAGGATTGCTTCCTGGCGTCCCACCTGGGGAAACACAGATAATACTTCATCAACTTGCCTGCAAAGCAGACCCTCCCACTCTTAACATGCCAACTCTTTTGTAGGAACTTCTTAAAACTGCAAGTCAAAATCAAACAAGGCCTGGGATAGAAATAAAGCAGACTAATCTGATCTCCCACAGTAAGGCAGCTTAATCTTATCTCCCAAAGTAAAGAAAGTTAATGCTATCTAAATCCCAATGTAAAGAAGGCTAATCTGGTCTCACAAAGCAAAGTAACCCGTAGTAAACTTATCTGGGAGTCTAAAGTATCGCCCATGAACAATTCTATGCTTCTGGGTCTGTTATTATCATGCATGTGTAATTGTTTGTTTGTTTTTTTTCATTTTATTTTATTCATTTGTCTTTTTTTTTCGTCAGCAGTAACTACATGTACTTATAATCTCTTGCACTACATCTGTGCTTTTTTTTGAAGGAGGAGATTCATTTGCAAATAAAAAATACTTCAGACTCAAGAAAGAAAGGAGTATCATGACAAGATGTCTAGTTTGAAGATGGACTCATTCCTCTACTCACCTCTGAACCACTCAGGAAGTGCACTGGTAGTAGCTTTCCCTCGCTGTCCATCAGGGGTAGATATGCTATCTGACTGTCCTCCTGACCCTCGATATTCGCACCAGCCCCGATGTTCTCCTCCTGGTCGATCTCCAGTGACACCAGCGCCGAGAAGTGGCCACGTGTGTATGCCAGTGAAATGGGGGATTTCCAGCAGAAGCTTTGTTCCCACAGCAACGGCAAGTACACACCTAGGTTAACAGAAAAGGAGATATTTTGTTGCATCACTTGAAACGGCACATCCCGATAAAGGTCCCAAGTTATGCAAATTTATGGAGTGAATGTATGTCATCTATCCCACGATTAAATATTTGGAAATGTTTGCACTCATTCAAAGTGGAGTAATTTGATTGCATCTCCTTCTGTGAAAGGTCTTTTGAGTGGTACCTTCATAAAGATGGTTCCTAAATAGAGGCCATGGCCAGGCTTGGCTGTACACGTACTTGTGGATACAATCATATTGTCAAACCCTATTTTTGAAGCACATCCCTCTCCGCTATGATAAACATTCCCTGATGAGCTCTGGTTGTGTGAAAGTGACCAGAACTACTATCTGTATTCTGGTTTTGCCCCAGTGGCCTAGCATGGTATTTTTATTTTGATATTAAAAATAAAGTTTTTTTTTGTTGGGTGAGGGTGGGGGACGGGGTATGGAGTAAGAAATCACACAGCAGTTTCATTTCAGTCCAGCAAATACGGGCCACAGGTGGAGTTTCACAGCCAGCTGACTAAAAATTGGTAATAGGCAGAGGTTATTGGCCACATACGAGGCCTTTCTGGCGCTGGTTTCAATGTCCAGTCCACAGTAAAACCTTATTTAAAGACACTCAGATATCGGACATATTTGTCTAATGACATGGGATTTGAAGGATTTAAAGTCAAATTTCTCTGTTACTTGGATGATTTATTTGATATATTCAGATAAGCGATGCATTTCTGCAGGGAGCCAATGGTATCCCTGAAACGAGGTTTCACTGTTTAACTTGTGCACAACGAAAGTTCTTGGTCTTCCAAAGTGCTGCTTTCAGTTGGTCCACTGAAAACACACACAAAGAAAAAGGAAACCAGAGACTGAAGTGGAAGAAAATTGTTGCTTCAACTGTGTTTTAAAGATAAACATCTTGTCGAAAAAAAATCTTACTGGGCGTTGACACGTTCAAGGAATCAAGAGAAGCTCATGATGAAAACAACTGTCCCCACCGATAGATTCCCAGATATCCTTCCATCAGCTCTTCATCGGGTCTCCTGCGTGTGTTATAACCAGCTTCCCTTATACCTGCCTCCTGTTGAACAAGTACGACTCACCTTGGAATCTGGCCAGACCGATGTTTTCTCCTCTAAAGCTCTTGACAAATTTAATTCCATAGACGATGATGGGGCGTCTGAGTATGTGAGCCACAGCAAAGATATGGATTTGTTCCAGCGAAGCACCTGAAGCAAGGCAAGAAAACTGAGTTTTGTACAAACAGTTTTGATCACTTCACCTATTCCTGGCCAGAATACGACTGAGTCAATAGTTTTCCACGATGCAGTAATGGATGATGGGTTCAATGCTCCCAACCCATTCCAAGGAGAGCCACTGACCTAGGGCGTGTCATCAGGAATGGTTTTTAGTACACATCTCAGCAAAACTGTTTTCTAGTAATGAGACATTTTAGGAAAAACTTTAAGACAAACGGCAATTTTACATTGGGGTACTTTCAGGCAACATGCGCAGGAAACATTGTGCGCAAACCATGCCAAGGAGAGCTGTTGACCAGGGGCATGTCATCTTGATAGGTCTTATCTACAATTCTCTGTCAAATTGTTTTTCATCCCTGTTGAAATTAGTTGAAAACACTGGAGCGGATGACATTTGACCACCAGCCTGTTTTGGCCACTTTAAGGAGGAAAGGGTTAAAACGCTGAATGCAAAGACATCTGACACTTCGACTTCTTGTGGCCACTTTGAACTTATTCTGAGAACAGTAGAAAGGGTCTGAAAGTAATATTGGGCTGACTAGAAAACTGTGAAAAGTGGACTTTTCTTTGCCTGATAACTGGTGCCACATAGACAGTTGAACTGTGGCTTGCGAGCCAATGCAAAAACCACTGACTGCAGACAAAGACGTGGATATCTGACCGAAATGTCTGTGACCTTCAATGTGCAATCTTCATCTCAAGTATATATGCGTAAAACGCATGCAAGATAATTTGGGACTCATATAGAATGTGTTGTGAGTCAAGTAAATTTACGTATCTAACCCTTAAGGTTACAGACTACAGTTGTGATTGGCTGGTTGCGCATCCCAACGGAGATAGTCCGTAATTGTGAAAATACTGTGTTTTCAGCATGCTGTAGCTTCTGATTAAATAAAGTTAGCTAAGTCAGGTTTGCTGCATTGCAGAGTTGCTTCATTGGTGGTCATATAGGTGCACTGTCTTCCAGGCCAGGTGGGAACTTTATGGTGGGGAAGGACAATGATGTGACCCTGGCAAGAGCACAGTTCATACACCTGTATAAAGCTGACATCCAGGTGTTGTTTCGTATTTCAATTATCACAAATTAACGAGCTGGGAATTGTATGACAAAAATCCGTCCATATTTTTCTGACATTTTTATCTGTTAAATGCCGTTCACGGAATTTTAAAATACCAAAATGCTGATTTTTTAGACTGAAAAATGCTAATATGAAAAATAGAAGGATCTATAACTGTAGTCTGTGGCCTTAACACATACATGTACCATATTATGTAAGTCCCTGACTGCTACATATTACAGCTTAATGGCGCATGTTGCCTGCAGGTGGCACCACAGGTAACTTTCCCTAGGTATCCACCTGTGGAGATGCCCAGCAGGGAAGAAGCAAAACCTGCTTCATTCACTGGTTGAACATATCATGTGACACATAAAGCAGGTGCTGCCACCATGCAGAATAGTGTATTGTATTTGTGTCTTTTTGCCCAGAACCACTTCCTAGTAGTCATTACCCTATTCTGCAGTCCAAACTCTTTACTCTCCATAAGCTAACCTGTCCCTGTCTAATCTATATATATATATTGAATTACTATTGTCCATATTGCACACATTCCTCTGTAAAATTTTCACATAGGCTGCATCAGCCGAAATAAATTAAAGGGTCTTCAGCAGGTAACTACTCAACATGTTTCGGAGCCTATTACCCGAACATGTCTCTCTGAGTACCGGGGTTTAACCTGACAGAAAACATGCAAGCCTAAAATATCTGAAAGTGAATATTAAAACAGAAAGATGCCAAAAGATAAAGTTGAGTAGCAAAACAGAGATGTCTGAAAACTGGAAATTATTGTAGCCAACCTTTCTAATAATCTTTGGATATTAACAGCAAAATTATAGGGCAAGTCACAAAAGCATGAAAATCATTTGTATTTAAGTCAAGAGAATGCAATGAAAATATAATTTTTCTTAACCAGATATCAAGTACAATTTGGCAAGCTTGTAACTGTCGTCAGTAGCTGCTTGCTACCTATAGCCCCTGGGGGTTTGCCCAACAGAAAACATGTGACATGGTCTGTTATTACCTGGTTGACTGGCAAGACTGAGTAGGATTCCCCAGTCTTGTTGACATTGACTCTCATCCAGGGAGAAATGTAGTGCCTGAGCTTGCGAGGTTTCCGTCTCCTTCCAGCGAGGATAGTACCTGTAGGTAGAGAGACATATTTTTTATCTCCAAATGTGGTTAGATCCTGAGCATAGGTCTGCCTCCCATGTGCACCATATTGCCCTTTCTACCTTTCTGACTGTCAGGAACCTAAAATAATGTTTAACACTCCACACAGGGCATGGGCAATCATTTGGCAATAACACAGCATATACACATCAAACAATTACCAGCTGTCAGGTACCTGCCAAGTCAAATTTATTATTATCTGTGTTTTACTATCATTTTGAGGGCAATTTAGCTACAAATTCCAAATATAGGTCCACAATTGGAGCTCATTTTACAGGCATGTGAGTGGTCATTTAGAAAAATGACTGAAAATTCCTCAAATCTATTTGAAATACCTCCAAATCAAGGAAAAATAGAGGTTCAAAACAGCAGAACCGACTTGACATATGACACGACATATGAAGGAAGTATATGATAAATTTAGCTGAAATCAGCTAAATATCTGGCATCTCACATGTCTGATTCTATATTAATTGTCTGGCCACTTCAGGTACTAATGAGGCCTCTATCCCTTTTCTCTCGAGTGGCCAAAACTGATTTTTCTGTTGCAGTTAATGGGGCAAGTCACACTGTTTGCTTGGTTCCATATTTTCCTTTTTGGCACTGACGTGTCCTTGTGCATCCCTCCAATTTTATGACCCCCAAATGCTAAATAACTTGACATAAGCTTGACCATCAATTATGCAAAGAGTGGAGAAAAAATATTTAAAACATAGTTCAGAATTTGAGTCTCACATGTGAAAACTGTCACAGTAGCCTGTGCCCTTAACTGATTCCACACCAGTCCCTGATATTTCCGTATATTTACCTAGATTTAAGATGACAATTGTATATTTAAATTCTTCATGAAAAGAGCTTTCATTCAAGTACCAACATGCCTACAGTCTCAAGTCAGTGGTTTTGGCACTACCTGTCAAGTCATGCTGCAGCTGCCGCAAGGCCAGCTGCAGCATGACTTTGCAGGCAGTGCCAAAACCACTGACCAAGGCCTGAGACCATAGTATGGAATGAGTTAATCAGGATAATATGGTAGTTATATAAAGCAATCGACAGATTACTGATAGTGTTACCAATGGAGCCTTGCACTTACATAGAGGCACCTTCATTCAGACTGTCACCCAGCGCCCTCCGCAGCGTGTTGTCTTTGTCGAAGACTCCCCAAGTGGACTGCAGTACGGAGTCCAGGAGGCAGTCCCCTGCCGTTCGATTCCACAGAGCATACAGTCTGCTGCCGAGTCGTTCCGTAATCTCTGGACTCCAGTTGATGATGGGCTCTTCCACTTCCAGCTCTAAAATCACGGACAAGTATAAACAAAGGGCTTCCACCTGGCCAGGAATGATTGATGTGTGATCTTAAGAATGCTGAGCTCACAAACTCCTAAAGTATTTTCTAAGATGCTCCTGGACCCTTTTCTCATAAGAATAAGTCAACATTTTTCTTTGGTATAATTTGGGCACAATGTAACCAACCCACACAAGGAAAGCTATTGACCTGGGGCATGGTGCCATGAATGGTCTTGTTTTTAATTCTCATTCAAAATTATTTGCTTAATGAGAAGTTGACCATCAGAAAGCTTGAAGCTGACATAATTTTCATCTGAGCACCTTTACGTAATTTGACTGGGAAAAAAATATTACCGAAATAGGCATTTGTCGTATTTGACACATACAGAACTAGAGCTTTACTGCTTTCTTTTGGGGTTTGGCCTGAGTCAACAGTTGGTCATGGTATGGGGACCATGCCAAGGAAAGCTGTTGACTGATGTTATGCTGTTTTTGCAGGTCTCAACTCATCTTCAGACATAATAATTTATAAAATGATCACACGATGTGGGTTTTCAATGACCATCTGGTCCATGCTGAAGAACATCTGTGACCAGGGTTCAACATTAAGGCAAGCTTGTTTGTCCAGCCCAACTTACCTTTAATGGGGACAAGTAACATTGAAGTTTACAAGCCCAAATGGATAACCAATATTTCTCAGTGGACATCCAAGCTTATTGCTCAATCCCACGACTTCAAGTAATAGCTTTTCTCTTTAAAACAAGCATGCAGGTAGAGATAAATACCTTGTCATGTATCAAACTTATCAATTAACAAGACCAAAATTCTTCACATATGAAATCTGCAGTGATTCTATTAACAGACTTTTACAAAGAACACAGAAAGAAAACATAGCAATGGGCAATAATAAGGGATCCTGCAAACCAAATATTGAATGCTTCACCAGGGCTGTAAAATTTGACATTACTTGTACAATAATCCAGTTTGTATGTTTTATCAACATAAGTTCGCTAAATTTTTAAATACACATGAGCTTGGCTCCAAAAGGTATAACAGACAATGGACAACTGACTGTGTGCTCAGCTGAATGTCTGACTGACTGAGAGCGGGGGGAGACAGACAGACAGAAAACCATGGGGGGACGGCAATACCTATATTTTAGGGTCGGTAGTGGGTAGGCTCCACTGAGGGTATGAAACACAGACCCAATGGAGCTGAATTAAAAATCAAAATAAAATGCAATCAGAGACTGCTGGATCCATGTCCCCCTCACCTCATTTATAACCTTAGTAATCACAGGTTTCATTTTGGAATGACTGTAGCAATAAAAATAGTCTATCGCCATGACCCAGATACTTTAGTTAGTGACCTAATTTTGTTTCATGACATACCTTTAAGTAAAGATACATGTGTGTGTGTGAAGTTTCATGAAACTAAGTTAAACAGTAAAGGAATTAAAGCCCAGACATGATTTTACAATATGTCACTGTGACCCAGATACTTGAGCTAGTGACCTAATGTCGGTACATGACGCACCCTAATGTCCAGAGGCACCTGTGTGTAAAGTTTCATTGATCTAAGCTGAAGGACAGCAGAATTGCATCCTGGACATGAAGTGAAATGTTGTTTGACATGATTGTATCACCATGACCTGGATACTTAACCTAATGACCTGGATACTTAACCTAATGACCTGGATACTTAACCTAATGACCTGGATACTTAACCTAATGACCTGGATACTTAACCTAATGACCTGGATACTTAACCTAATGACCTAGTTTTGTTTCATTACACACCTTCAGGTCAAGATATATGTGTGCATGAAGTTTCATGAAAGTAAGTTAAATAGTCAAGGAATTATGCCCCGAACACGATTTTACAACGATATGTCACTGTGACCCAGCAGCTTGACAGTGACTTACTTCTGGTACATGAAACACTCTTATTTAATACAAAGAGAAACTTAACAAACCTAATTCTGTAAGATATATGTGTGTGTGTGATAAACTCCTAGTTCAGCCATATGCTAAATTTTTATTGTTCAAGTTCATCTGCCTACTAACACCCTCTTTACTTATGAAACAGTGTTTTCATCAGCTAATGGCTCCCAAAGTTACCCTTTAATTGCCGACCATTGCTGTTTCGGGACACAGTTACCTGCAATTCATGACCGGTGGTCATTGGGTGTCTGACTTGCCACACTTGTGTCATGTCACTCGGCCCTTGTAGTACAATGCTTAACTACAGGGAACCATGCAACGTCAGCTTGACTAGGCATGGCCATACCTACACGTACAGTTTTACGTACGTGCAATAACGTGCGACGTTAGCAACGTATGTTACACCCTGGTATATAAGCACGTACTGGGAGCCGTTAACCCCAGTCTCTGATGAGTCACAGAGGTGACAAAACCGATCAGACTGTTATTGGAAAGTAGTGGGGCTTCTCTCGCCAGTTTCGGCCTGGCCCAGTCTAATTTTCCCTATTTCTGTAAGCCCATGTACCGTTTGAACACTATCAAGTCCGATATACTAAGAGCAAAGTCCTCTTCCATACCATTCACTGAAAAACTGCATAGTTCTAAATCATAATAGCAATTTAATTTATAAAAGGAACAAATCATATTAATAAAATTTGAATTTAGAAGAAAGTTTTAGGCATTATTAGTCTTTACAAAATTGGGTCATCGGCAGGGAACCAGCACAAGACTTGTTTCGGTGCCATTAATCCCTGGACAAGTCATTCTGCTAACTGGCAGCACCATGTTTGCATTTCCAATACAAACATCCCGAGCTGATGTATTACGGAATAAAGCGAATATGATGTTCCTTTGTTAATAGGCCTACTTAAAAACGTAGTCCACATGACATAAATATAATGTCCAGATGTACCTGTTTGTAAAGTTTCACTAATCTAAGTTGAAGGCAGAGGTTCCAAATTATTTTCTCCCAATTCAAGAGATGTTCTTGATTTATCAGTAGGAATTCAGGAGATTGTGTGGAGGATGGGGGAGGGCTCTGGAGGGGGGGGGGAGGGCATGGCCCCCTCTTCATGTCAAACATTTTTGTAAATATACAGTTAAAACGGTGCATTCTGGTGATTTAAAATTCCAAAAATTAGCTTTACGAAAGGGAATAGGAAAAGGCATTTAAAATGCTGTTAACCACAGTCAATTTGCAGTAAATACATAAAAACACTGTCACAACACAAACAATTAATGCAAAATATCAACTTTTTATTTTGCAGAACAAATTGATAATTCAGGAGTTTCTTTTTCAATATTTGGGATATCGGGGGACTTTAAAAAAGTGAGTTAAATTTTGAGTAATCTCCCGAAGATTTCAGAGCTTTTTGGAACCTCTGTGAAGTACAAGAAAATCTTATTCCAGACACGAATAGCCCATGGATACACACAAGGACGCACACACAGAAAAAGCGATTACTATATGCCCCTCTTCCGGTATAAGGGGAACATAATCAAGAAAATAGGAGGGTCTTTGGGAGCTAGTATTGAAAAGTTACTAACTACCACAGGCAAAAGTTTACAAAGACATGGGAGGAGGTAGAAGTTCCGGGTAGAATTGCACATCCCAAAAGTGAAAAAGAGACGTAACTAAGCTTAAGTACAGTTTATGGGGGTTTTTGGGTGTGAAAATTAAAAACATGGGGCCTTTAGGATTGATGGTTTGAAAAAAGGGGTCTTTAAAAAGGGGTATTTGAGAGCAACAAGTGGTAAAAAAATGGGGGTCTTTCTTACAGAGCCAACCCGTAACGCTAAGCAATGGGAATACCCCCCTCCTCCTCCCAGGAAACACATGCTAAATTAAATATAGAAAAAAAAACGGGATTACAAACCTGTAGACATATTAATATAAACTTCACACAGAAACTAAACCAAAGCTACAAAAAGTATCAACTCTGAATATCAAATGTTTCAAAGATGGCAATTATATTAAAATGCATCTGGAATATCAGCAACGAACTTATTATTATATATTTTTTTTTTGGGGGGGGGGGGGAGGAGGAGGGAGAGAAGATACAATATAAATATGTACTTGTACACATTATGACCCAGGGCATGTATAAGCCACTTCAGTAATACCATGGCTCTATGAACAACAATAGGTCCAGGCTGATCAATGTACAAAAAAAAAGAAAACATGTACTGTAAAACCTGTTGTGGGAAACCACTCCTAGGGCAAGTCAAAAGTGATCACTTAAGGCAGGTGGTCTCTCAATAGAGGTGCAATAACACGGGAAAGATGACAAAAGGGACATGGTAAACATGGTCTGAGAAGACAGGTGGTCTTTCTTCGCAGGGGTCTCTCAAAAACAGGTCTCACTGTACTTCTGTTTGTATAATCTTATGCAAGTTTAGAGTGAGAGTGGAGGCAAATTTAATGGAGTCAATTCGAATAAGTGTTTTCGTCCACACACATATAAAAAAAAAAAAAAAAAATCCCTCATTAAGGCAAACAATAGGCCAATTATGTAAGTAGGGACTGTTGTTTGTATGTGCTTAATCTTGGCCAGGAATCAAGGTTTTTTTTTTGGTTTTTTTTGGTCAGATGTTGTTAGTGTACACACATGCACCAGGTACATGGATGTAGATTATAAATATTTTATCTCATCATATGCCAGACTGACTGTTTGAGCTTCTTTTACTTGTCACAGATATATACCCATAGAAAATATACAAAGAAAAATTAAAGTTGATTAAAAAAAAAAAAAAAAAAAAAACTATTAAGATATAACACAAGGGAGAATAGATAGGTCTGAGCAGACAAAAGGTTTTTAGAGTACACACACGTGGGACAAGTATTTTTTTCAGATGCTGTGGGACATGCAACTTTCTTAGCAGGACCTGTAAATTTTCACTCCAATTTGACTTGAAACAAGTGGCCAAAATCCTTAGTGCCAAACCCTGGTGAGAAAAACTGGTACACCTGCAGTCAATATCTTTTCAGATCTCATGGCAACACTGTCAAGGTGGAGGCACAAACAGACAGTCACACAGATGGACAGAACAGAGGACAACAATACCCACCAGGCACTCTATGTACTGAGCATAAAAACCCAAAGCAAAAACGCATCATCGTATATGCGACATTTGACACCTGTTTTGATTAGAATGGTTGTTCAACATTACCTCCTGTGGAGACAAAATTCTTAGAACACAGTCTTCTTATTCGGAGAAATGAAATTAAGACAACTGAAATATGGAGTGTTACCTTTCTGTACATCTCGGTCTAAGATTTCATCAAACAGCTCCTTCTGTACTGGCCTCGGTAGGTCTGCTATGTCTACAAAATATACACAGGGTGGTCATTAGTATCAGTTTGTACAGATCAAAGTGAATCCTGTCAGCATCATGGGCATTTAAAAGCAGGAATGCCATAAATATCTCCAGCAATGTGGAACAATGAAGGAACTGAGCAGAGTGCAGTTAGGGAACCAGGTCAGGTCATAACACATATCAATAATTAATATACGCTACTAACTACCACAACAAAGCATAACCCGGACCAACCTTACAGCCAATGCATTGGTCTGCAACTTTTACCTATTAAAGATGATCACAAATGGTCCAGTGTTTTAAAAATACATGTACTGTAAATGAATTCACCATCAGTGTGATCATATCAAACAAAGAACACGCTATGAAAGTCCCTGCTTTGAGAGACATTATACATCCCCCGAGCAGCGCCTCTCACCAGAGGCCACCCCTTTAAGAGTGCCACCATTCTTCTGCAGAAAGTTTGACCTTGACCTTTAATCTCAAGGTCACCTCTTAGCACATTTAAAGGAAGTCTCACCTGGGTAAATAATGACCAAGTTTCATGGACTTCAATCATACCCATTTGAAGATGTGGCAGGGAAACCATTTTACATACATACATACACACATACATACATACATACATACATACATACATACATACATAGGTACAATCTTTATTTAAACTCGGTAGTACAAACAATGATCAGTAGGTGTAGGCTAATATGACCAAGTGGTGACAGTAAATTGGTTAAAGGGCAATGATAAGACGAGAAACAGGAGAAATAAAGAAAATACTAATAAATATGTACTATGATAAAAATGTCCTTGGTGGATAGACCATGCTGCATGTTAACTTGAAACATCACAGGGTAAGATCACACAAATGACTTTAAAAACGGAACATTTGCAACTTAAGCCCATCCATGAATTAATGTTTTGTTTAAATTGAGACATGGATGTAGACAGCTTCTCATGATTTGGTAGATGGTCCCAGATCTTGGCTCGAAAGAGGCATAAAGCTATGCAGGCCACAGCCAGAAGTTCTTGGACAGGGTTGACATAACACGAAGGAGTTTCTTAAATTGTACCTGCAATGCTTTACTGAAATAAAACGTTTGAGATATGATGGTGACAACTTGTCAACTATTTTAAATACTTCTATTGCCACCTGATGTAATCTACGGATTTCATGAGTTGGGATGTTGACTTTGGCAAGGAGGTCCTCATAAGATAATGTGTAGTCATTATAAACCTGTTTAAGAGCTCTGCAGTTTTAAAGCTTTTCCAACTTGGTAGCACAGTATTATCTGCAAAGCATCATGACATTGACCTTTTATTTTGCAAGGCATTGTTACCTTGACCTGTGACCTGAAGGTCATCCACAATCATAAAAAGAAAATTCCCCCAAATCTACGGAGTACATGTAGTTTCTCAATAAATATCAGTGTAACTTGGGAGTAAAGCAGAGACCACCAGAGACTGCCTTAAGACCAACAGCAACTGCCAGGGACTAGCTGCAGGGCCTTCTTTGTATCAGCATCATGGAAGAATAAAGACTGGAGAGTACAGTGCTCCCTCTTTATAACACCCCTCATGACAAGGCAGTTTCTGATACAACATGGTGGGTACCATGGCTCCCACTGAAATAGTTTTCCCCATTACTTTTATGTTAAAAGTCCCTCTGTTATAAGGCGGTTTCACTACAACATGGTATACTCTATGGATCCCAACACCAGTGCTATAAAGAGGCAGCACTGTAATTATTTAAGTTTATGCACTGGATTTCAGAGTTCTTCATGTCCCACACCTGGGACCCTCTCAGTCTAAATGATGATCCCCACAAGGCAGTGTGCTAATTCCCCACTACATTACCCCACTTCACCTCTGTAGGTGATACCCTAGGGGGGATGCATAATAAAGCACATTTGTGAGAGGTACATTTCCTCTTCAATTAAGGGTAATGAATAAAAATCTTTGAAAAATACTGTTTTAAACAATGGAGGCGCATGTGCTACAAATTGGTTTTATATGGCGTACAAGAAAAAGTAAACTTTCAATATCAAATCTCAACCATTACAAAACCACCTAAAATTTTTGTAATTGTTTGCACACATCAACATTAATTTCACACATCTTCATTTTCATTCTCATACATACATATATATAAAAATCACTCAAATGAAAATGTACATGAATATTATGTTAATATTGTCACAGGGTGACATACATACATGTATAGCTATACAGTTAAGATCTTACGTTTCTGACTGTTCATAATTTTATATAATTTATCATTGAACTTGCATTAAAAGTGAGACCACACAAATATGAATCATAAGCCCATAAATTTGCAGATATATGTTTCATGCAGTTTGAAGTTCAATAAAACAGTAATGACATTAACATTTGCTTAATTACTGACGGTGTGAAACACAAGCCAACTGATCGTTACCCAACACACGGAATGGGCAACCACAACCTGAATGGACAGTTGGAAGATGGGGGCAGAACAGTAAACATGGCCTGAGCAATGATCCTGCCTTCTCTTGTATGGTTAGCCATACAGGCAAAAATCCATGTAGCATGGGTTGCCTGCTCAATGTATATAGTGACTTAACTGCACATTGGATATATCCATATTGCTGTTCCTATTCATGTATATTTCTTTTGTCATTCAACACGTAAACAACTTCAACATCTTGTCTGGTCATTCAACAAAGTCAGTGAAGACACTCATCATCCCAGCAATCCACACTGTGATGATATGAGTTCTCACTCTTCATGCCTGATCAGCCGCAAAATTAATTTCTTAGCCACACAGCTAGGTTTGCCCATGTAAGCATTATACATATTTACCAACCACTTGTCAGACAATATATGCCAGAGGAGTTGCTCTTCTAAAAATAACTGCCAGAACCCACACAAGGCACTCTATTCACGGAAGACCCTCAGGCGTTCATTTGCCATCTTATGTTAACACCTTACTGTCAATCTTGACAAAAGTTGATGTGTTCTAATTAACAAAACGGCACCAGATTCACATTCCTGGTAAACTGACTTTTCTTTCCAAGCACCTGCATGGCTGCAGCTGTAAAGACCGCAAGATGGCATAAGAACGACACAGGTCAACACCTTTCCTGGACATGCTTTGAGCACGGCACACCAGGGAAAGATGTTGACTCAATCAAAACACGGCACTGATAGAGTTAACTGGATATGCTGGTGTATGGGAAGAGCAAGAAGACGGGCAGAAAGACATTTACTCTACTGGCCGTAAAATATACAAAAAACACAATCTCTACCACATGTTATTACAATTACTCTTAGAGTACTTCCTGATCCGTGTTTTCAACACAACAAGCCCATTATGATTCTGCCTCCTATGGCAGAAAAGGAAAAGAATGCTGCTGGATCACATATGTTGGATGGGGGGAGGGGCAATTAAGGGTTACTTGCATTATGTGTGAATAGACTTAAATACTTGTCTTTTTGTGTCAATGGTTAAAATGTAACTTGTGACTTAGAGAATTATATGTTGCTCGCAAAAAACCCCACAAATATTTGTCTGTTTTTCTTGCTGGGGGTGGGGTGGGAAGGGCAGAGACTGGGCTTTCATGCTTATTTCCCATGATCATGATGATGGGTTAACTGTCATCCATATTTATGGTGACGCACTCACCCCCTGCCCTCTGGATTGAGACTTGAGTCCACATCTTCGAGTGCTGCTGGCTGGGCACTTATACACGAGGGAAAGTTGTTGACATGCGGGAATAGTTATAAAAGGTCACACAACTGTTTTTTTCCTTACAAAGAAATTAGTCAAACAACATTGCCTTAAATGACAGGGGGCCCTAAAATTCTCTTTGACATCCACTTGTCACTGGGACAAGCGCCCCTATAAGTTGCAAGTTATTTCTTTCATATTTTACTTGCCCTGCATCAGTTTTCCCTTGTCTGAGACAATAGGACAAGTGAATTAAAGAGCTCTGTGACATTTGTCCATAAATGTGATCAGTCACTTTAAGTGGGGATACTGTTACCAGCACAGCAAACATCATTTCGTATGAATCATGATTATACTGCAAATTATTTTCTTTCCCACATAAAAGAAAAGTACTATTTTTACAATGCTGCGAAAAGATCTTGTTTGCAACGGGAAATGGACACAAGAAAGGGCAACAAAAGAGGGAAATTGTTTTGTGTGGGAGGAGAAAGCGGGAAATTATTTTTGTATGAACCAGGAAAAGGAGGAAATGACTCTGTATGATACAGGAAAGCTGCTTATTGTTTAATGTTTCTGATGACTCTTGTCCTGCCTAAAACCTCTGACCCCGAACCACTTTTGTAGATCACTCCAGGGTGAATGTCCCTCATGAACGACACATTTTATTGCACACTGTTTACTTTTCAATCGAGGAATATGAGCTGTGTGCACACTCATGCAGCTGGGGGACCAGCTCGTGTGTCAGGTAAACAGGAAGTATTGAAGACACACCTGACCACAATGAAATCTGCCTTCAGCAACCACACCTTCCTAGAACGGTCGACCAGACCCCAGAGTCTAACGTCTTTTCAACATTATCAAATATTCTTTTTTTGTTTTAATAATGGAATGGCAGCTTTCTGGAAAGAAAATCTGTCTTGAGAGACCGTCGTCAATTCCAGGGGTCTGTCACATTGGCCTTTGCAACCACATTTTCCTGTTATGCTGTTTTACGGCCTGATTTTACCCGGCTTGCGATTATCATTGTAGTCCTGATTTAGGTCAGATTGTGGCTTGTATTTTACAGCCTGCGGGTGCCTTGTGGTTACAAGCTGATTGTCTTCACAGCAGCCATGTATATTATGGTACCTGTCTTGAGAGACCACGCCAATCGGAGACTACCTGTCTTGAAAGACCACCTTTCCAACATGGAGTGGTCCCTGCCTGGACAGACCACTCCAAAGAGACTACCTACCTTTAAAGACTACCTTTTCAAGACCTTTATCTAGTGTTTTTCATGTTATTTACACCTCCCGTGAACAACCCCCTGTCTTCAGAGACCAAAATTTGGTCACTTCAAAGGTGTCATCTTTTCAAAACAGGTTTCACCATACTTTTGCTCAGAAATGTTCATCTAATTTTTACCTACTTTCAGAGACCAAAACTTGGTCATCTCTTTGAAGTCACAGGTCTTATACGACAGGTTTCACTCTACCTGCATACTGTCACCTGGACAAACTATGGTGCTATCTTGTTTGCACATGTATCCATGTCAATACACTTTTTATTAACAGTAATCCAGCCAAACAACATTTTCCTCAGGTTTTGAATGACAAAAGAATGCGGACTCTGTAAGTTTAATCCTCGTGAACCCAACACAGGCAACATTAGCAATTCACATTTTACCGATAAAAATTATCAGCAAGCATCTACAGTCAATATCAGCTGCTCCTCTTTTTCTAGTTAAGAATTACAGTGAATTCATTTATTTTCACGGGGGTCTTAGTTTCGTGACTTTCACGGTAGTTATGAAACCACAAATTTCAGAACATTGATAGATTTTTTTTTTTCTGTGATTGTAGTGGCCAAAAATAGGGTGTACCTAGCTACATGTAATCTGCAATGCCGGTTGTAGCCATTTCAAAGGAGACATGTTTGCTGCTGGAGCATGCTGAGAAGCTTGTAAAGAAAAAGACATTTCCTGGCCTTACCAGATGCTCTCTGGAAAGTTACCAGTCTGCTTTATTCTTTTACACCACTATTTACGTTGCAATAAAAATGTCAGTTTCAGTCCTGGCACAGATGGACTTCATTGCATTTAAAGAGAGTTACTCCCATACTGCAATTATATTCCAACTAGTTATTAGTGTATATACATACATAGAATGAAACTTGAAAGCCTTTTACTCGGAGCAGGCATGCAATTGTCACTGCTTGTTGCAGATCCACTCAGTGCCATGCCTAACATATACTCGTCTAAATGCTGTTTTTTGTGTTTGTTTCTCCTAAACAATATCAGGGTGCAAAAATTCCTATGATCCTGTTGTCCGGGGCAAATGAAATCCTTTTCAAGACAAGTGACTATCAAACTTCACTTGTCCCATGAATTGGCATGAATTGTCCCTTGTCACTGGAAAAATTCATGATCTATGAAATTTCAAATTTTGTTGGCATAATAGACATGTCCATAAACTCACTGTCCGACATAATGATGACCATTATAATATAGTAGACAGTGTGAAAACAAAGCTGCTGTGATTAAATGCTTTGTTTGGCATGATATAACATCTGATATATAACGATGACCTTTCTTTTTGTTGTACTTACCCCCACTTAATTACCACCCCATATGAGCCCTGGATTTCTGTTTCACCATCATTAATAAAGTACGTACACATGTATGGATGTTTAGTTCATTTAATACAGCAATCACAGCAAATGTTCACAAAATATCTTTCACGAAAATGCAATGTTTATTTTTGAGTCTGTGTTTCTATGGCAGTTACCATGGTCGATAATAGCTGGCGCGGTAATTCAAGTACATGTGTACTCCCTATCCGCATTTGCCGCCAATGCTGCGACAACCGAATGTAGCAAAGCTACACACCTTATCATGCTATTTCTCCACAATTAATATCCCAATGATCCTCACCCATGTAAAGTGATGCAAGTGCATTCATATACAACAAAACCTCTCTAACCGAACACCTCTGCATACCGAACATCTCTCTATACTGAACACCATTTCTCGGTCCCAAATATATACTTTCAATGTTATCAAACCTCTCTATACCGAACACCTCACTATACCCAACACTTTTTTCGGTCCCAAGGGTGTTGGGTATAGGGAGGTTTTACTGCATACTCTTTGTAAATAATCCTCCAGATGACTGCAGCCACTGAACCAGTGTCAAGACACCGTGTCAGTGAGTAGTTGTAGGGCTACCAATGCCATGGCATCCAATTCCACCAGCTCCACACCCAAAATGAACTTTGCTAAGTACTCTCATTATTGTTGTATGGGCCTTGCACATGTATGAGAAATTTATGTCCCATAAAAATATGTCCAAACAGAACCCGAACTATTTCGAAAATCGCCCAACACACGACGAATTTGCCTGCTTGCTGTAGTTGTTCACTTTCAACTGTGACACAGTGGTCCCTATCTTGGGAGAACACCCAAAGGAGGGTCAAAATGTGGTTTCTCAAAACAGGTGGTCTTTCATAAGAGGTATAATAACATGAAAAAGATAGCATAATATTCTCAGAGAGCGGCCTTAAAAAGATATGCAGTCTCTCATTAGAGGAGTCTCTCAAGACAGGTACCACTGTATATTAATTTGTCACATGATCTCATTCAGCCAATCACACTTGTTGGACATCGGTTCATCTGGCAGGGCACTATGAGGTTTTCTAGGTTCCAAAATGCTATATCTTCAAGATAGCCAATTGTAGGCCTAAGACATAATTATGATATACTTCGGTCTCTGTTTTTTATGATCAATATTTTGAGCCTAGGCCTATTTGGATGGTTGTTACTTATAGCAGTACAATTTTCACACCTATGACCCCCCCCCCCCCCCCCATAGGGCCCCGCTCATCTCCAAAACAGTAAATTCTACAATGGAAGGAGTATCCAAGGAAACAGGAATGGCGTAAACAAAAGCAATGATAATGGGAGGAAATAGGCCACTTAAACTCTTCGTGGCATCAAATTTGGGGCATTTTCAACTTCAAACCATAGTATAAAAGGAATTAAGTATGGCATGGCATTGATTCTTGGCAATATGTCACTCAGGGGATTGGTGAGACTCCATCAGACTTGGATCTCACCGCCTCCTTCATGATATATTGGCAACAATCAATGCCAAGCCATACTTAATTCCTCAATTAAAACATGCTTTTTTAAGCCAAAACTTCGGTAACTTCATAAGCACAAGTGATGTTATGAGGCAGGTCAATTGAAAATTTTGTGTCATTTGTCCTACAGACAAGCAGTTCCAAAACAAATTTTCCCACCCTGAGTATGAGCAGTTCCTCTCCGACAAGTTAACAAAGACAATGTTTTTTCTTTTTTTTTTTGAAGAGAATAATTGTGAGCGTAAGAACACGCATCAATGTCCTGTTGTGAAAAATCGCAAAAATCTATACATGCAAAACTAAGTGAATTCACAGTATTTACCATCAGTCAACAGCTTTCCTGTGACAGCACATTGTGGATACCCAGCACATGCTGTTGACTCAGTCCCCAGAGAGATAACATTGACTCATAATCTACATTGGTAAAAGCATCTGCAAGTGTTTGATTTTTTTTTTTTTTTTTTGCAATGGCTGACAAGTGAAGTTACACCTGCCCTTGCAGCAGCAGGGGCATGCCATGCAGGCAATACAGAACCATATAGCCATGCTGGTCCTTAACCCTTTTCCCCTTGAATTAAGACTGGGTCAACAGCTTTCCTCGGCATGGGTTGGGCACTAAGTGCCAAACCCATGTGGAGGAAAGCTGTTGACCTGGGTCATGTTGTCTTGACAGGTCTCATCTTCAATTCTCAGTCAAATTGTTTTTCATTGCTGTTGAAATCAGTTGAAAACCCTGAAGCAGATGACATTTGACCACCAGCCGGTTTTGGCCGGTTTAAGGGGGAAAGGGTTAAACAAATGGGATTTTTCTGAACAATCTGTATGTCTGTCTCTATGCCTTTCATGCAGGCAGATCACATCAGGTAGAACATCAAAATCACTCACAACTATCTCCGGAAAACTTTGACAAATTCCATGTTTTTGTCATTGTTAACCGATTATATGTTGATAAATACAAAGCAACCCTTGTGGGTAATCTGTCAAGCTATATTTCCCTGGTCTTTACCTAACTGTTTGTGTGTGATCCCCTCAGCACTCAGGACTCCAGTGATCACACAAAACAGGCAGGTAAACAACTCAGGGGCAATGGTTTGACAGAAAAACGGCCTTGGGTTGTTTTGCCTGTGCATGCAAACACACACACACACAACAACACAAAGTTTTCGACTTTGAATGCAACCGTACAAGTCAAGAGAGCCAGCTTTTTTCAATGATACCTGCCCCATGTGTAGCCACCAAGGGCCCGTGACCTACCATGGCAGTGGCTGCATACAGCAGGTATCGCTGTATGTACAGTGAAACCTCATTACGATGACACCATTTGTTCATTGTAAAATGGCTCAGGTACACGAATATGTCAAACAAATGAGTCAGACAGCAAAGGAATCTGACTTTCCATCCCTCAAAACTGGCCCTGTTCAGGGAGTCAGTCAGAATTCTAGTGATGCTATAATCAGGTTTCACTGTATGTGATATGGTGCATTTCCATGTGCAGATTCAGTCCACACACACACAAATCACGATGGTTTCTGGATGCTGAATTTTTTTGCATAAGTCTTATCCCCTGTAAATTCAGGCCAACTTGCCTCCAGATACCTGCTTTGATCTATTGCCATATGCTTACTTTCTGTTGGTCCATAATAATTTTATAAATCCCAGGGCATTCACTGTAATAGTCAACTGGCACCTTAACAGAATTTTCCAGATTCCACTCTCGTTTAACTACTTTCAGTTCCACATTTTGGATTTAGCCTTTTCTTATGTCCATTTCCCATCTCAAACAAGAGTCTTTGGCATGCTTTGGGTGCATCCAAAGCATACTGAGGAAAGCTGTTGACCTGGACTTTTATATTCTATGTAACAACAGGTATGCTGGTACTTGAATGAAACGTCTTTTTACAAAGAACACGAATCTAGCACCCTTTTTATAATTCAGAGCACTTTGTGTTGAGTAGTTTGACTTTAGCTGCAGTTGACACTGAATGAGTTAATGGCCTTTGACTCTTTCCTAGTTAGAAGATGAAGACTCAGTCAACAGCCTCTCTTGGCAATGGTAATGCAGCCAACCTGTACCAAGGCAAGCTGTTGATTTGGGGCATGTTATCGTAATACCACATCAGCTCTATCAACATTTCTCTCGCAAACAGTTTTGTCATGAAAATGAAGCAAAACTCTATAGTAGACATTTTACATCTGGGTGGTTTAACTCATTCCATACTATGGTGACAGGCCTTGGTCAGTGGTTCTGGCACTGCCTGGCAAGCCACACTGCAGTTGCCCTTGCAGCAGCTGCAGCATGACTTGCCAGGCAGTGCCAGAACCACTGACTTAAGACAACAGGCATGTTGGTACTTGAATGAAAGCTCTTTTCCTGAAGAATTTCAATATGCAATTGTCGTCTAAAATCTAGGAAAATATACAAAGAAAATCATGGACTGGTATGGAGTGAGTTAATTTGGGAGATCATTTGAGTGGAAATGGGTTAAAAAAGGCCTTTTTATATGTTAAATTCCCCTGATGTTGAACTTGATGTATTCAAGCGTATTGTAGGCATTAAATTAATTCTTTCCACTGTGATGGGAGGCCCTCTATGTGAATAGGTAACTTACACATGTAGCAAGTTAAATAAAATTCCCAATTTGAAACTTCATGTGAAGACCTCCTCACAAGAGAGAGAGAAAAAAAAATCTTCAATATTTATCCTTTGGGAAAATTCCACAATTGTACTGGAAGCTAAAAAATCAATCTGGTGCACAAGGGACAACCATTTCCCCGGTAGGGGGCTTTCTGACTACTATAAGCAATTGCTCTAACATTACAATAGGTTGTTCAGTTGGACTTTGATCATTATACGCCCGATTAATTCAACTGTTAAACAGAGACAGGGTAAGCCCATAAGGACTTAAATCAGAATATAGTAACATTCAGCAGTCATGCAGCTGTAACGTAAATCATCTGGGGGCTTGACATTTAGAATCACATTTTTTTTTTTCATTGCCTGCTCATTAAGCAACTTTAACGGTCTGGGCCAGTCCATAGCTAACGTGCCTATTGGCCTCGAAATTTTCACTTGTCACAATCTAAAATTAAATTTACACATTTTAGTGCCATGGGGCAATCCCTGATGCAATAGAATGCATTTGTATTTCAAAAATGTATGTCATGAAATCAATAAATAGGACGGCATGTTGCTGTATAATAGACAGAATGACTGAGGCATTGAAAAGCACTTGTGTACTGAATGATGCTTCATAAATTTTCCGGTCACAATTCTGAGACCGAGATAAAACAAACTCTTTTCTGCTCAAGTGACGGCATCAAGAACCTAATGTTTCATGCTTTGTTTACACTTATCAATTAAAAATTTGCAATCACTGTCGAATACATGTACGGGCATACACACTTTATCATTGAAGCCTGTCATAAAACGGGACACTTGTTACCACACTTTTCCTCCTGACGGCCGTTTAAAGTACCAATGCACAGACCCTGGCAGTTTTGTAAACAAATCTCTTTTTCAATTTTGACTCTTGACCTATAATTGTGAAATGTTTTTGCAGCTCATGAGTATTTATGCGTATATGGAAGTCAATACAGTCTGCTGCCAGCATAACAGACAGCTGTCATTATTTTTTTTTTTTAAATATTTTCATGTCACAAGGTTTGCGCTGCTGGAAGTGATGGAGGTTAAAGTCGAAAATGATGTGCTATAGATACACCTGCATTAAATATATCTGGGTCAGTCGTCATTTTCAAGGTTTTTTTTTTTTTTTTGTCCAGGAATGACTTGAATGAATTGCAGGCAACTTTTTCCCCTTGTACATTTTTATTGAATCACATTTAAAACGGATGAAAAAAATGACTGCCCTGTCTTTTTATAGGATCCTTGGTTGAAAGTATGTCTAGTTTTTTTTATTAAAGTGACTTTACATAAACATTACAATAAAGTACACTAAAATAACAAGATCGCAGCACCCAGTCCTCTTTGGCTTATAACTCACCTACATAATTTGATTATATGTTACTGAAAAACACATACGCATTTTCCCAAGGAATTAAACTTGAAAGCCAGTGAAAGCAAATTACAGAATTTAAGCAACTTAATTCAATCAGATTTTAAAATAATATAAATGTCTGACATACATGTATGTATCTAAACAGTGAACAAAAGCCTACTGAAAATAAATTATGTCACACACCACATAAAAATAACCTAAGCCTAAGATTATGTGATATGATACAGCAACTGATGTTACTATGTAACAATGAATATACGTGTAAAAGGTGTGCAGACGCATTTTACATAATTGGGTGCCAGACTGTAAATTCCTTTAATGATACCTATTTCAAATGAACTCTTCTAAAGTACTATAAACAATCATTGATTAACCCAAGTGAAGACATCCATGGGCTTACTATAACCTCCGTAATTCATATGTATATATATATATATATATATATATATATATATATATATATGCATGCTAAAGATTGAAATCAGAAAAGTCCATTAGCCCTCTGTCAAGGTTATAATGCATATGCAAATACTGTGGAGGGTTAATATTAGCCCTCTGTCAAGGTTATAATGCGTGTACAAATTACGTGGAAATTGCCAGACAAACTTTTGAATAATTTCTCAACAACTGGTAAAAAAAATCAATTCAAAGTCATCAAAATCCAACACGTGTACATGAATATTATTGGTCATTTAAATGCAGGCACCCTAGGAGGTCCCACGGCCCTGGCTGCCACACAGACACTCCGTATGTCTCCGCGCTTCCAGGCAACGTCAAGGAGTGATGCCTACATATAATATACTCCCGCCTTAGGAGTGTTGTACAACGATTCAGATGTACTTCTATAAATAGAAGAGTGAAAAGGCCACCGTTAGATCATGCCTGCTGCAGACGATCTCAAAACATTCAGGTTGTTTACAAGCAGATGCCTTTGGAGCAGCTTCAAGTACAAGTGTACCTGATGTACGTGTGGCAGCAACATACAGCTATAACTTGCTAGCCTCTGTACTGGTTATTTATCTGTAAATTTGTTCCTGTGGAGGTCTATTAGTGAACATAGGTACTAAATTACGTCAATTTTACACACCCACCTTCAAGGCCACTTGAATATTTTCTTTGTGTGAATTCTTGCGTGAAGCTTACGAATCAAGACATGTGGCAGACCAGAAGGTATTTATCCTCCAAAGTCTGGGCTCAATAACATTTCTGAGGACAATTTCACTGGGAAACATGTTTTAATATACATGTACTGGGCCTCTTCTGTCAGTTTTTATTAAATATAACACACCTACTTCCCATTGTTTTGGTGCATATTTCCCGGTGGAAAAAGTATAGTGAAGACCTTTTAAATGGCGAACACTACCACTTGGGGAAAACCACCTGACTCTGCAACCTTTATTAACAGGTGAGAAAGTAGCTGTTGACCTGAGCTTTCCCCTGTAACTCATTCCACCCTAATGGTGCTTTTTCCAGCTAATATCTAAATGTCATAAATCTGCTAATTGTATTTTACTAATTTAGAGATTGTTTTTTAAAATTTTGGATGAAACTTACATGGAAGTTCATTCCAACTTATGTGCCCATGGTCAACAGCTTTCCTTGGTGTGCTCTGGGCACAGTGCACCCAGAGTGCACCAAAGAAAGCTGTTGACTCGGTTTTCTATCAGGGTGGAATAATGAGTTAACACTTTCACTGCCACATTTTGGACTGAGTCAAGAGCTTCCCTCTGCGTGCTTTGGGACAGTGTGCCCAAAGTGTAGAATGAAGAAGAGCTCAGTACACCAGTATGGAAAACCCCTTCATCTCCTTCTCAATAATGTTTAGAACAGCAGATGGTTTCACGAGAAAAGTTGTTTCCTGAGCCTCTTTGGCAGCAGAATTTAAAGTACCGCTCAGGCGATCATTGTCGCAAGCCAGGTGTGGTGACTTCTATACAGTATTCACCATGTCGTTTTACATTGTGTCATTGTAAGTAAATACATTGTACTTGCCACTTCTGGTAATGTGCTTTATAAAGCTACAAATGGGACAGGTTAAGAGCCCTGGGCTGGCACTCCCCATAAGCCATGGGCTAACAGATGTTGGTTTTTTGTTTATTTTTCAAAATTATTATTTCCACACTCCAGTGTACATCAAATATCACCACCTTTCTTTTAACTGTGTATAATTATTGAAAATAAATATATTTAAGTACGGTTAAAGAGGTCTTAAGGACAAGATGTTCATCATTGAGAGCCTTTACTCTTGGTTATTCTCTACAATAATGAAAATTCTTGCTTTTTTCTTGTGTTCATGTAGTCTTACTTTTGCCAACTTACAGGCTATATTATATTATATTCCACACTCTTAATATCATTCATAATTTTTTTAAAATGATAAATGCTTGGCATTTCCTTATTACAGTTGCAACCATAAATATATTTTTTCCCAAGTATAAACAATAAACAATATCTAGGTTTAGCATTTTCGGTGCCAAGCGGTACCTCTTCCTTTTGGAAATGTCCAGTAGCAACCTCAGTATCTCTACATCTAAAAAATACCTGTTTCCAAAATTGCTTAACTATATCATATGTTCAGAATAAATGTACAGTTGTTTCAATCTCTTGCTGGCAGAATGAACATAGCTCACTCTCAAATAATTTTCATCTAAATAATCTGGCGTTACTATATACACATCTATATAGAATTTTGAACTGGAACTTCTGAACTCTGTTGAAATTGTAGTTTTATATAAGTTTTCTAAAACTGTCCAACCATTCATCTTACTCAATGTATCTATTCAATTCTCTCTCCCATTTTTTCCATTATTTGAGCACAGGTGCTGCCAAATGATTTTCAACTAATCTTTGGCATACAAATTTTGTGACCGTTTCAACTCTTAATATCTTTCTCATTCTCGTTTCAGCATCATCTGCTCCCTGATCAATATTTTGTTGGGTTTTGCCTATAAATGCTTACTCATTTTAACCAATTTGGCTGAAGAAATATCACCACGCTGCTGCTGGAATTTATAATTTTACTCTTTAATACTTAACTCCAGAATACTGGCAGAAAATGTCCAAACATACAATATACATGTAGCTGGTCACGGAACTTCCCTTGGCCCATTTCCATAACCTGAACAACATACCCTGTTTACAGACACTTGCACTTTTTTAGACAAAAATCTTGCACAATTATTATCTTTTTTCAGAAGGACCTTTCTTAAAATTCTAGCTGCAGTTAGAAAGTAAACGTACTTATTTTTGAGTCCATAAATGTTCATGGATTCTGCACTTCAGGCATATAACCACATTTTTATTTTCAACACTTTATTGGACATTATTCCTATTAAATCTGTGTTAAAATTCTATTCCATGATATTTTTATTTTCATAGTTTTGTGCCATCAGTGAAATGCGTGAAAATCAAAATACAGCAAAGTTAAGTCAACTTACAGCATAGCAACACCCAAATATACCGGTTATAGTCAAGTAGGAGATTTTCGTATTGCATGGTCAGTCATGCCACAGCTGCTGGCAATTAAGCTTCTGTCGAATGACATAGCAGTCCCTGCAAAAACCAGGACTGCCCCAAATAACAGTCAGGGGAAACCAAGCCTGGAAATGTCCATACTTAAAGTGCTGTCTTACACGTTTCGGTGAGAAGTTGAATAAAACATACTGTGAGTTCTGACAGTGTGTAATAGAAAACACATACATGTCAGAAAACTATTTTGCCTTGTACCTGCAACTCATGAAATAATTTCATCATGTGCATGCCAGCTCCATGAAGGCTTTGGTTGTTTGTTTTTGCAGTCTGGCCAGTCATGCTCCTGATGACACTGCAACAGCTGTAGTATGACTGGTACTGGAAGGAATTATTATTATTTTTTTTTTATGAGGAACCAGAATGTAGCCTTCATTTGCAGTTTCCCCCAGACAAAAATGCAGTCCTGTAGTAGGGTACATTGCCCTGGCCCTTTTCCACATTTTATGCTCTTTTTGTCATGGTCTGTGGGAAACACAGACATTTATAATTCTCACCAGCTCACCACGCAGAAGTCAAATTTACCTGAAAATTGGTTCTCAGTGAGGCACAAGATAGACTGACGTTTAGATAAAGTTTTGTGACTACACTATTACAACACACCTCAGGTCATCAACTTGCATAAATTGACACTTCCACCATGCCAATTGTTGACCCCAATACTCCATGCAGGATTTAAAAGGACCTGTTTTGGTCACAGACAAAATGAAAGTACAATGTACATGTAAGAAAAAAATCTCTGTTCCCTGTTATGCATGCCTAAAATATCACTGGTAGGTAGGCCACCATTTTCCATTCTTTCAATTTTATTCCCAAACACATTGGAATTTTACTGTAACTTCACGAGTTTTTGTATTGTAAATTATTGCCCGATTTTTTTGTGTCTTAAAGTGTAAAACAAAACAATTTTAGATTTCATACTTTTTTACTTTTATCGGGGGAAAAAAAAGCAGTCGGAGATATTTTTGGCAAGTCGGCTAGGTAACTGAAAACAAAATTAATTTGTTTGGCCCATCGGATGCGTTCAGACTGGAATTAGAGCTGTTTAGCTTACACCGAGTAATTTGTAAATATTGTGTGCTCACATGTGGTCCACATTGTACACACTGCATGTACAAAATCATTACCTCAACATAATAAGCCACCACAAATAAGGCATGACTCATTCAAAATGTCTCAAATGGTCAATTTCTACGAGCTTAAAAAGGTTACTTGGGGTGGTGTATTGATTTCAAGATCAATGCATTTTCCTTGAGCCATCCGTCAAACCAGAACCCTCCCCACTTATATTTACATGAATTTCAAATAACCAAAAGACCCTTCATTTGGAGTAGGAACATGCCTGGGGTAAAGTAGGTGGTTTTTGAATTGCCATGCAGGTCATCAAGCAGCTATATACCACGACTTGCCTGGTTAATGTACTGCCAATGCCACTGGCCATGACCTGGAAGTTTTACTCTTTACACCTTAACTCTCACCCACAGGAAGTACCCAAAAGTGCCTAGATGTGCAAATTTATGCGATGTGCTTCCACGTTTTTCTGAAGTTTGACTTGTTCTGTCAAAGGTTCGTGTATCCCTCCTGTAGAGGGCACTTCAGTCAGCAGGGCCAGCATTCTGGTACTCCCCAAAATACTTTCCATTGTAATTCACAATTAAGTAGCTTAAAAACCACTGCATGCAGAAACACCAGATTATCTGCATGAATAACTTAAATTTTGAAAATTGTACTTCATTAGCCTCAAAATTGATCTGTTTATGAAAGGTCACTTAAACATACAATCCATATTCATACGGGAATGCACAACTGTAGGCCACAAGAATTGTGTGTCTTGGGTTGTGTGTTCAGTGAAATGCCCCTATTTGTGTCCTCATCTCTTTACAGAAGTGGTCACCTGGACTGGCCAAGTTTCTGTTTACACACATTTTCTGTATGTACATAGTGAGAGAGAAAGGTCCATCTACGGAACTGTGGAAAATCAAAGTCCATGCATGCTAAAACTGCTTCTTTCCATATGTAATGTCACCTGTCCATAGGGTGAAGCTTTTTGGTTTATGTTTTTTTTTATACTGCCAGGGCAGTCATGCTGCAGCTGCCCTTGCAGCAGATGCAGAATAATACACCAGGCAGTGCAGACAGCACTGACTTAAAATTTGTCATGGTGGTGTTCCGACGAAAGCTCCTCTATGATGAAAAATGCAATCGAAATTTTAACCCCTTGGTGGTTAGAATGAGAATTGAGATCAGATCAACAGTTTTCCTTGCCATGAGGTTGGATGCACTGTGCTCAACATATGCCAAAGAAAGCAGCTGACCTTTTTGCCCCATAGGAGTCCTATCTATATGCAAAATATTCTGTATTGCTGATATATTTAATTGGATATATTCAAAGATGTGCCTGACATGGAACAGGCGGGAAGGAAAACCCTCTACGTACCCATCCCCTACATACACTTAAATACATAGAGAATCTTACATGGCTGACAGTGAGTTACTTTTTTCTCTCATGAGGAATTGGTGGTGGTGTGGAAAATCACGAGTGATTTTCCACACCAACAAAGATCCCGAGTGAGACAAAATAGTAACTCACTCTCCAGCCACGTAAGATTTTGTTTATTCTATGTTTAACTGGGTATTCATCGCAAAAAAAGTATGCCCTTGGCCTACTTTCAACACCAACCTGGTGTGCTGTATTTGTTTACGTTTGTCATGGTTATTCTACCTCATGCATGGCGTATAATCAAACATTGCTCGCGCACACTTAATTTTGTCTAAATGTCAACACATCACGTCAATGATTCAGGCGCGTCACGATTAACTTGTAACAATGCTTAGGTCATGTGATCTACAGTGAGTTCCTACTTTTGAATTTCACTCTAGAAAATGATAATTCACCCTCAAACATAGCATAAATCATATCTGCATATATTTGAGACAAAATTGGTCACACTTTAAAGCACACAGAACCAGGACTTCCTCTCAAAGGAGGAAAAGTCACATATACTAAAACAGCTGATGATTTTCCATGCTAGCAATTTGAGAAAGTGTGAATAAGGTAAAAGGACAACCTGGGAGCGGGTATAAATCACAGTATGTGTCCCAGAAATCTTGGGAATGGACTTTCATAGCAGCCAGGCATCACCCAGCATCTCCAAACACACTGGACTTTACAACTGGCCTTCATATGAGTATGTCAGAATCCTGAATTAGTAACCAAATGTGTGGTCAGTTATCGAAGATCTCGCTCAAATGGTTCTTCGGAGAGAGCCCTGCAGCCATACTTTCATTGTAAGCTGCCCTTGTGCAAAATATTACACACTATGTCAGGCCTACTGAAGTGGGCTCAATTGACCAATTAGTGGTAAGTGGTACACACAAAAAAAGCTTTCTTTTTCTATGGAAATATAGACATGCTAGCACTTAACCCTATCAGTGACAATCACGTATAAAGTCGACCTACTAAAGTCAAACTAGTCTGAATTATCGTTAAGATCCCAGATTCGTATTCCTCGTAAAAAGACCTCTCATTCAAGTACCAGTATGCCTATTACTCCAGAGAGAATACCCCAGGTCAACAGCTTTTCTCAGCATGCTTTGGACGCATTGCACCCCATGGGCCCCGAGAAGAGCTGTTGACTCAGTCCAAAATTTGGCACTGAAAGGGTTAAATGAAAGGTCTTTCTACAGCATAACTTCATTTTAATGACACCACTTGTTCCCTGAAAAATGTGTCAGACACCTGAATATATGAATGAGCCAAATAGCATAGAAATTTGATGTTAAAAGCCCCTCAAAACTTTTGTTGTTTTAGTGAATATGCCGGACATCTGACAGTATGACTATGAGGAACCTGAATCTTGAAATAAGGGACATGCATATTAATTTATGTAAAAAATGACCCTGTCTCTATGCAATGGTGCCAATTGGCCACCAGGATACGGATGGACCAGGCAGAAAACTAAACGTGCACCTGTTGCTATAGTGAAGAGTTACTCATTCCTAACATATGACGCCTCCTCAAATCAAGCTCAGTCTATGTTTGGAGTACATGGCCATGTAAGTTGCTAGTTTCCCGAGAACGGTGTATACACTGCCCTGTTTCAGATAAGCAACTGCCCAAGATACATACTTCCTTGTTCAATGATAATAGGGCACAGCAGCACTGCAGCAAATATGAATGTCCTGTATTTCAAAGAAACCTTATGGTGAGAGGCTCAGAGAGAGTTCAGTTACTCCATAATTTTTTCCATCATCACAGCTCAAAACTTACTGAAATGAATGTATACATATTTTTATTTTGTTTTCTGTTTTCAACCAGGTGGCTCAGTTTGCTTTATATTAGACTTTTTTTTAATTCCTTTTTTGTTTGTGTATGTCTGGCAATTTTTCTCCCAGACATGAACAGTGAAACCTGGACTGCTATTGCCAGCTCTGCCAAAACAACCTCTCAAATGTTCCTCTACGAAAAAGTAAGTGAGAAAGACACTGAAAACTAACTTCCACTGACTTCTTTCCTTAACAATAAGGTCTGGATTGATACTCTTTGTAAACCACCGTTTCGTTCAAGTACCAGCATGCCTTCAGCAGCTGAGGCCGTAAGAATGGCCTAGGGTTAACAGATTTCTTTGGCACACTTTGGGCACCCATTGCACCCCAAGGCACACCAAAGAAACCTGTTGATTGAGTCGAGACTTGGCACTGAAACAGTTAAGTGCCTCTTTCAACAGGCTGAGCGCGTCCCTTGAGTAGCTGCCAAAGGCTTAGGGTTTCACTGTACATACATCATTACAAGCTTTTGAATCTGCCACTGCATGCACATTTACAAGCCTCATGTCATGACCAGATGCTGAACTTCAACATTTCCACTCAATGCTTTCTCTGGATACCAGGAATCACCACACTACACGGAAAGCCAAGGATGAAAAGTTTATGCACAATATACTGAAAAATATGCTTATATTTTCAATCTAACGCCACTGGATTGTCTCTTTTTTTTCTTTATTGTTCTCCCTTTTCATTGTCAATTGTAAATGTCAAACACTGGAGAAGATGAAATTTTTGATACATAAAGTGTCATTGTTTTTTCAAAGTGAAAAGAGCAACAGCTCATGTGAGTGTTACAATTTATGGTTGGTAACCATGACAACTTTCAGAGCAGGCAGTCCCTGCCTTAAGAGATCCCAATCCTTCCATAAAAAGTGGTCTTTTGAGCCACTTAAACTCCTATATCATACGGAAAGGGGGAATCTGGAACTTTGCTTTGGAGGTTTTTTTTACCTGGTCTTCAGCAGCAAGCTTCACCAGACATGAATCACTGAACTCCTGTTGCTTTATATTGATGCACCTTCTATACTTCCTAATCACAACGACAGTTGCCATCAACTTAATTAAATATGCACGTATATTATAACATCTGAATATTCATAAAAAGACGTCTCATTCCACTGGTAACATGCTTGTGCATAGTTCCAGGGAAGATAAATATGCAAGTTAACAGTTTTTTTTTTTTTTTTAAATTTTCTCTATGCAAAAAGTTTAAACCCAGGTGCATTGAAGAAAGTTGTTGACCCCCTACAGCCTAGCATTGTAAAGACTTCAAATATGTAAAGCCACACTCCTTACAGCTGTTGCCCCCATGACATTGACATAAACAGTCAGCCAATTTTACATTGAGACCTGCTAAAAATATGACGGACGTTGCAATTCCGTATTTTTTGTTTCTCTCTTTTGTGTCGTCTTTCTGCTGGCATCGTGTTACGGTTCCACAGGACAGAAACTTCCTGCCTGTCTCGTCCTGCCGCACGTGAGCAGCGCGGGTTACAAGTTCACATATGCTGCAGATGCTGCCTTCAAAATTGGTTTCCACACCTGTGTCTGGTTGAAAAGCCTCCAGCCAAAAATGTCTGCTGGCATGATTATTTTCACTAATTTATGTGGCCAAAAACAACAAAGGAGTACTGTTCACGTGCTGAAGGATGTGGTGGTTTCCTGGTTCCCTGTTTCCTCCAGCCCTTATCATGATCATACCTACACACGTTTTGTTTCTTTGTATCCAGTGTGCACTGCTCAATCCATAGATGAAGGGGGGTAAAGGGGGCGGGGGATCCTAGTATGTTGACCAGTACAGGTAATAAATATGCGACAGTATAATGTATAGAAAATAAGATAATTAAGAAATAAGCACAAATGTGGATGAATTATTTCATTTCATTCTACTGAGCATGAAAACACTTTCATTGGATGTTTTTGCATTGCCTGGTAATTAATAAAACCTGTCATATGCCTTCTCTCTCTCTCTCTCTCTCTCTCTCTCCCTCCCTCCCTCTCTTAATTTTCGTCATTAGATACAACTTTACAGTACACATCATAGACTTGTATGTAAAGTGTAAAGGATCCTACACATGTAGGAATTATAGCTCTGACATGTCAACTTATCTTCATGTGTTTTGAACTTGCTTCTTTTTTGCTATAGGTCGACATTTATCATATTCATCTATAGTCCTTTGACGAAAACCTGACACAGAAGACAACTCTAATGTTCAAGGCTTGTGTGTGACATTGGCAGGGATAAATGGGTCCAGGACTCCATTGGTCACTGGAGTCCAAGGTTTCTCCTTGGGCTTCCTATTATCATATAAATACTGACTTCTGCCAGGTTCCTCATTCGACACTCGGTCAAGAATCATGGAACGCACCACAAGGATTGATATTAATTGACTTCCACCTTAATAGGAATGCTTAAACAGCTGATAGTGAGGCTGGTTTGGAAGGCTCCAAGCTGTCCAATTTCATACAAAATTCACAACACGTGTCACTGACCATCACATGGAGAGAGGTCAGAAGGACCATGTTAACAACAGCTAGACTTACAAGACCCCTTTTGCCTCAGGTTGTTTAACCCATGCCATCCATCCATATATATATATATGTATATATAAATTCAAGATGACGATTTCACTACACACTGTAACAACAGTTTACAAAACTTTTTTGAAAAAAAAAAAAAGTCCTGAGGAGCGATGACAAATCTTCCTACAAGTTTACAAATTTTGTCTGCAGGATAAGCCAAGTTTCCAAAACTTCACAAGAGGATTCAAAAAGTATTATTGGTAAGTTCACCAATGAATCTTATTTTAAGATTTCATGGCTGCCATTTTTTTTTTTATTATTATTGGCTGTAACTTTCCTGAACATGTGAAATGAGCATTTAGTTTGTAAACATCCATATAATCTTGCCTCAAGTAGTGGATTTTTCACAGTGCAAATTTATATTCTTTATTGTAACGAAATCTTTCTTCTCATTCAAGCAGGCCCACCCATATGCCTGGTCTCGATCCTGTCACCAGTTTTTGCAAGGCCTGCACAGCACGTCATGTTGTACTGCTGCATGGGCATCAGTAGCATGACTTGATTGCAGCGCGTTAGCTGCATGTTTTTGTTAGCTGCCATAGCTAAATGTTAACAATGGTAGCCAGCCAGGTGTACATGTGCATGTGTGTTTGGCATTGGCAAAGCCTCAAAACCACACACAGCTCTCACTGCACACTCCCTGGATTTTAAAATATAATCCACACAGACACAGACACAGACACAGATATATGTGTATATATACATACCTGTATATACACTGTAGTTCTAGAAATTTTAACACACATTTTAAGGCAAAGGCAATTTTTGTCAAAAACAGGAAGTTTAATGCATTTTAATTTAGCATATATAATGTATGTATTGATTGCTGCGCTAAATTTAAATGCACTATGTACAGTGACTCCCCTAAGAAGTGCCTGTAAACCTGCAAAGGGGGGGGGGCACACCTCACAATTGCAGATAAATTTATGAATTTGCACTTTGGTACCCTTGAAAGCCTTTGAATCTTGAATGGAAATTTCCACCTCATTCCTGCCTTGGGTGCCATTCTTGCCAAGGAGATTTTACCCTGCACTGTCAGTCTGCCCTCAACCAGCATATGTTCAAGACGCAAAAATGTATAGCTACCGTATGATACCCTTGCAAAGTGTTAAGTTGCAAGTCTGCAAACTTCTCCATACAAACTCTTTAACTTTGACAAACTCTTCTGGTTCTGCTGTACATGCATTATTTTATACAGATATTTTAGCACACTTTAATTTAATGCAATGAGTATAAGTAAGTGCACTTATATCGTTAAATTAAGTCGAGCACTAAAATTTCTTGAACTACAATATAGATATACATGTAATGCAAAGCGATACAATATGCACCGTGTTTTGAGTTTTGCACACCCACTTTGTCCATTTTTGGCAAATACTATGCTTGACTGAAATTTTAATAAAAATCAGCGGGCCAAGGCCTTTCTATGCTGCCCACCATTGCCACAGGGATTTACTTCTGCAGTTTATTGCCTCTGTCAGGAAAAGTCTATCCTTTTTTGGTTTTTGCAAGTTGTTTTTTCTGCCATGTGCATTGAGGGTGCCCTTCAAAATGTGAACTGGCCCATGTGCATTTATTATGTTTAACCACATGTAATACCATAATGGTCAACACGATCAGTTCCAATTCAATGTCCACAGAACATGCTGGACCAGAATGCTCTTGAAATGCAAGCCCAGACTAAACAGTTAACCCACCCTTTCTGTTCACAGATTTTTACTTGGTTACAAGGAGAAATTGCACAAATATCTCCCTAAACAGGGCTACACTTAAGCCACTACACCAAAGTGCCTCAAGCCAGTGGTTTCCACAGCACTTGACAAGTCTTCCAACAGCAGCTGTAGCATGACTTACAGGCAATACATAAACTTCTGATCAGGTTGTGTACCACCATCACCACTGCCACACAGAAAGGGTCAAAACAAGCCATGCAACGCCAGGCAAATAAAATAATCTGATATTGTAAAGCATCCAGTACCCCAGATCAATTAAGTTAAAAGTGTCATAGAGCACAGTACAACCAAGCTGTAAAGTATGACCATTGGCCACTGGGACTTGTGATTGATGCATTCAATTTCTACTGTGGACGTTTTCTGAACAAGACCTGGACCAGGGTAGCCCATTTAGGTGTGCTAATCATATTATGGGGAACATACGTGCATGGTATGCAAACATGTTGGCCTCAGATACTTGTCTAAGGTCAATGTGTTCTTGTGTCTTCAAATGTGTACACTCCGCTGTGTTCTCATTAGTTTTGCTGTATGTAGGAAGAGATACTGCAGTAAGCAAAAACCAAGTGTAAGATAACTTGAAAAAAAATTTAAAAAATAAAAGTTACATAATTCCTCCCACAATCCTGGACATACTGAAATTTTGTGTACCCTGTATGTTAAGCTAACAATGTGTAACCCTTTTTGTTTTGCATGAACTGTAGAGGTAACATGCATGCCACTGCTGAACTGTGTAACCTGTGAATGAAACTATAGGTTACATGGTTCAGCCAGGCCTGCTTCCATTTTAAGGCTTCTTCTCAAACTAAAGTTAAATGCTGAACCTGTTGAATCCTGTAAATCTCTAAAAATCTGCGATTATTAAAATTCAAATTTCACTGGATTGTTTGCATGTTATAACTATCTGGCACAAATAATGAAAAAATCTGAATTTAAAATACAATATTAACAAGTATTTAAAACACTTGAAACACAAAAGCAAAGAGTCTGTGTTGACATACAAACATAACAATGAAGTCTGGCATTGTATAACTGAAAAAGTATATATGTCTTATTCCATGTCCAAGGATATTGTCTAACATCTTGGGACCTGCAATTTTTAATGTTTTTATGAACGATGTTTTCTGTGCAGTCCAGGATGGAACCCTTCTCAATTATGCCAATGACAACACTGTCTTCACTAAGGATTTTATAAGACCAAGGATAGTCTTGACTTGCAGAAAAGATTGCCTCAACAGTGTATTCCTCATATCTTGGAGTGAAAAAAAAAAAAAAATGGAGGCAAACTGAAACCCCACTTAATTTAAGTGCATGGTATCAAATAAAGATTCTCCCTCTAATGTAACCATTCGAGGTATCACCATTACTAAAAAAGGTGTCAAACTGTTGGCCATCCAACTTGATAAATATAACAGATGAAACTTTTCGCTGCATGTATCCAAAATCACAAAGTCAGCTTCTAGACAACTCAATTGCCTCATATGGTTATGTCACTTTTTGGATGCTAAAACTACTCTTGCTGTATAAATCCAATGCCTTCTCAAATTTTTATTAATGTCAGCAGTTTGGGACTTTTGTGGAGCACAAAACTCTGCTATAAAATTGCAAAACTCCAGCACCTAGCTCTCAAATTCATTTTTGATCGACATGATTTAGACTCTAGTACATGTACTAAATTTATTGATGGCAAAATTGCCCACTCTCAAATTAACATGTATCAAAAGCATTGCAACACAGGCTTAAAAGCAGTTCAGTGCATAAACCCAGCTTATAGCCACACTCTTTGAGACCACAAAATATACTTAAGTCTTCTCTCTGCGGAACAACTAAAGGAGGTCTGTATAATTTGAAAATTTTGGAATTCAAATTTGGAACAAGTTTTCAAATGATATAAGAACAACCCAGGATTTCTCCACTTTTATAGGGTTTTTTAAGCATCGGGAAGTTTTTCCTGAAAATGTTCTTTGTGCAGAATGTAATTATAATTTTTTGCTGATCTCCTGATCATCTTTACTTGTGGCAGTAATGGTGGGATACAAAACCATAACCCTGTCCCTGTGTTTTCATTTTATCCCGCCCACTTTCGTACGAAGTGTATATGTATCTTGTTGTTTTTATGACAACATCTCTCTCTCTCTCTCTCTCTCTCTCTCTCTCTCTCTCTCAGACTTGGTCATAATAGCTATTGATTGCTGATGTTATCTGTTTTTATCACTAAGTATAAATAAAGCTTTGTATCTTGTATCATAAGGGGGGAACCAAAACACATTCTGCACTACATGAGTAATACTACAACACATTAACCCTTTATTGCTAAGTCTGGGCGGAATCAACAGCTTTTCTAGATGCACTCTGGCTGCAATGTGCCCTGAGTGCACCAGGGGAAACCACTGACCTGCACTTTTTTTTTTCCTCTGTGGAACTATAGGCGTCCTTACTGGCACAAGAACTTGAATGAAATGTCTTTTTATCTCAAATTTTAATCTGAAATCATTACAATAATTTGGGCCGGCTCCACTTTTGTGGTGATAAGTAATGGAAGTGTTAACCCTTTCCTGCCCAATTATCCAGATGTAAATTACTGTCTGCCTTAACGTTTTCACTTGAATTTCTTGTTACGAGAAAACATTTTTGCTGAGATTTCTATGCAAGACCATTCATGATGGCACACCCTGGGTCAACAACTTTTCTTGGTGTGGGTTGGGTGCATTGTGCCTAACACAAACTAAAGGAAGGCTATTAACTCAGTTGTACTCAGACCATGAATGGGTTAAAAAAACAGCTCTGTAACATGGAAATGAAGATAGTAAATTTCAAGAGTAAACCTGAAAACCAAGAAACCAGCAATCCCCCCTCGGGCCAATTCTCTGTCTGTAAAATGTCTCTTAAGTAAATTGCCTTTTGGATGAGAGTAACTTATGTATGTGCGCACACGTACATTTGTAAACTAGTCCCAGTACACAAGCTACTTGCTTAATAAAACCACAAAACCATTCTTCCATGAAAAAGCTATGTAGGCCAATATATTGACCAACCAGTCAATGATGTAGGGACTCCCATAAATATACAATGAAGTCAACAACAACAATAGACACTGGTCAAATTCCTGTCAGGTGTATACACAGTGGCCTACTTCATACCTGCGGGACTGCGGTATAAATATAGACTGGCGCTAGCCCAGTGTCATTGATGCCCCAGGCAAAACCATTTGCCAGATACCAGAATTCATCGAAGTGGTCTCTCTGCTGCTCCTGTCTCTCTAGTTTAATTTCGCTTTTATGCGTGCAGGAAGTTCTTGTTTTGTGATGATTATATCACCATTATACACTTTGTTATTTTGGGCTTGATTGCTTGAAATGTATCAGATTTCCAGGTCAAATGCGAATATTGTTAGTCAGAGTGGGCACACAAAGGTGAAAATGATCCTGAACTATTTATACATACACATGCATGAACAGACATAGTCACACACAGAGAACTATTAAATCACAATATATATATATATATATATATATATATATATACAGTAAAACCTGTCACTACCGAACACTTTGGGGACCCAGCAAAAGTGTTCGGTAGTCAGAGGTGTTCGGTAGTCGGAGGGTTGGTAATTAGGGTAGGGAATATGACTACATACATGTACCCGGAATGTCTTTCAGGCCTAGTTGTTAACAGTCAAGGGTCTTTAGAACACCTAAAACAAGCTGCAATGGACACCATACCCTGATCACTTTGAAGAAATAATCAGTGAACAAGGAACATGTCAGACCTATTCAATTAGAGACAGAGCTGAGTATAATGCCTGAATGATACCTATAGGTGTTTAATCCTGTCCCTGCTTAGAATAGCTGGCATCAGAAATGTTTTTGTTCACTTAAAAGGAATACTTAGTCAACATAAACATGTCAAAGTCAATCCACATGAGTCTAAGTAAGATAAATGAGTAAATTAGCCAGGGGGAAGAAGAATCTACTGTTATGGAGTTTATTCTGGTCAACATATTTTTAATTCAAACTTTGTACAATGACAATTTAAACAAACAAACAAACAAACAAAAAGAGCACACAAATTAAATAGATTTACAGATTTATGTTCAAAACTACTAAATTTTTGTGTATGAAAGACTTCCTGATGTTACTTAACTGCTGGTATTACAAAATATCATGAGAGTGTTCGGTAGTGACAGGTTCATTTTGGGGTTTGGGACCCAAATCAGGTGTTCGGTGTTCATAAGTGAGAGGTGTTCGGTAGTGACAGGTTTGAACACCAAGGTCTCCTATTAAATAACATGTAAATCATTTGGGACCGAAAAAAAGTGTTCGGAAGTGAGAGGTGTTCGGTAGTCGGAGGTGTTCGGTTTTACAGGTTTTACTGTATATATATATATATATATATATATATATCACTGTCCCACAAACTTGGCATGGGCCGACCCATGCCAAGGAAAGCTGTTGATATGGGACATACATATCATATTGACAGGTCTCATCTACGATTAAGTCAAATTGTTTTTCATTCTGTTGAAACTAGTTGTAAACACTATTCAAAGCGGACTACATTTGACCGCCAGCTGGTTTTTGGCCGCTTTAAGGGGGAAAGGGTTAAGTGGCAAGTCATGTTACAGCTGCTATAGGAGCAGTAATGGCATGGCTACCTGCCAATGCAAGATTTCCAGCACCAACGCTTTTGCCAGCCAAGTATGAAATGGGTTTAAGTACTGCAATGACAATAAACCTTATTTTTACATGCATGATGTTTGAATGTAGCCAGCAGTCATGAGTTGCACGCATTGTCACACAACAGTAAATAAAGAATGACATGCCGTGATGTATTCGATTCATCTATTTTGAAAAACACATCACTAATTTTCATCATGAATGAATTTCACCATGGTTAATTTTTATAGCTAGTGTCAAGTCATACTTACCAACTGATCTTTAAAAAAAGTAGCTTTAAAAAAGCTCCATATATTGAAAGTCATGTTTCTGGTTACAAGTCTATGATAACAGTGAATTCAATTTAACTTTATGCAAGATACAAGTGCCTGATATATATATATATATATATATATATATATATATATATATATATATATATATATATATATATATATATATATGTGTGTGTGTGTATATATATATACATATATATATATAAAAGCTTTATTTAATGAGGGACACTTGGTTAGGAAATAAAAGTTAATTCCTAATCTTCCTCAAGGCCCTCAACAACATCAGTACAATGCAGTAATGGTTTTATAAACACAGAAGAACACTTACAAGTACAACCAGCTATTTCGTACTCGCAGTTCTCATATTTCTTATAAACTTCAAGTATTCAGACTTTAATGTTACATTGCTTGGAGAGTCCTTTACATTCTTTGGTAAGGAATTCCATATAACTGCACTAGAGTATGCCAGTGATACTTTCAGATAATCTGTCTTAGGTTGTAACCTGATGAGTTGCAGAAGCAACCAAACCACTTAAGACTACACATGTCCCCCTCTAATAAGGGTGGTCTCGAAAACTGCCTGCCTGTGAACAATTTCACAGCCATACATGCAGGGAAAAAATAGTGCCATGTGTTAAAGGAAGGCACTCCTTACGTTGTATTATACATCATTGGAAAGGATTTTTCATCAGGATTTCATATCTGATGTTTATTTTATTAATTTTCACAAATTTCCGATGTTTATTGCCAAATATTAAAACCCCCACATTACCAGCAGTTCACCATTACGCGAAGCCCGTCGAGATGTCGGACCAATTAGAAGCGACTATACAACTGGCCAATCATAGCCATCGGTTGATAACGAAGCCAAGCGCACCATGATCATTGTTCAACACAAAGCCACTTCAAATTATGAAAATTGTTTCCGAGGTCGTTATCGATGTAAAGAATATGCATATGTTATGTGTTTCAATCAAATCAATTATTATTTATCAATGTATTTACTCCGTTCATGATAATCGGTCGCAAATCGTGACCGTGTAAGTGAGCGATAATATGAGCTCCGGGAGTTATCAAACGATCGGAATTCGTCACGCAGCTTGAAGTGCGCTGAACACAACTTCGTGCTTTTGTATGCTGCCAATACTTCTTCTGGGATTTTCATAATAGCATTCCATTCATCTGCTAATGATGTGTCTTTTGGCCAAGAATGAAAATATCTTTCTGGATATTCGGTGGCTGTGCCACTGCACGAAACACACCTTGGCATTTTCGTCTGTTCGCAGTCAATGAAAAACTTGGAACTCTTTACTGCATGGAGGTGTAGAAGGCTGCAGAATACCGCTGTTTCCAAATTTGGCTATAAATATGTCCAAGATCGCGCGAGGAAAGACGTGACATATCGTGACTCGTAAATGTTGCTTTTTTCTCGCTAAAACGAGTTATTAAAAACAGTTTTAAACAACTGCTGCATATACATTGACATATATTATTAGTTTTCGTTACATTTCTGACCACTTCAATTTGAAACTAGGAGTTTATTCTCATCAAGTAAAAAAAAACTAGGTGCAGAAGTAGGACTCCCGTGATCCGCGAAATCGCCTTTGATCTTCCATAGGTTTGCCGCTTCCGGTAATTTGACAGGTAAAGCTGATTTCAGCAACATTAAAATGCAGATTTTAGAAATATGGAATAAAATATAACTAAACCATTTTACATGTGGTAAGTGCCTGACATGAAGTTCCCAAAACACTTAAAATACAACGTAATGAGTGCCCTCCTTTAAGTCTAGAAACCCTTGTGATATAATCTGCTTTAGTTATGTAGAAAATATTTGCATCATGGCATGTCCTCCTATGTATAAATATTTCTTTAAATGAGTCAACAGACTTGAATCCTACATATAATAACATACAATACTTGAAAGAAGCATTCATGACCTCACCTTTTGATCGAGATCATGTGGGCACTTCTTTCACGTATGGTTATGTTATAATGTGTAGGGTTTGAGCCTGTTTATTCATTTAAACAAATATTTATAGTTATACATGTATATGAATATGCAACACTGCAAATATTTGCTACATAACAATAGAGAAGATTATATCACTTGCATTTCTTGACTTGAATACACTGCACACTATTTTTGACACTTGCATGGTTGTGAATGTGTTGTGATTTGGCAAGTTCTCAATTTCAAGGCAGAATAATGCACGGTTAAAATTCAACTTGTGCACATAAATATCACACCACTAGCCAGAACTGATTCTAATATTAAAAGTCATAGGACTTTCAATAACCCCCCCCCCCCCCAAAAAAAAAACCCTGAACCTTAACTCATTCCATACTACGGTCACAGGCCTTGGTAAGTGGTTCTGGCACTGCCTGGCAACTCATGCTGCAGCTACCCTTATGGCAGCTGCAACATGACTTGCCAGGCAGTGCCAGAACCAGTGACTTAAGACTTTGGGCATGTTGGTACTTGAACGAAAGCTCTTTTCATGAAGAATTTAAATATGCAATTACCGTCTTAAATCTAGGTAAATATACAAAAAAATCAGGGACTGGTATGGAATGAGTTAAGACCATACAGCATGCAGAAGTATGCAGTCCTTTAGTTTGTTTTTTCTTGAGACAGATATAGGCACATATTATATAGCCGGCAAGCCAAAAAAAAAAAAAAAAAAAAAAAAAAAAAAAAAATTCCAAACAGGTATATTCAGGAAAAGAAGAAAAAAGTATACATGTACATACCACATAAATACATTAAAATTCCCTGATACAATAGTCATATCAGGGACTTCAATTTTTGTAGAGAGCATTTAATTAGTTCTCTTTGCTCTCAGTTCGGACAAGGTCCAAATGAAGAACTTTACATTAGTAGCAGGGCCACAATTTCGCAACATTTTGCGAGAATCTATTTGGCTTTTTGTCAATTAGTTTTCTTTTTAAAGAAATACAACTTTAGGAGAACCTTTACGAGAATGGTTTCTCGGATTCTTGCCAAAATTCTGGCCCTGAGCAGGTGAACAGGTAAGCAGGTGTTACCTGTTGTGGTACATCATTACATGTACAGGCTGACTGTGTTGTCATTCCAATATCCACATGATACTTTGGACATGGATGCAGGCCTGCATATTTTCTTTTTAACCAAAATCCTTTGATAAGCAATCCTGGAGTTTTTGTCTGCATTAAATCTTGACATTCCTTGAAAGAAAACCTCATCAGCTGTCACAAACTTGTCACATCACACAGGCCTAAGACTAAGACTCTGAACATTGTTCCTAGCTCACAGCAGACAAAACAAGTCAGTGCTTTGATAAAAATTGGTGACGTGGCAAAATAGTGCAGATTTATGCACCACCAACTTTTTCTCTTTAGTGATAGTCCCGAAGTATTTGTATTAAATCAGATCCTGTGCTGCCACCTAGGCCACAGCCCCCCTCTCCCCCAAATATTTCAAAGTTCCCAAAGCATGCTAAAGAAAGCTGTTGACCTGGACCACCTCCCCCAATTGAAAAGTCATTTAACCCCTTCCTTCTCAGAACAAGATTGAAGTCAATAGCTTTCATTGGTGATGGTTAGGTGCAATACGCCCTACCCAGACCAAGGAAAACTATTGACTGAGCCTGTGCCATTCTGATAGGCTTACTTACAATTCTCAGCAAGAAAATATACAACTAATGAACACATTAAATTTACATTTTGGGTGCTTTTGTGTGATTTGAGGTGTCTAGAAAAGGTTTTGAAAATTTCAGTCTGTATCATTTCTATAATTCATCCCGTCTTTAAGGACAATAATTGTGGTGATAAGTGGTAGTTTTCATTAAATAAGCCTAGTTAGGCCTATATAGCTTTTTCTTTTATTGTAGCGATTAGTGGCAGTTCTTCATTACATAAACCAAGTTATGCTTACATAGCTTTTGTTAATTGTAGTGATAAGTGGCAGTACTTCATAACAATAGCCTAGTTAGGCAGAGATTGCTTTTGTTGAAACACATGCCCAGACTAAAGTTGACAGTAATCATCATCTGCTATGAGTCAAGACTCAAAAATGGAGCCAGGTACCATTAAAACTCTAAAAATCATAAACATGATAAATATTCCCCATATGTCCACGGACAGGTAAGGGTCTACAGCAACTACAATATTGACATAGAAACATCATACACCTGCACTCTTACATATTTTGTTGCATGCAATATAATTCATAAACGGTATCCATGGCTACCAAGTTTCAGCAGGCCTACACCTTGTGATGACAGTTTGCGATATATAACCCATTCTCAGTACAACAGGACTGATGAGAATCAATCCCAAACTTTCTGATGTGGCACATATACATGTATATTCGGTGCAATCTGTGGCAAGGAAAGTTATTGACCAGAGGCCATCAAATCATGAATGGTTGTATATATATATATACAAATCTCCACAAATATATTTTTTTTCTTTATGTTTTCTAGTGATCAGGAATTCAAATAATAATGTTACGGCACACAATTTACATCTAGCTGCTTTTGAGTGATCTGAGTGGGAAAGAGCTACACTATTTTAGCCATTTCCATGAGTCTTTTGAGCCAAACTGAAGAAACAGTGGCATTTGCATCACTGGCTTATGGTACCAGCTGTCCCTGAGTGGAGACCCCAAGTGTATTGGAGCTGTAATTCAATGACATTTCCAGTAAGAAGAAAGCACACCTTTCCTGTTTTTAAAAAAAAATATATATATAAACCTGGAGCAATGAACTGAACTATAATTCCCAAGAAGAAAAATACTTGAGTTATGACCTGAATTGATACATGCCTACTTAAAGAGTAGGAGAATACTTTTTAATTCACTGATGGTTATATCAGCATGCCAGTTTTATGACCCATTTGTTACCTGGACTATCATACGTGATCACTCAGTAATGAGCAGCCCAGCTGTTTCCAGTAACACGATCATTAACTAGAACTCACCCCCACACTAGTCATACATTCCAAACCAGTCCTTGATTTTTATACATGATGTAAAGCTGGTGTTAACCCCCTTAACCCAGCCAAAACTGGCTGAAGGTAAAATCTGCTCCAAGAACAATATTTTTTTTTGACAGTTTAAGTATTAAGGAGGAGTGTTGATAGCCTGCAGCAAAAGACAACTTTAATTTAAGGGGAAATCCTCTTTTTCACTCTCAACATACATAGATTATTTGCACGAGTGATTAGCATCCATACATTATAAAACTAGAGACACTGCAAAACAAAGTACAGACTGATGAATCCACTTTTGCACATGCCACTGAGGCATGGGTGGGTCCTGTGACCTTGAAAATGAGGTACAAAGGTTGCACAACTGTAATCAAGTCTAGAAATGGTGTCAAGGTACAAATGAGGTATATAGGAGTTTCAGATGGTCAATAAGTCTCAACATATCATGTTCACAAACAAATGGTGGATGGGCAGAACCATGGAAAGACAGACGAATGAACAGACAACCTCAAAACATAGTAGGTCCAGGTCACCCTTTGCGGCAGACCCATAAAAATAAGCTCACTGTTCTTGAGATCTCATCCAAACACGGAACGAACAACAGTAGCCCTATAGTCTTGGTAAAAAAGGTCAAGGTCAGCCATACACGTACTTTCTCTTTCAAGTTGGCCCTTCTAGTGGACTGACAACACTATCGAAGTCCAGCTCCATATATATATATACATTTTTCTAGTTTCACCCTGAAATTACAATCACAATTTGCATTACCTTGTGACCTTGACAATCATGTCAAGGTCAGTCAAGTACAACATTTCAACTTGGTTCTCAAAGGGCACTATCATCTGGTACATATAAAGTGGTCTTATGCTGAAGGTGGTCTTAAAATAAAGGTAAATTCAATCTTTAAAAATAACAGGAGTAGGACACATCCAAAATATTTGGTACAGACCACCCAGGATAAATGCCACTGACTTTGAAGAGGACGCGGCTCAATTTCAGGGCAGTCAAATATAGGAGTTGATGGACAGAAGGCCAAAAAAAAAAAAAAATGCCAAAAGCTGAAAATAGAGACCAGGACTTGAAATTAGCATAGGCCACTACCCAAGTGCTCGTCAATTTTATGGTTTGCTAGTGCATACTACCACTCAGCTGGTGACCATACTGATGATTCTTACTGCAAAACTGACTGATCGAACTGTCAGATTTTTGGCCATTTTGGCGCATGCTACTCAGTAAAAATCTTACATTCAAGCCTTGCAAACCAAGCTCTTTACCACCATGCTACAAATGGATAGAGTTACAATGGGGATGAATTTAATGTCACACCAAAATTCCTCACTTAGGTATGTGAGTGCCAAGTAAGAAAAATATTGGAAATTAATTCTGAAATTGTGTTCCTGCAGGTAGTCTATCTGTGTATTAGTTTTTGAAACATCAACGTTATTTTGTGTTATATGTACAAAAGTTCCTAATTATGCTAATATAGGCTCATGAGCATGTTGGCCAACTGTTTTTGAATAAAGTATGTATAAAACCAAAAATATTGGAAAATTCCAAAAATCTATCTGAAATACCTCCAAATCAAGGAAAAATGAAGCTTCAAATAGCCAAACTAATATGAAACATGAAGGAAATATGTCATCAATACCGAACTTATGGAACGTACGTTTTTCAAACTTTCCTGATGTGAGGCGTAATGATTGTACGCATGATTGATTACCTAGTTACTCTCAGCTCTTGTTGCCCAGGTAGGCAATGCCAAGGACCTGCTGTAACACGTCCCTGGTCACGTTAACCGGATGAAGCCAGCAAGCAGCAGTTCAATGCGAGAGCAAAACTTGAAATCTTTTGCGAACACGGGAGCAGTTGATTTAAAAAAATATCTGAAAGATAGAGGGGTGCAATGTTCCCAATATTACATAATGTGAATGTACATGATCTAAATAAGATAATAATGTTTATTTGCAGACAATACAGTCGTGCACACAAAAGTTATGTCTCACGGAAAATTTTGATCAACATAGGAAAGTTACCAATTTGAGCGCCCGGCTGGCTAAGGCATCAGCGGCCATAAACAGTCAGGGCTTTCAAAACAAGCTGCTGTCTGTTGCACCTACCGGCTGCAAGCGACAAGTGCGACAGCTACTAAAAATACAAAAACACAAGAAAAACCAGTAGAAGTTGCTGTGTTGTTTTTAAAATAAAATTGACAATATTTGCAGAGAAACAATAAAATTCAGCAGGGAAAAACTTGCGAAATGATGCTTTAATGCTGGTCGAATGTGTTGTTGTCAATAACCAGGCCAGTGTTTCTTTCGAAGCTTCACAGCATTGAGTCAGTACGAACAGCTTACATACCCAGCCATCGTGTTGAGATATGGAGATCAATGAAATAAAACGTTTACTTGTGACTTCGTGTAGCTTCGGAAAAATGAAAATGAATTATGCAGGCACATCACAAGGTTCCGTATATTGGATGTGTTTTCACGTTATTAATGCAACAAAGTCCAATGCGGTAGACATGCGAGAATAAAGTGTGTGTGTCTTAAAATAGGCAGTACTGTCGCCTACACAGAAGAGTACGAGACAAATAAATGTTCCCTGTGCAGCGTCCCTGGCCATAAAACACTTTCAGCATTAACATATAGCTGACTTTGATAGGGAAGCCTAAACGATTTCCCGCTAGCGGAGATTTAAATATTTTTACGATTCCCGCTGGAATCAATTGCTATTTCATTGATAGAATTGAGCTGAACAGTAAAATGCTCATATATGTGGAGAAGTATCCATGCTGAAGAAATTGAATATTAACAAGAAATGTTTGTAAAACATAGATGCCCCCTCCCGTCATTATGTTGGCCCTCATTATCCTGTTGATTGTGCTAAATGGGGCACAGCACTCAGGACCTTGAGAAGTGGCTGTAGAAACCAAATTCACTAAAGTGGCCATTTAACATTGGAAATTAGGTCAAGGTCACCAATACAAGAATATAAACATCTGCAAAATAAAAGCTCTGGCTCAAAAAATTCTGCTGTTATTAAGCAGAAACCAAATTCAGTAATTAATGCGGCTCTGTGACCTTGGACATTGACTAAAAGTCACCTATTTCAGAACTTGATCTAGGTCCATGTTATATTCCTGTGCAATATGATAAGCCCTAGGTGAAAAACATCTTTAGTTATCATGCAGACACCAAGTTCACTAATAGGACTCTAGGTAGTGACCTTGGGAATTTGAGTCAAAATCATCCATCTTATAAGCTGACCAAGGCCTAATTGAGGACTATTACAGTATGCAATATTGAAGTCATACCAGTAACTTAAATTCTGAATAACAATGGAGAAACCAAGTTCACTACAGTGTCCTTCTGACTGTTGAATTTACACATGTAGGCCAAGGTCACCCATCATTGAACTTGACCTAGCCCTGGATAAGGACTATAATCCTGTGCAATATACAGGTTCTGTCATTTTAACTTTTCCAGTTATCGTGCAGAGACTAAAATTTACTGAAGTACCTCCGTGGCCTTGGAAATACGGTCAAGGTCAACCACCTTCATACTTCCCCTAGCCTTTATAGGAGTATATATCTGAACGTTGTCAAAGTTTTGTCTCAAAAACTTCTTGAGTTAAGGTGCAAAAACCACAGTCACTCTACCGACCAACCGAAAGACCTTGGGAATTTGGTCAATGTCGTCCATCTTTTAAGCTAACCAAGGCCTAATTGAGGACTCCATATGCAATATTGAAGTCATAACTTAAATTCTCAGTTACAATGCAGAAACCAAGTTCACTAAAGTGACCTTGTGACCTTTGAATTTAGGTCAAGGTCACCCACCTTTGATCTTGACATAGCCCTGGATCAGGACTATGATCCTACTGTGCAATATACAGTCATAAAACTTTTCCAGTTATCATACAGAAACCCAAACTTACTATAGTACCTCCATGACCTTGGAAACAGGGTCAAAGTCAATCACCTTCATACTTCAACTAGCCCTTATACTGGAGTATATACCTGGGCATTATCAAAGTCTTATCTCAAAAACTTCTTGAGTTATGGTACAAAAACCAAAGTCTCTCTACCGTCTAAAATGAGCAAAGCTACCTGGGCACCTTCTTCGAGGGGAGGCATAAAATATTTATTAGGTGGCCTCAGTCCTGTCCAATGCAGAAGCTTGTATATGAACAAGCGTTACTGCACACATGCACATAGGGGTGCATAGAGTCGTCAGTCCAAGTGCAGACAGGCAGTTTTGGATGACAAATTACGCAATAAGTCAACAGTTTGAGCAGTTTGAAATTCATGTGAAAATTTATGTATTTAACATTGCTATCTATCACATGCAGGTCTGAACTAAAAGATACAGTGGCACGCAGAAATATGACTGATACCACAAGAAGCCCACATGCAATGTATAATTACTTTCAGTTTCACATGTGATCATAACAACAGGACGAAGTTCACCTCGGACACTTTCATGGCCAATATCTTTTTATTCTGTGGTAAAATGATGCGAGTGCTGCACACAAATGTAAAAAAATATTGTGTGAAACAAATGTTGAACGTATCCCTTCTCACAATTCCCAGAAATAGAAAAGTTCCAGCCCAGTTTCACCAGTCATGACTAACATTCCATGTTGCGCAATGAACAAAAATCTGCATGATGGCAAGCACTGACTGACTTGAAAAGAGGTTAGAGTGATACAGGTTGAAGTGAATTCTTTCAAAATGTGGCAATTTGGAGCAAAATAATGACAGAAAAGGGGGCGATGTTATCATAATTAATTTTCTGTTTAAACTTGAAACTTCCACAATCACGTAAACATAGACTAAATATATATGGAGATTGCTTGAATTTAAATGAATAAAAAAAAAAAAAGGAAAAAGAAAATACTGTACAGCTGTGCATTCTTAAGAGTCTCTGTACACAGGGTTTCCGTGGATTGGTCAACAATTATGGCAATTTACATATATCAATATCCACTCAAATGAAAATTCTGTTTATTGAATACCTACTATGTTCACTCAAAAGACATAAAATGTAGTCTGCAAATGCCAACTGATGGGCTTTTGATATGTATAGCAAACTTAACTAAAATTTGAGTTTCACTTTTATCAAGAAAATTTCATCATTTTCACAAATGCACAAAGTCAGTGTACTTTTCTTTGTCACTCATCAAGACCATCCATCTGAAATTTTTAATTGAGACAGTATAATGTCTGTCAGATTCACAAAACTGGATTTTATCTTAGCAGTTAATGAAGTGTATTTAAGATTCTGTCATATGCAAGTAAAATCTCTAGTGAATATAAGATTCTGTCATCTGCAAGTAAAATCTCTAGTGATTATTATATTTTTGAAAGAATAAGGGCAGTTTTGAATTGGCCTTGGCTTTATTTACCTTTACCTTATTTTATGGGGGCTTTTTGAGTGTAGAGAGTTGGCTAAAGAAAACTGTCCCTCATCACTAAACCCACTGCTAACTTGCCGTATATCATTAAATTGTGTTTCATTGGAAAATAATGAAATTCAATTCAATTTATGAATTGGTCCTACCTGGATTATGTTGATTTCATGTACATATACCTTATCACAATTAGTGTGCCAGAAAGCAGGAAAATGCACCAACTGAATTATAAAATTAAAAATTTTCCAGGGAGGTGGGTGCACGGAGGGTCATGCCCACAGACCCTTCTAGAGGGGCTTTGCGCCTTCAGCACTTGTCTTTGCCAGAAAGGTGCAATTCTTACTCCTTCTCAAATGTCCAACTTGTACCTCAAATGGTCTTGAAACCTCTGACAGTGCACCTGATATGAGCTTTTATGTTAGATTAATTCATTATGTGTCTACTCAACATATTTGGTTTCTACAGGTTTAAATTACATTGAAAGAGATGATACAGTGAATATTTGTTGGGACTGTTTTCATATAAAATGTTTGGTTATTGTTGAGTGGAGGAAGGTAAATAGAAAGTCCTTTTAGTTTCACTGGGAGTACTATGAATTTGTAAGTCTGGTATTCAGCTGAAATCAGGTGTTAAGATAGCAGAAATCAAATAGATATCAGCAATCTCACGTGCTTCCTCATTAATAACAGTTCTTTCATTTTATCCTAGGTTCTAACTTGCACGTATGTTTCAAGTAAATCATTTTCTTTTTCATTTTTCTTTTTGAATAGAGTAATAGCTAGCACAATGAGAGTCCTTTCAATCTATTTAAATTCCAATATACAATTTAGCACGCTGCCAGTCATTTTCCCTTCACTTCTTTACATTGCATGCCTGAACTGGCTCTTATAACATGCAAGTGTCAAGAGACTGTCAAAGTGTGTCATCATACTCTTCACAATCTTGAAGACACGTTTCTGTGAATTAAATTTACAAACATTTGTACCAGTCCGGTATGTTAACATTTAACCATCATGCATGACTTATGAGACCAACCCACTATTTTCACTTGATAAAGACTTTTGCCCCTCCAGGCTATGATGTCTGTTCCATGTCTGAAGGTAAGAAGTGTCACAATGACACACTGGTTTCCATGATTTGCATTTAAGGCCATTGAAGCAAAACAAAACAAACAAAGTTATGTTACCTGTTGCAAGCCTAAAATGTGCCAGGTAGGTTATTTGCCACTTGCTTTTTATGTTCAATTTCATAAGATTTTGACTGTAATTTCAGTGTTGTTTTTCCCTGTAAATTGCCCAATTTTTCACATGTTTATGAGTAAAACAAGATAATTTAATTTTTCTACCTCCATCAAAAATTGTGGCTGGAGGTTTTTCTTTTTGTTCTTGTTTTTTTGACAGATACACTGGGTAACCAGAAACAGATGTTTAAGTTTGTCAGGCACAGGTTGATGTCTTCTTCCTTGCTTCATTGCACCATGTTTACTCGATTTCTGAGAATTTCTGACAAGAGTAGTAAAAACCAGCTGTTGCAAAGTCATCTTGTGCACAAAGGTTCTCAATCTGTCATTTTCTTCAATTTAGAGAATTATCAATAATCATGCTGATCCTGACTGCCCGTGTTAACCATTTATGTTTCATCCAGGTTTTTTCCGAAAGCCTCAAAGCCCTAAACATTCTAGGCCTTTACATCAAAATTTAAGGCTTTGAATTCAATTAAAAAAAAAAATATATATACATATGTCCAGAGCTCATCCCTTCATGAGGTTCTGCTTTGGGTAGCACATTACCTATGCCACCCATTGGGCAACCGCACACATGCACCCACACTGTGTTTATGTACACAGTCCTAAGCTCCTGTTTTCTGGGCTTGCGTTATGGTAGTACCACCACCCAGAAGTCTGATTAATCACACTTGCTGACCCCCAGCAATGTTTCTATGGCAGTCTTTGTTTTACAAGCCTGCTGCAATTCAAATTCTATTGAATCCAATTCACCTTGACAATAACGTCTTGGTGGAACCGATATTCTGTGTTACGTAATCACGATTACGTGTTTTACATAGCAACAGAAAGTTACCCCTCGACATATTAATCAGACGTAACTTCGGTTAGCCCACAGTTCCTGATGAGTTGTGAAACACAGCAAAGCTGGTCAAACTTTTTCAAACTTCTAGCTATTGTGACCCTTGCTCAGTCCTCATAAATATAGCTTTAAATTTGATAGCCCCATTATATTGAAAAAGAGGCTAGGGCTTTAATTTTTCCATTACAGATATTTTTAGCAGTGCCGTAGTCTTAAGGATTTTTTTCCTGTTAACTGTCTGCAAAAGAATATATATATAGATGCTGATAATAAATTTACTGTGCTGTTATTTCATTTTGTTTTAAAATTTTATTCTACCATTTTTCACTGTATTCTGCAAAATCACAAAGTGACCTTGCAGTCATTTAACCAAATTACCATTAAAGTGGCACTTGATATATGGACCATCCCTTGTGAATTGAGACTTCTATGACCAATTCCAAGCACCTGATGCTGTGGAATTCTACATTTTTTACCTGAAGATCACCTGCTTATATACAAGACCTTTGGCAGGCACCAGTTACAGTCAGAGGTCTTCAACAGCTGATACTACATTAAAACTTCCGGAATTCCACACATTGGGCACTCTGGCTGCTTATAAATTTACAACATAAAAAAAAATTAAAGCAAGACCCATGTGAATTTGATTAATTTACCCTGTTTTTGTTGGTTTTTTTCTGTGGCAACAAAAGAGAGACTAAAAGATTTTCCCCATTTCACCCCTCTCCTAAAAATGGATAAATGAATTTAAATAAAGGGGTGTAACACCATGTTTACTTGAACAAGGGTGCTCATTGGACATGTTGCAGGGACTATGGCATTTGTTTCAAGCCAGCCCCATGAAACCTATTTTCTATATCAGCAATGTAACAGTTTCTCATGTAAGGCTGCATTTTGTCACTTAGGAAAATGAAATGTTGAAAAAAACTGCGTTTGCCTCTTGCTAAATGTTGATTAGCCCCTGTGGTAGCTAATGTAAAATATGTTACTGCTGTTGTTTATGTTTTAAAGGCGGCTCAATTTAAATATATCACTCATGAACATGGCATCCATTCCAAAGATGTTTATCTTTGAACAAAAAGGTTTTCCAAATAAGGAAACCCTTCAGGTATAAGTGCAGGCCTGCAGGTACATTTCTCAGGTTTGCGAAAATTGGAACAACAGAACAGTTGTTCAAATTGCACTTAATAAGGCTATTTTCTTTATAGTTTCCCTATCATTGTATTTCAGCAATACAAATAATCAAATCTGAAAGTCCTGTTTCCCCATTGCATATTGTCCACTATGAATAACATTCATTTAGAACATCCAGTCCGCAGTTGAACTGTGGAAATACCTTGGGTAACCTGGTTACTGGGTCCGGCCATGTCTGGTAATTTATGTCACTGGATGTGTCTCTCTCAACAGGGAGTAACTGCATGTTCACAATACTTTGAAATACAGTGGTACCTGCTATTTAAGATCACCCCTACAGCCAACAAAAAGTGGTCTCATACTGCAGGTGGTCTTAAATTGAAGGTATATTTAACATGTAAATACAGCAGAGGGCCTTGAAAGAGTGGTCTTAAAAAGACATGCAGTCTTAAACTAGAGGTGGTCTGTAGAGCAGGTACCACTGTAGTAAGAACATCTGGGGTATCTACATGTAGTGCCACATGCAATGCGTGGATACCATGACAACAAGCAAAAGCCATAATAAAAAGTGACTTAGCATTTCCAACTCACCATTAATTGATTTCATTAATGTAATCTACATTGCAATGTACAAAAATATAAATTTTCCACGTGAAAAACCATTTGATAACTGAATACAAACTCACTGAGATGCAAGAGCAGCTAAGACAAAACATACCTGCAGGTAAGGCGAAGGTGGCCACATCGGTTAAAAAGTAACAAGGAAAGTCTCCTTTCCTCTGGCGAAGAGATGCCGATACTTCCCGCAAAATGTCTGCTGCCACATCAGGACTGACATGAGAGGGCATACGTTTCTTGCCTTTAGCTGCTGCTTCTGTAGCAGTGAGCAATGCAGCCAGAATGTCCTCTCGCTGAAACCGAATAGCTAAATGCACCAGTGTGAAGCCTAGTTGGAAAGCACTAGGCCTATTCAACAAAGTACATTCATCAGCAGACAACTGCCTTGCTGCATCTCCACCTGATGCCAAAAAAGCCTCCACGTAATGAGTATCACCTTCTACTACTCCCTGGCAAGCATTTAACCACAGCCAGTCTACATCTCGCATACGATTACGAATACGCCTCAGACGCCTTTCATCATTTTTACTCCTATCCTGATTGTTTTTATCTGTATTTGTGCTAGGTGATGCAGTAGCCCCACCAGCTTGCTGAGTGTCTGTATTGTCTGAACTTCTTAACACTGTTGGAGGGGATGCTCTTTTACTACTGCGTTGTTTGTTAGTATCTGAATCAGGTGAGATTTTACCACTGTCTGTGTCTGAATAAGTTCTACCTCGTGTCACCCCACACAAGACACATTTTTGAGATTTTGGCCAATTTTCATATGTACAAGCTTTACAAGTCCACTTGGCTCCAGACTTAGCTGCCACTGCTCTGTTTTTGTCATTGTTCAATGCCTTTGCTGCCTCAGGAGAGTTGGGGGAACTTTTGCGAGAACCTGATCCTGAACTTTCAGCAATGTTGACGCTTATGCTGAGTGGCTGGGTGTGATCCTGAGCTGCAGGTGGCAATGATGCCACAACTGCCACTTTTGGCCTAGGGGTTAAACACTGGGAGCATTTTGTAGCCTTAGGCCAGTTCAAATAGGTACAGGCTTGACATGCCCATTTACTACAGACTCCACTGCTGGCAGAGGTTGGCATGGTGGGTGATACTACTGGGCTTGAAGGTGCTGCTGCTTCAGGGCTGACTAATGATGCCATCTTGTAGATGTCTGTCTCTGCACCAAACCCCTCCTCTGTGATAAGCTGCGGAGGCTTTGGTGCACGACACAAGGTGCATTTTTTGGATGCAGGCCAGTTCTCATAAGTACAGTAATCACATGACCATTTTCTACTTGGTTTTGGCTCACCCATCATACAAGATGTTATGGTGATATTAAATGTAGCTTTCTGCTGTTTTGATGGGATATCAAAATAAATCTACTAAAAAGTCCCCGCTTTGATATGACTTGGCTCTATGGGCAATGGTTATATATTATGTACAGCGTATGTCACCTTTTCCTGGTCTTCCTTGACATTGACAGATATCTTCAGGACTGCAGACCACCAAGTATGTAAACATATACATACAATGGCATTGGCAGTGCTACCTGATGAATACAAATAGAATGCGATCTGTCACTTCAACATCCAGGCCAACGTTCATTATTTGAGCATATGAGACCAAGACCGTAGGCAAGACTTGCGCTGAATGTGACGAGGCAGTCTGACCTTGCCCGCATTTGTATGTTGTTTATCCAGTAAACGTGGCTTCGCTTGGCTGTCAAACATACATACGCTGTTGTCTGTTGAAACCCGTCGTTGAAAGCATGTAACATCGATAGATCTCACGCAAGCATAGATGATTCAGTCACAAAGACCCTGGCACTGAATCACCGACTCACTCTGGGTCCGTCGATTCGTTGCAAGTGTTTAATGTTTTGGTTTGGTTGCAACACTTCAGCCGTAAGTCCGACCTGACTGGAGGTCGGCCGTCCCTAACTGTAATTAGAAACACACCGCATTACTGAGATGTAATAAAGACTTGAACAAAATTTGAACTATATAATGATTAATTATGTGAGTTAACTTTCCGTCTGATGAACCGTTAAGTCCTCACCTTTCGCCAGGAACGTGGACGGATTTTCCCTCTTCACCACTTGTCAACACAACGACGGCCATATTCCTTCAACACTGCATCACGTGACGTCACAACATCTGCGACGGGCAAAATAATTATATATTCTGCACTATGAAAGGGTGGGAAATAGTGCAGCAATTTAAGTTTCACGAGGAAAAAACAAAGAATTAAATCATACTTATACAATTTTATCGATACCTTATAAAAAGCAATAAAAAACCCAGCTTGTGGGTCTTTAAACACAGTTTATACTATATCCCCCAGGTGGCGCAAGCAATCACTAAGGCTGTCTTTTCTCAATTTGATGATGATGATGATAATGTTTCATTTATTTTCCATGTGTACATTGTATAAAACAAAGACAAATATGCAAGAATAAAACTCACTGAATCATGTCAGCTCAATATCACAATAGAATAATATTTTAAGGCATTCGTAGCATAGCAAAAACAAAAGCACAGTCAAAACTGAGACAAATGCATGTGTCACGATATTATATCAAACAGATTGTATGATCCAAGTATAATGGGACTACTATGAACTTATGAACAGGGAGCACTAGAAAGCGAAAGTCTGAACAATCACTTATTTCCATATTGGACTCAGACAAAGGAGGGGAAGGGAGCAAATGAATAAATAAATAAATAAATAAATAAATAAATAAATAAATAAATAAATAAATAAATAAATGAATGAATGAATGAATGAATGGATAGATAGATAGATAGATAGATAGATACATAGATAGATAAATAAATAAATAAATAAATAATAAATAAATAAATAAATAAATAAATAAATAAATAAATAAATAAATAAATAAATAAATAAATAAATAAACAAATAAATAAATAAATCTTTACATGAAGTACAAAGAAAAACTCCAAGGTACTTGGGCACATTCACATAAATAAGTTTTCTACCATCAAGATATAATTGAGGTGTTTTATACAACTTAAAAGTACAAGATTGAAAAAATAATACAGCGTGTTTTTTTCAGCATCAAACAGTATATCAAATTTTATAGCATAATCAGAACACACATTGATGAGTTTTTGTGACCGTTTGGCAGATAGAGAAAAATCAGCAGATCATCAGCATAAATTAAGTGATTAATGAGAGTACCAACAACTCTGCATCCAATTTTACAATTCATGAGACTTTTACTGAGATCATCAAGATGTACATTTCATAGTCGAGGAGATAATATACCTCCTTGCCTTACACCGCTTGTCACAAACAGACAAGGCGTGGAGAAAATTGTACCCCATCTAACACAAAGCTGCTGTATGGTATACTATACTGCTAAAATGCGAACAATATATGAGGGAACATTCCTTTGCAAAAGCACAGAAAAAATTCAAATGATTAACTCGGTCGAATTCTTTGGAAGCATCCAATGAACTGAGAAACACTGGGCTACCCTGGGAGCGATAAAAATGTATTACTCCCTTTAAAATATAAATACACGTATCTCTTGAATGTCTGGATTTACACCCAAACTGATGATAAGTAGTCATAAAATAATGTTCACACCGAGTCAATAGAACAGATTCCAACACTTTAGATATTACACAAGAACTCGTTATAGGTCTGTAGTTACTGCTGTCAGATATAGTACCACATTTATTCCTAACAACAGGAATCAATTTAGTAGTCATAAACACGCCAGGCGGATGACCATTCATTCAAAAGCCAGTGAAGAGCACAGGCAGGTGGTATGATAAACGCTTACTACAAAACTTAGGATTTTCAGCACAAAGATTATCCTTGCCAGCAGTTTTATTGGGTGACAGCTTATCGATAGCAGCTTGGATCTCCACTTCAGTTACTCTTAAGTGTTCATCATACAAAACATCAAATCCTTATATCCTTGGCTGAACTCTTCTTAACAGAATTAAGTAATTTTTTGGTAATGTTCACACCACATATCATTAATTTGCCGAAAACCAGTCTTACTATCAATGCCAGTTGCCATGGGTATTTTTTTTTCTTTACAATTCGTGGTCTTAACGTGTTTCCAAAACAAAACTGGTATCCTTTTATGCAAGATTCTGAGCCATTGCATCAGCCCTAGCAGTATCCTCACATCTCTTACAAGAGCATAGTACATATTTAAATTGGGCCCTGGTTCTAGTCGTATTTTCAAGTATGTGGCCAAATCTGCGTTTACCCAGATCTCCCCGGGCTTCTCCAGATAACATATGCATTACGAGCCTAATCATGAGCCGATCATTCCATCCTGGCACAGCTTTGTAACCTTTATAGGAATGAGTTGTAACCTTTATAGGAATGAGTTGTAACCCTTATAGGAATGAGTTTTGACTGTGAGATCAGAAGCATCTGGCAGAGATTTAACAGTATCATTATACAAGCGGGACAAAAAATATCTATGCTCATGATTTGTACTATTACATGTATACATATACATAATAAATTTTCCACACAGACAAGTCCAAATGACTCAAAACAATTTATATATAAAATACATGCAGAGCAATTCAATGTCCGACCGTCAAACTCCAGATAACAACTAGAGTTTTCGTAACTTTTGTTTAAATAAAGGAAAAGACATTGTCTGCCGAAGCTTTAAAAGTGTCTGGTTCCATATCTTGGTCCCATGGTGTTTAATGGAAAAAGATACAAAAACACTGCCACAGGCAGAAGTAAATAAATTGTGTCTCTGTCTTGTAAAATACGAATGTATATTTAAGTTTAAAACAAAAAGATTCTGCCTGAAAAAAATGTCGAAACATGCCATTCATAATTTTAAGCATAAAATGGATGTCAAAAATTTGTTTATAGTGTCAAATTTCATGATTCTATATCTCTGAAATGAAGAACCTGTACAAGCACCATAATCTGAGAGGCTCATAATACGTAATATTTTCTTTTGTGTAATTTTACCAGACATTCCAGGTTATTTAAATAATTGTTTGCCCATGATACATTACAATATGTACTAAAGCATAATATAAACTGAGAAATACCTTAGTATTTACAGTTTGTCTTAATTTCTACAGAATAACAGTAACTTTGCTAATTTTATTTGCAATATAAGTAATATGATATTTCCAATTTACTGTTTAATATTACAAACTTGAGAAATATAATGATTTTTAACTTCAACATGAATGTTATGAGGACCTGGGATTTGACTGCAAGCACCACGAAGTTTAAACTACTGTTTCTAGTATGATGACTGTGGATATCAGCAACTTTAATTGCATTTTTCAGATAGGAGGGGGCCGTGCCATGTTAGATGCCATAGAAATGTGCTACTGAGAGATAATCCACCCTTCCAGGTGCGTTCAGCATATCCAAATCTTTAAAATCATTTGCACTGATATGGTACCTGCTGCCAAATCCCAAGATAAACCTCATAATGTTGTTTTCTGCAGTTTGTAGTCACGATAATCAAATTTGATTTGATTTATTCAGTGCCAGGCATAAAAAATACGAGAAATAAAAGTATCGTCGTTGTCCGTGCAAAATAACCTATGTAATTAAATGCAAAGTTGTGGAAGAAGGCAAAAAACTGTTTCTTAAGCATAATTGGAGAAATAATGAGTATATCAGCATGTAAATGTGTAAAGGCTTCTACCCTCCAATTGTGCTAATGAAACTTGAATGTATATCTTTCATGAATAAACTTGAACTAATGAACAAAAGCATGTATGAATGAATGAATGAATGAATGAATGAATGAATGAATGAATGAATGAATTCGAATGTCATCATAGTAGATCCTTTCGGTAAAGTGATAGATACTCCTTTTTTGCCACAAAGCTAAGAAAAGGAAACATTAAAAAAAAAGGTTACGAGGAACAGTTGAGGATGCCAGTTACATAGGATATTTTGAATGTCATCAAGTTTTACATAGGTTGTTTTGCATGTTCATTCGTTTTACATAGGTTATTTTGCAAGCAAAATGTCTTAATGTAGATTTCTGATAGAAACATGTCATGTTACTAAGTTTCGCATATCAAAACTTTACAATCATTTTTTTTACATAAAAGTTAAAAATAATATTCCAGGAAACTTAATATTGCATTCAGGATGTTATTCAGAATATCATTTTTTGCGTAATTTGAAAAATTCTGTTTACATCAACCTTAAATTTCAGCCAAAAATCTAATAATAACAGAACACGGGGGAGGGGGGAGACCTTCATTATCTGAATACATTTTCAATTTTGTTGCAGTAAATAAATGTATAATTTGTCCACTGCATTACACACAGGCTTTCCAAGTAAAAAGTATAAATAGGGAAAAGGGAGCTGAATGGGCTACCTTTACAAACCATCTACGTAACGGCCTAAAATATATAAATGACTTCCAAAGATGTTACAATTTATCTTTTGTTGCTATACTTCAAAATTACATTAGTACTGTTACAGATGATTATTTGGCTTCCTCAGCACATCGTTTCGAACAAAGTGTCTGTAAATAGCCCATATTACCCCCTGATGGGGCTATACAGACATGTTACTTTGTTTTATTATGTTTTCAAAGGTAAGTTTACTTTGGCAGCCAACACATTTTGTGTATTGCTATTTATCATCCATCGTGCAGGACAGGATTCTTTCAAAGGGTCAAATATTCAAATTTCAAGCCTTTACCAATACCAACCATGTGCATCTTTTGGTATAAGTGGCCCATTAGACCCCTTTCATGTAAAATCGCAAGAAATGTTAACAATACATAGCAAAGAACATGGACAATTAACATCGTCATCGTGGAAATTTCTGACATTAAATAGAAAAGCAAGAGCTTAAGTACACCGTACACGCATATCCGAGTTGAAGATACATCATTGATTAATTTGGGAGGGCCAAAATGGGCTTGGACAGCCCATTTAACCTCACATATCATAAAGAGTGATCTGTCACCCAAACACAGTGTTAACAAAACAACATACTTAAAGTACCCATAACAACTTTAAAATTCTCAGACACATACATGTTAAGTATAAATGCTTTTATTGCTCGAATAAAAACATACAGAACTACAAAAGATTTGCTACAAAGCAAATCTGTCTGTGTGCCTGCCAAAGTTGCAAATACGCCTGGATGAAAATTTCAAAGGTCCAGATAACATTGACCTTTGACCACGAGAGGTTACACGTAAATTAAACCAAAAAAATAACCAAAAAGCAAAAAACAAAAACAAAAAACAAAAACAAAACCAAAAAAAAAAAAAAACAAAAAAAACAAGAAAAAAAAGAATAAAACAAAAAACAAACAAACAAACAAACAAACAAACAAACAAACAAACAAACAAACAAACACCCCCCCACAGAACATGTGCAGTGTCGCAATATCCACAATTTATGCCCAACATGATCAAAATCAGATGAAAATTGATCAAGTTATGGCCAGATGAAAATTTCAGAGTCAAATAACGACTTTTGACTTTTAGAGGTAACATGTAAATTGCAAAACTCTGCAGTGTTGCAATACCTATACTTAGAGTCCAACATGTTTAACATTGGATGAAAATTGACCAAGTTATGGCTAGATGAAACTTTCAAAGATCCAAATGACATTGACCTTTGACCTTTAGAAGTGACATGTTAATTACAAAAATATGCTGTATTGCAACACCTAAAATTCGATGAAAATTGACCAAGTTATGGCTGGATGAAACTTTGGTAGGTCCAAATGAATTCGATGTTTGACCTTTTAGAGGTCATATGTACATTACTAAAAACTATACAGCGTTACAATATCTATATTTTAAGCCCAACATGCCCCAAATCAGGTATAGTTGACCAAGTTATGGCTAGATGAAACGTTCAAAGTTCCAAATGACCTTGGCCTGTGACCTTTAGAGGTTACATGTAAATTACAAAAGTATGCAGTGTTGCAATACTTACAACATGGGTCCAACATGGTCCAACATGGTCCAACATGGTCCAACATGGTCCAAATTGGATAAAAAAATGACCAAATTATGGATAGACTAAAATTTCAAAGGCCCAAATGGCCTTGACCTCTTGACCTTTAGACGTCACATGAAAATTACAAAAATGTGCAGTGTTATAAACCTATAGAGTGAAGTTGGATTGCTTATCTGCATCTATAATAGTTTCGGAGATAGTCAAGATTTAAGATTTCAAATGCCTCTAATTTGCATAATCTTCAACATATTTTCTGCCCTTTATTAAAAAGCACAGAGTCATGCATAGACCTATAATGATGCCAAGTATGAGGTTTCTGAGTGTAATAGTGTTCGAGAAAATTGGCGAGCAAAATATGGTAGTAAAGAAGAAAAAAAGAAAGAAATTAAGAACTCTTGGAGAAAACAGAATGTCCGTGTTCACACGCAGACAAATATATGACTGTATACAGCCGTTGTGCATTATATAAGGTACTATTCCGTAGTGAAAAGTTCTAACAGTTGCAGAAAATTAAAGAGGCAAAGTAATATGGGTGTAATATTGTTTATCAGGGGGTTTCATAGTGCAAAAACGCTGCTTGTTTTAATTACCTGATGCAAGAGGGTGTTCGAAACTGACCCTAGCTCATTTGCCTCACCAGCTCATTTAGCCCCTCTCTCCCCCATATCCATATTACATTATTTAACAACAATGACATTCTGGAAATATCTGCGAGACAATGCAGTTGTCACCGACAAAATGGATACCTTCCGTATGGACTTTGTATATAGACAGGGCCAGCAGCCGGTAAAGGTAACTTAGTAAGCGGAGATATCTTGTTGGATCTGAAGTCCCTGACCCCCCACAAATCTGCACATCCTGTTTAGCTGCTCTGTAACAGGCTCAAAAGAAACGAAGAAGTTGCGAACACAAGTTAGTGTTTTTGGTGATGGACAGCATGATAGACGAACAGGCAGATCGACAGGGAAGATTATGATATCATAACGCTCCAAACTTCGTTTGCGAGGACACAAATTTTAAATAATGATTCATACTTTTCGTTCAGGCAATCTAATTTCCTGCAAAAATTTATTTTACTCTTAGTACTTGAAAGTCATGTTGTAATGATGAACATAAAAACAAGTGTTTCAATCATAATACCTTTATATCAGACTTCGTTTAATGGATTTACAGAACTTCGTTCAAAGATTTTGAAAACATAATGGTCCAGATATTAGACTCAAACAATGTCATGCACTTTAATATTAAACACTTGGAAAACTGTTTGAAACATGCAGAGTAGGCTACCACACGAACTTAAGCGCGTTTGGATAGGCTAGCTGCAAACTGTAAAAGCAGATCTATACAACAGGCAATTGAACCAACATTTGGAAACACTTGTAAATCACTTTGTCTTATGTACTGGACGTTTTGGCTTTTTTTTTTTTTTTTTTTTTTTTTTTTTTTTTTTTTTTTTTTTTTTTTTAATACTTTTGCCAATGACAGTTCCAATATTTATTTTGCCTCTGGTATACATTTCCCTGGAAAAAAGGACTAAGTTAACTAAATATCTTTTTTTGGTCACAATTTGTTTGGCTGAATTTAAACACAGAGTTTCATGTTTCATAGACACGTCTGCAAAGGAAACTTCAATGAAAAGCGAGCAGAGAGAAGGGGGAGAGAGAGAGAGAGAGAGAGAGAGAGAGAGAGAGAGAGAGAGAGAGAGAAAGAGAGAGAGAGAATGAAAAAGGAAATCCTATCTATTCCGCAGGCGCCCCCAAAATTAAAAAAAAATAATGACAGGTAAGGTAAAAAAAACTTACAATTCAATTATTGCTATATCCTTAACAGTGCCCGGTCACGTGACACTAGGACTGGCCAATACGTTAGTAATCAAAGGTCAGGCTACGTTTTTCTTCTCAATAAACAGATGTTTTCAAATTGTGCCTAGATTTTGAACGCGCTTTTTATTTTTTGAAATACACAGCAAAGATAGCATCAAGTTTATCTCCTTCAGAGACAAGGGCTGCTAAAATCAAATTACTTAAAACGATCTGCTCTGAATTAGTAAAAGGATGCCGCACTCATATTCCTTGTCAAACGACCTTACACAGAAGTACCAGCATGCCCATAGGTTCAGAGGTCTGGGGCAACGGCTTACCTCGGCACTGTTTGCGTGTATTGCACCAATTTGCATATTTGAAATATAACTATTTTCATTATTGCTGGAAATATTTTTCCATTACCGGTATCTTATTTTTCTTTCAGTGTCATCCAAATTCATAGCAAAATAAAGGTTTTTCTTGATCGTCAGGTGTGGCAAATGCAGGGAAAATATCCTCCCGCCTTGTCATCACGGCTAACGTTTGTGGAAGGGGTTCCTTTAGTTTAGGGCCCTGTACAATTTTAATACAAAATGGAAATTTCGTGTAGGCTTACTGATACATGTATAGTGCACAAAACGACGCATGTACCAGTTTTCAAGTGTTTGCCTATAGCAATTACAATGAGGGTACATAGAGAAGCGACCGCTTATCAGCAGAGAGGGACTCTGTTATTTTATGGCCCCCTAATATCATTTCTCAAGTAACATGGACTGCGGCCGTGGAGGTGCAGTGCAGACTCCTTCTCTATATAGTCTCCTTGCGCATAGCTAGTAGAGCGAGCATTAATGTATCTATTGTCATTTGTTTAGTTACAACAGGAAAAACGATGAAATGAACAAATAAAGCAGACTAGGAAACATGATTTGCTGCATAGCAAATCAGTGTGTGTGTCTTCAAATCATATTGGTATGGCAATGTACAACTATTCCATAAAACAGGAGTAGAAGTTGGCATGACATCTCTATCAATTGTAGCTTTGAAATTTTTCAAGATTTAAAATCTCTAATGGTGCTATTTAGCACAATTTAAATTGCTACAACTTTTATTTTTAATTCATTATGTGCGCAATGGTCAACAACCCCCTAGTATAAGTTGGAATGGCATCTCTATCTATAATAGTTTTGAAGATATTAAAGTTTTAAAACTTCAAATGCTGCTAATTAGCATAATTTAAATTGCTACAACTTTTGTTTTAAACATCTGTCTGGGTGCCTTCAAAAGTTGTGAATATTAAATGCTACAACTTTATCCTTAGGTACTTCACGTTAAGCTTATGGCTGGATGCAAATTTCAAAGTCCAAATGACCTTGACCATTGACCTTTACAGGTCACATGTAAATTGCACAGTGTTACAATACCAGCAATTTAAGCCCAACATGAACCAAATCGGATGAAAATTGACCAAGTTATGGCAAGATGAAACTTTCAAAGGGCCAAATGATCTTGACCTTTGCCGTTTTGAGGTCACATGCTCTTATAAAAATGTGCAGTGTTGCAAGACCTACAATTTGAGTCCAAAATGATTAGAATTGGATAGAAAGTGGCCAAGTTGTGACTGGATGAAACTTTCGAAAGTTTAAATGACCTTGACCTTTGACCTTTGGCGGTCCCATGTAAGTTCAAAAATATGCAGTGTTACAATAGCTACAATTTGAGCCCAACATGATCAAAATTGGATAAAAATTGACCAAGTTATGGCCAGAAGAAAGTCACCACCGTAAGTGACCTTTGACCTTGAGATGAGCTCAACCTGAAGTGCACTTTGACCTCAAAATGACATTTTGACCTAAAATTGTCCTTTGACCTTGACATGATATTTGACTTTGACATGACCTTGACATTTGAGATGACCTTTACCTTGCTATGATCAAACTCCTATACACTTGGAACCACATCTACTATAGTATATAAGATATTGAAGATTTAAAACTTTAATTAGCCCTCATTTGCATAGTTTTGAAAAGCATGACCTCTCATTATAAAAAGGCCAGACTTCATCTATAGAAGTATAATTGTGCCAAGTTTGGAGTTCCTACGTGTAATACTATTCAAATGAAATGTCGGACAAATTTGCCTGTAAAGAAAGAAAGAAAGAAAGAAAGAAAGAAAGAAAGAATTCCTAGAAAAACGGAAAAGTGTGTGTTGACACACACACTTTAACTAATAATACCAGGCCTATGTTGCTCATTATTACAGCTTTGGGCATGGTAATACGGTAGCCTAGTAGTACAAAATTTAACCAAATAATAAAGAGCAGAAAATTCTAACATTCTCTTATCATAACGTTAGTTTCAGAGGATTTGAAAATAAATTAGAATAATGACTTTTAAATATGTAAAAGGAAACTCTATCGATCTAAAATCTCATAAAAAATTAGACGTATTGACCGAAGTTACACTTGTACGTTATTTGCTTTGTTATTGTACTTTCTCTGACTCAGACGAAGAATGCCTTTATTTCACATTTCACCACAAATACATGGACAAACTAGAAAAGAAGATTTGCTTCAAAGCAAATCTGTCTGTGTGCCTTCAAAAGTTGTAAATATTAAATGCTACTACTTTTATCCATTGGTACTTCACATTACATTAAGCTTATGGCTGGATGCAAATTTCAAGGTCCAAATGACCTTGACCTTTGACCTTTACAGGTCACAAGTAAATTGCACAGTGTTACAATACCAGCAACTTAAGCGCAACATGAACCAAATCGGATGTTATGGCAAGATGAAACTTTTAAAGGGCCAAATGACCATGACCTTTGCCCTTTTGAGGTTACATGTTCTTATAAAAATGTGCAGTGTTGCAATACCTACAATTTGAATCCAGCATGATTAAAACTGGATGGAAATTGGCCAGGTTATGACTGGATGAAACTTTCAAAGGTCTAAGTGATCTTGACCTTTGATCTTTAGAGGTCACATGTAAGTTTCAAAATTATGAAGTGTTACAATAGCAACAGTTCGAGCCCAACCTGATCAAAATTGGACAAAAATTGACCAAGTTATGGCTAGAAGAAAGCCACCATCGAAAGCGGCCTTTGACCTTAAAATGACCTCTGACCCTGAGATGACCTCTACCTGAAGTGAACCTTGACCTCAAAAATGACATTTTGGCCTAAAATTGACGTTTGACCTTAACATGACCTTGACATTTGGGATGTCCTTTCCCTTCCTATAATCGAACTCCTATATACTCGGAACCACATCTACTATAGTATATAAGATACTGAAGATTTAAAACTTTAAGAGGCCCTCATTTGCGTAATTTTGAAAAGCATGACCTCTCATTATTAAAAGGTGAGACTTCATCTGTAGAAGTATAATTGTGCCAAGTTTGGAGTTTCTACATAAAATAATTTTCAAATGAAATGTCGGACAAATTTGCCCGTAAAGAAGAAAGAAAGAAAGAAATAAAGAATTCCTATAAAAACAATATGTCTGTGTTGGCACACAGCCATAATAATAATGCAATACGCTGCAGATGATATGACGTTCTCAAGTGAAGAGATACCAGGCTAAGATTTTGACAACATATTTTTACTGTACCCGCATAGGTTACAGAGAAATAACATCACACCAAGAAATATAACATTTGGCTATCCAAGGTCATCATAATTGTTATTTCCCGATGTAGTTTCAACATACACTTTAGCCTCAAAAACATTCAACTGCTGTAAGCCACAAACTGGACTTCTAGTTAAGTGCCGTTAATTGGCCCACTGCTGGTTACTGCTTTCTCTCCATTGCTTAGAAAAAAAGGATATAAAAAAGTAACAGCTGATTTCGATTTATTTTTTTAAAACTATTTTCGCAGCGGATTTTGATGAATATAAGCTTTTCTACCCTCGAATATTTCTGAACATACACACACAGACACACAGACACACAGACACACACACACACACACGGATATATATATATACATATACATATATATACATATATATATATACGTTCCTACATATGTATATATACACATATACACATAACACACACACATATATATATATATATATACAGATATATATATATATATATATATATATATATACATACATACATACATACATACATACATACATACATACATACATACATACATACAATCCTATTTGCAAGAAATACTGGCACAAGCTAAGACACTTAAACTTCAAAATATTTTTTAAATGATACATAGAGTTGCATAGCATTATGGTATTCAACTGTGGCACAGCCTTCCATTTGAGAAAAAAATGATAAAAACGGTCGAAACAGAAAATAAAGTGCCAGTAAAAGTAAAGTGCAAGTAAAAGTAAATTACGGAGAAGTAATTGAACTGAAATTAAATAATGAAATAGTGGCTTTTGTGAATGCAGCATTGTAATGAATAGCCTCTGTTGCGGCCGCGGTGTTTCCAACATGATAAAGACTATGTTTCCTTACAGATATCTGATAACTTGGGGAAACACAATCAACTATATCAAAGCAATCATACAATTTAGCTTATAAAACAGCACAGAGCGTTTTAGTTTAAAAACAAACAAACACACACACACACACAACACACACACACACACACACACACACACACACACACACACACACATATATTAATCACACAATAGTAGCTGATTAAAGTGTGTGTGTCAGCACACACTTTTCTGTTTTTCTAGGAATTCTTTATTTCTTTCTTTCTTCTTTCTTTCTTTCTTTCTTTCTTTCTTTCTTTCTTTCTTTACAGGCAAATTTGTCCGACATTTCATTTGAAAAGTAGAACACGTAGAAACTCCAAACTTGGCACAATTATACTTCTATAGATAAAGTCTGGCTTTTTTCTAATGAGAGGTCATGCTTTTCAAAATTATGCAAATGAGGGCTAATTAAAGTTTTAAATCTTCAATATGTTATACAGCTGTGGAGCTGGCTCTGCTATGTGTCTGCCACCCCACCAAACACACATGACCAGTGACAGTGAATGATTGGTATCAAATGGCCAGCGTATTCCAAAGTCCTGGCAAGTGTAGCCACATCAAAATAAACCCTACCCTTTCCTCCTGAAGTTTATGTGTATTTTATTACCCCCAATAGATTTCACTTATAATCCAGAGCCTTTATCAACATCGTAAGACCTGTGGGACATTTTTACAGGGGTGTCACGTCTCAATTAAACTACAAACAAGCCATAATCCTGGTATATATTTTACAAGATGTGACATCAAAATGACCCTTTGAAAATGAGGCATGCCTTGACTCATTCAGGACAGAAGTCTTCATTTACTGTCAGTAAAATTTGTATCAAAGGGATATACTGAGTATTCTTATCTTTTAAATTAGGGGGTCCTGATTTAAAATTTCTGACAATCATAATAGAATATAATATCTGCTCATGATTTGTGATATTCTGACCTTTTTTATTTGTTTCACACATTGTATTAGCAATGCAAATTTGAAAGAATTAGCAAAGAGCATATCCTTTGTGTTTATCACTGAATGAGTTAATTTTGTCATATAAACATTGGCTTCATTGATTGAATGGCTATGTATGTTTGGTAATTTAATTATAAGTTAATGTTTTCTTTTTGGACACCAGTCAGTTCAGTGGCTCTTAAAGAAAACATTTTGGGCTACATTATTTATATACAATTACACAGTCCAGGAAATGCTCAAGATCCCTGCTCATGCATTCTATCATTAAAGTGTGTGTGTGTCAACACACACTTTTCTTTCTTTCTTTCTTTCTTTCTTTCTTTCTTTCTTTCTTTCTTTCTTTCTTTCTTTCTTGCTTTCTTGCTTGCTTGCTTGCTTTCTGTCTGTCTGTCTGTCTGTCTGTCTGTCTGTCTGTCTGTCTGTCTTTCTTTCTTTCTTTCTTTCTTTCTTTCTGACTGAATTTGAAATTTTTAATCTTGAATATCTTCAACAGAATAATAGAGATGTCATTCCAACTTCTACTAGGGGGTTGTTGACCATTGGCATCTAATCACCTAATGAATTAAATATAAAAGTTGTAGCAATTTAAATTATGTAAAAAAGCACCATTAGAAATTTTAAATCTTGAATAACTTCAAAGCTATAATAGATAGAGATGCCATTCCAACTTCTACTCCTGTTTTATTGAATAGTTGTAGATTGCCATACCAATATGCTTTGAAAACACACACACTGATTTGCTATGCAGCAAATCATCTTTCCTAGTTTGTTATTGTACTGTTAGAATTATCCTTAGAGTCCATATTATTATCGTTAGTATTTTTTTCACGATAAAATTTAATTTGCAAATTTAAAAAGTATCGGTAAATGTGGCTACGATACACACCACTTCAAAGCATGTGTGCATATAACAGACTAAACTCGTATTTTCTTTTGGGAAAGTCACTTTAAAGTGTGTGTGTCAACACAAACTTTCTGTTTTACCTAATATTCTTTATAGTGTGTGTGTGTGTCAACATACACTTTTCTTTCTTTCTTTCTTTCTTTCTTTCTTTCTTTCTTTCTTTCTTTCTTTCTTTCTTTCTTTCTTTCTTTCTTTCTTTCTTTCTTTCTTTCTTTCTTTCTTTCTCTCGTTCTTTCTTTCTTTCTTTCTTTCTTTTTTTCTCTCGCTTGTTTCACTCATGAAACAAATCGGTAAAATGAGAACAACTGATGTGAGAAAAGAATTTTAACTTAGGTTTAATGGATTGTTTTCTCCAAAATAACGAATTCAAAACTTGAGTGAATTAAACGCCTCAAATAAAAACACCAAACCTGTGAACATGTAGAGAACACAGGTGCTGCCTTATGGCTGTAACATTACCACTGGACCCCATGGGGATGATGAGTTTTACTGGATAATATATATTTGTCACATGTTCATATGTTACAAATCCAATAACAGGTGGCACTACATATACATTAACACTGTTTCCACATAATTTTCCGTTATTAGGCTGTATATAAAATTATTTTTTGTCTCACTATGGAGACCCCTTTACCCCTGTTTCATTCTGGATCGCTCCAAAGCATATGACACACAACATCATTGCAGACCCTTCACATTTGAGGTATACTTGTGATTGCAGTTGTGTGTTTCCATTTTACTCACCATTAACTCTCACTTTTATTTCCACACCGGGAAAAACTTTTCATTATATGCTTAGAGACACCATTTACTTGTCACAAAATTCTTACAGATCCTAATTATAGGCACACTGTGGAGACAGCCTATTCCTAGTGTTGAATGATTTAAAAGAACATGGAATGGCGGTTTCCTACACTGAACTTGGAATGGAAGCTTTCTATTCTACTTGGAATGGAGGTTCTTTAATACACTGGCTTGGACAGGAGGACTCTCATTACATTGTGATGATAAATAACTGCCAAACATTGTATATAATAATAATTGGACAACATGTTGAAAAATGTCCCATTATTACATAAAAAATGTTCTAGCTGTTAAGTTAAATAAATAGATAAATCCTATGGTATTGAGTAACCCCTTCATTGATAGGTAATATTTTGAAAACTCTTTCTGGTAGCGTACATTGTGTTATAGCATACTGCCTTGCAGTATGGAACTGTTTTTAAGTTGATTCAATTCAGTTTATATAACTATATTTTATATTTAACACCAAAAGAAGATTTTCTTGACAGCAAATCTGTCTGGGTGCCTTCAAAATGAGAACAGTTTGAAATGCTTTACTTTGCCATTGTTCAACATAAACTAAATTTTGTGTATTACGCTAATTTCCATACATTAGAATGCTATAACTTTGGTCCTTGGTTTATTGGATGTTGCCATGTCACAAACTTATTAAGATAAGTTTGAATGACACTACTATCTGTAATAGTTTTGAAGCGATTCAAGACTTTAATTTTGTGCATTTTCCTAATTTGCATAAATTAAAAGCCTACAACTTTTTTTATGGTTCATTAGATGCGGATATGTCACAAAAATTCAAATATAAGTTGCAATGGCACCTCTATTTATAATATTTTTGAATCATTCCAAGATTTAAATTTCTTGTATTCATCTTATTTGCATAAATCAAAATTGTGCAATTTTGGATCACGTTTCATTGGATGCAGCTCTGTCACAAACCCATAAATTGAAGTTGGAATGGCACCTCTATCTAGATAATAGTTTTGAAGCTATTCAAGATCTAAATTTTGCATATTCACCTAATTTTTGCATAAATTAAAATCCTATAACTTTGTTTCATGGTTCATTAGATGCATCTTTGCCACAAGTCTACAAATTGAAGTTGGAATGCCATCTCTATCTCTAATAGTTTTAAGATATTAAACTTTTAGATTTTTCAATACCACTTATTAGCATAATTTGATATTCTACAACATTCATACACTGTCCATTGTATTGGCAGGTTTCACAAACCTATATGTACTCATTAAAATTTTGTGTTTATCTGGAATAGTTTGGAAGATGTGGCACTAATTTGCATCATTTTAAACATGTCGATTATTCCAAATAGATAGTCAACTTCCCTACTAGATCTGTTACCATGCCAAGTTTAAACATTGTAGCTTGCATGCATGGTGTCTGAGAAAAAGTTCCGGACAAAATATGTGATGGAGAGAGAGAGAGAGAGAGAGAGAGAGAGAGAGAGAGAGAGAGAGAGAGAGAGAGAGAGAGAGAGAGAGAGAGAGAGAGAGAGAGAGAGAGAGAGAGAGAGAGAGAGAGAGAGAGAGAGAGAGAGAGAGAGAGAGAGAGAGAGATGAGAGAGAGAGAGAGAGAGAGAGAGAGAACAGTATGTCTGGTTGGCACCCAGACATAAAGAGGGAGGGAGGGATAGGGAGAGGGAGAGAGAGAGCCCAGTCATCATCTCTTTCAAATTTTCATAGCAGAATAATTCATCACATGTAGGTCCATGTTCAACGTGATGCCTGTTTAGCAGACCCGGGGGTCCCTGACGGGGACCCTGAGCCACCAGCCACATACAAAAATGGCCTGACAGTTATCCAAGCAGGAAAATGCTGCTGTGACCAACATGCCTCCCATCTTCCTACACACACACAGAGCTGCGCAAACATACATGTCCAGTGATAAGGCAAACCCCATAGGGCTCAGTTAAGAGCACTGTAGGCACGCTTGCATATTCGGTGGACCTTCTCTAAAACCTGATGTTTAGCCAATCAGCAGTGACCAGAATTGTTTTGTAGCCACACTGGACCCAAACATGAGGTTCCCTTAACAGGGTTTGCATGGTGATTATGAGCTTTTTTACGCAAAACGTATTGAGTGATGATTGTTCCATTAAATGCTTCAACATGTGAATCTGACTTGGCATCGTAATTAATTCATGTTTACAGTTTGAATTATTTTTTGTCAACGTAACAAATAATTTTATATTCAACACAATGTGCCCCCTTTCCTCCTCCCAAAAGGAAATATATTTTGACAATTAACATGGCAAAAAAACCTTCAAACTTGCCACACTTAGTTGCACTTCTAGAACTTTTGTTCACTGTCCATTGACCGATGTTTCAAACCTACATGTATAAGTTAGAATTATGTGTCTGTCTGCAATAGTTTGGAAGATATGGAGCTTTAAAATTTGAATTGCCCTAAGTTGCATAATTTTAAACATCATGACTATTTCAAGTGAGGGTGCTCAATTTCACTGGTAGGTCAGTCACCATGGCAAGTTTGGTGGTTTTCGGAACAGTAGGGTCCGAGAAAAACTCTAGACAAATCTGGTCGTAAGGAAGAAGAAGAAAGAAAGAAAGAAAGAAGAAAGAAAGAAAGAAAGAAAGAAAGAAAGAAGAAAGAAAGAAAGAAAGAAAGAAAAAAACAAGAAAAGAAAAAAAGAAGGAAAGAAAAAAAAAATTCTTGGAAAAACAGAGTGGCTGGGTTGGAACCCAAACATAAAAAGCAGCTCTTATTATGATATGCACCAAAAAGGGGATAGTCATTAGCTTTCCAGTTGTAAATACTTTTTATAAATTTAGACCAATCTTCTTGTGTGTCCAATTGTACCAACAGGCAAGTAGTCCCCCAAAAAATGCTTTTGCTATACTGTAAATTGCTTTAATTTCGCTGTATTCTTATTTTCGCTTATTTCGCTGATGGCACAAAACCGTGAAAATAAAACACAGCGAAATAGTATTTTAACATTGTTAGAATGGGAATTATGTCCAAAACAGTGAAATTAAAACTACAGTGAAATGTTAAAAATACTAAAACCGTGAAAATTTGAACACGCGAAAATAAAGCAATTTACAGTACTTAGTGTCATTAAGCTGACGCATTTTCCTTGAAAACTTCCAACATACTACAGATACAGTTGTGATTAGAAATGTGTTCCCTTTGAAATACAACAAATCCGCGCTTGACAATTATCAGCATATATTCGCAAAATCTGATGGGTGTGTGTGGGGGGGGTGGGGGGGAGGGGGGGTGGGGCTAGACCCCTGGTCGCGTTTCGAGCGCGACTGGCGCACTGAGTTCCAATATAATTCATTTGCACACAAAAAGGTGCTGGAACCAAGCGCATATTTTTACGGACCGGTACGTGTTTTATCGCATTTTAAAGTGCTTTTATTTGCGTGTGTTCTCCCTATAGGCTTATAAATATATATGATTGACAAAATGTCGAGGTAATTTTACATGGACGTCCTCACTGTCAATACTGCGACATAAAAATATTTAATCTAATCAAACAGATGGCTAATGTACCTTGTACGATGCATATTTTGCATTTTATCAGTTGAAAATTGGCAAAACAATAAAAAAAAAACAGTGGTAAAATTGCACTCGTTTGTGCCTTCGTTGGACTGGATCACTTCCGGTGAACACCGCATGTTTGGTATCAATTATCGTTGGAAAGTTTAGAACTTCGTCTACGTCAGTAAAATGCTTTCTGGTTGGTTAAGTGTGACCGCAATGCCGATGCATCCGTCTCAAACGCTAGAAATGACGATCATTTCTATTGGTGGATGGTGATGTAGTCAGGTCATGATATTATGACCTATTTGAATAATTACCGCTAACGATTACTCACGTGGACCAATAGGAGTATGAAGATTTCCCAAATGAGATCATTTCCGCCGTGACTTCCGGCCAGGTCTCCACGCAATTGGGTATTTGTTGGCGTCAGCGATCTTTTTCCCAACCGGATGGGTACTTTTTGCGCATGCGCGTTTTAGTGGTTATCATCAAAACTTCCGGGGAGATTGTTGGCGTGAACGACCTTTTTCCAAGTTCACGATTTTCGATCATTATTACAGATTTTGGTGTTTGCTTCGTTTTAATGCAGTTAACATGTCAAAACTTTGATATTTTCAGAGGATTAGGACCTAGATAGTTCTTCTGAAGCCCTCTGTTATGATTGCAAAACATACACAATAATATTCACTGTACACTTGGCACCAGTGAAGGCAACGTCTTGTGCCCGGCCTCGATTTTCACATCGAATGCATTGTTTTTTTTTCAAACTTATCACTTTTACCTTCAATAAATCTAACCGCTAATTGTAAATAACTTGTAAAATAAGCAAGATAGTAAGATTTGACACATTGGAAACCAATTACATGTGGTAACAGTCATTTCAAACAAATTACTGCAGAATAAATATAATTACGCAATGTTAAATATGTATCGCACACCGAAACTGGCACAGGGGGACCACGGACGGTCGGGGACTGCGTCTGTATAATAGCACTATGGTCAGATTCAGAGTCAGCATGGTTATGGAACAGAAACATGAGAACTGTGATAAACGCGCTTTTCTCCAAGCTCGCGTAAACGAGTTTATGTCTGTCCCATTCCTGCGCAAAAAGTTCCGATGCGTACAAAGTAGCAAACGTAATTGGGTGCGACGACAGGCATGCAAAAAAGCGAAAGTGAATGCAATTATTTTTCGAAAAATTAATGATTCCAAGAGCGCTTGAAGGGAACCCATTTCTAATCACAACTGTAGGTGTGTTATTCTGCTTCAGAATCACAGCCATAAATATTTTTCAAAGCATTTCTATAAATCAAATTTTGCAAGCACTCAGACAAATTTGCTGTGAAGCAAATCTTCTTTTTTAGTTCTTTCTTCTTTACCAGCGAATTGTCAGACACTTTTCTCTGACACTATTATACATAGAAACGCCAGACTTGGCATTATTGTATCTCCATACAAGGAGTTGGGCCTTTTTATACAGAGGAATAAATATGTTTAAAAATCAGGGGCATTTGAAATTTTAAATCTTGAATATCTTCAAAAGTATAAAAGAGACCGAAATCATCCTTTCTAGTTTCTTTCTTTCTTTTGGTATGATTCTACCTCCATACAAGAAGTTGCGCCTTTTTATTCAGAGGAATGAAGATGATTAAAATTATGCAAATTTAGGGTATTTGAAATTTTAAATCTTGAATATCTTCAAAAGTATAATAGATAGCGATGTCATTCCAACTTCTACTAGGGGGTTATTGACCATTGCGCATCTAGTAAACAAAATTTGCAGCAATATAAATTATGCTAATTATCATCATTTGAAATTTCAAAACTCGAATATTTCCAAAAATATTATACAGGTGTCATTTCAACTTCTACTAGGGGGTTATTGACCATTGCGCATGTAATGAATTCAAAACAAAAATCTAAATTATGCTTAATAGCAGTATTCGAAATGTTCAATCTTGAATATCTTCAAGACTATAATAGATAGAGATGTCATTCCTAGAAAGTGGTTCTGGGGCAAAAAGACACAAATACAATTCCAACTTCTACCAGGGGGTTGTTGACCATTGATCACCAAATGAATTAAAAACAAAAGTTGCAGCAATTTAAATTTTGCTAAGTAGCGCCATTAAAAATTTTAAATCTTGAATAACTTGAAAGCTATAATCGATAGACATGCCATTCCAACTTCTACTCCTATGTTATGGACTAGTACGCAGCAATAAGTTTTGAAGACACACACACTGATTTGCCATGCAACAAATCATTTTTCTAGTTTACCACTTATCTTTACAGTTTTTCTTAAAATTTGTCTCACATTCCAAATTAAATCTAAGCGAAAGTGCAAAACAATAGACTATGGGAGGCGGGAGTGAAGTTGAACGGGAAAAGGCTTGTGACAGCGCAAGTGAAAAGACCTAAAAAGACGGCAGTGTGAAACCTGTCACATGGAGATGACAAACTTAAGATGAGAATGAAAACGGTAAAAGGTTTTTTGAGAGAATAAAGCCAAAAAACAAAAAAACAAAAAAACAAAAAACAAACAAACAAAACACAGACAAAAAAAAAACAAAAAAAAAAGCAACAAACAAACAAACAAAACACAGGCAAAAAAAACAAAAAAAAAAAAACAAAAAAAAACAAAAAAAAAACAACAAAAAAAAAAAAAACAAAAACAAAAAACAAAAAAAAAAAAAAAAACAAAAAAAGGAACAAGAAATTCTCACAG